>CM040238.1:55237659-55391734 GCA_022545495.1 Chrysanthemum lavandulifolium | reverse complement strand
CGATATCGTGTTACGTAAACAACATTGGGTTTGGGCCTTCGTGGGCCTAAACGCTTATCGTAAGCCGCGTCTTCGGGCTTATTAATGTTGGGCTTTGGTCGGGTTCGTGACCCGAATATAGACTATCGTGTCACTACATTGTCATTTGTCAATGATCACAAATTTACACTTGTGGAATTGATTTCTAGTCACTGTAAGTGACTAAGAATTGATCGATAGCATCAAACAAACTCGTTACTCGAGAATCAAACAACAGTGATGTCAAGATTAACAATGCTATGTCCATTTTCTACCTACATTATGAACAAAAGCAACAAATTAATATACGGAGGACACCTTAGCATCCGCTTGCCTTCTTCAGTTTATACTTTGATCCTATATCTTTGCATAATGCAAGCATGTAACTGTGGTCATTTTTCTTGTAAGTTTGTCTTTCACACTACTTGGTGACATGTAAAAACTTCTGCCTTTCTTTAATAAGTTTGTGTTCTGCATTTGTCCCACATAGGTGGTTAAAAGAAATGAAAGACCTTATAATATTTTCTTTAACCATAACATCTAATTTTTGTAGATGTCTGATTTTATACAATTTCTATCAAAATCTAACAAACATGCCACTTTGTTACAAACCAATTCTACTAAACATTCATTTAAACAAACCAATTATGCTAAATAATAAATATAAAAGTTTAGAACAGATTTTGTAGTACACGAAATTAAGCGATCTTTCAAAATCTTCCGTATGAATTTTGTATTGATATGATAACTAGTTTACATTGCTTTTTATCTATTGTTAAATTTAGAGAAACCTTACTTGTATAAATGCCTTATTTGTTTCTTGTTCAGTACGCAACAATCTGATGATGTTCGTTTTTTCAAACCAATTCTACTAAACATTCATTTTAACAAACCTATTATGCTAAATATTTGTAAAATGCACATCAACATTTCTATTATAGAGCTACATTATTTTTTTAATGACAATGAGCATCACATTCTTAGTAATTCCATATCTCACGTGACAATAGTGAGCTATTTTTGAGTAAGTAGGTTGAATTTGCTTATTTTGGACTCATAAAATAGTTTTAGTTAGCAATTCAATTCACAAATACTTCATAACGTGAGGGAAGAGGATCCTCTCGAGTTGAGGATAACGATTGATCAAGTTACACTTATCAACCAATGGATCAAATCTAATGGCTGAAATTATCTTCTATTCTTTTTATTTAAGCCATTAGATTTGATCCAATGGTTGATATTTGTCTAACTTGATCAATCAAATTATCTTAACTTGAGAGGATCCTTTCCCTATCAAAAACTAAAAATACTTATACACGCCTGTTAAGGATAACTTGATTGATCAAGTTAGACAAATATCAACCATTTGATCAAATCTAATTTTTAACAAGTCGCTCGGATAGTATCCTTGCTTCCCGTTTGGCCGGATCTTTACTTGGCCGTTTCATGATTCAAGTCGCTCGGATAGTATCCTTGCTTCCGTTTCGTAATTACCATTGGTCATCGTGTTATTGCTAGAATTCGCATTGCTTCTTGTATATGTACATTGTTTAATGAACTTGTTTGACTATTAACAACCTTATATCTGATATTTGGCCAACCAAGTCCGATGGTTTTAAGTCCATCACTACATGGTCAAAGCTTATAAGTTTGCTCTTGGAGAGCTGATCTGATTGACCATAAGAGAATAAGAACTAATAGCATCAAATAAACTCATTACTTCACAGTTGAACTAATGTGTATTTACTTGCATTAGAATAAGCAAAAGCAACAACTAATACACACTTTGACGCTATATCCTTGTATCGTGTAATATGCAATTGTGGTCGTCTTTTTCTTATAACTTTGTGATTCTGCCGTTCACACTACTTGGTGACAAGTAAAAACTAATACCTATATTTGACAAATTTGTGTTTTGCATTTGTCCCACATAAATGGGTGAGAGAAATGAAAGGAGTTTATAAGAACATTTCCAAATTATATATCAAATTTAGGTAGAACATAGTGTGTAATATTAAGTGTGTGGTGTGGTGTAGTGACACCTTTGAATCCTTAAATAATCAACATAAAAGCTTAGAAGAAATTTTATAAGATTTATAATTAAAGTGATTTTAAAAAAAAATCTTTTTGTATTAAATTTGTATGATTTTCACTTACGTAAAAGAAATTATTTGTTTCCAGTTACACATGTGGTGTGTTTTAACCAAAACAAAATATAAGTTACATGTTGTGAAAAAAAAAATGAAAATAAGAATATGATGTAAAAGTGCTTTTAAAAAAAAAAAAACTTTTGTATTAAATTTGTATGATTTTCACTTACGTAAAAGAAATTATTTGTTTCCAGTTACACATGTGGTGTGTTTTAACCAAAACAAAATATACGTTACATGTTGTGAAAAAAAAATGAAAATAAGAATATGATGTAAAAGTGATGGTTGATTTTTTTGTTTTGAATTAGGTCAATGCGCTACTAGAGGAGTACGAGGGAAGAAAGGCTTACATAAAGTAACTTGAAGAATCTTTTAGATCGCGAGGAATGTGTACTAACGTATGAAGATAAAGATGGTGATCGGATACTTAGCTTGTTGGTGATGTTCCAGGGGAGTAAGTTCATCTAATTTGTTTTTGGCCGTAATTTGGTAGAACAAAGATAAAATGTAATTATGATATATTTTGTTACTTCAAGGCTAAAAAAATATCATATACTTAGTTCAAAGTTTTAACCTTTGGAAAAGATATCAGTGGGCAGTGGGCGTTAGGCGTTAACGCCCACTAGTTACATTCTAAAGGGTTCAGAGTCTAATTCTCAATTGATGTATTGTGTTTTGTAGACTCATGCAAGGCTGCAAGCAATTAAGGATCATGAAAGGCTCAGATGTAATCGGGCTAGGTATGCTAATGTAAATAATTAGTTCTTCGGTTTTGTTTTGCTTATTTGAATGGAAATCATGCCTTTAGTTCCATTAGAAATTTTAGTCACTGAATCTGGTCAATAAGTATTGGTTGACCTGTTTGGCCGCATTTTTTCTTTGCCGTTTGATGATTTAAGTCGCTGGACAGTATCATGAATCCTATTTGAGGGAATTACCATTGAAAATTGTGATATTGCTGGAATTCGCATTGCTTCTGGTATATGTGCATTGTTTAATGAACTTGTTTGACCATCAACAACCTTATATCTGATATTTGGCCAACCAAGTCCAATGATTTTAAGTTTATCTCTCTCTACATGGTCAAAGCTCACAAGTTAACCCTTGGAGCATTGATTCCTAGTGACGGCAAGAGACAGAGCATCTGATAAAACTCCATAGCGGCATAGCCGAACGATAGTGATTCAAACTTCATAGTCTTACGTGTATTTACTTGCATTATAATGAACAATACTGACAAGTAATATACACCTTGGCAGCAACTTAACTTCTTCACTTTGATAGTTAGATAGCATCATGTAAGTATGCAACTGTTTTTTTATAACTTTGTCCTTTCACACTACTTGGTGAGTTGGTGACATGTAAATTCTTACCTTTTTCTTGGCATTTGTCCCACATAGTTACGTGAGAGAACTAAAAGAGAGTTTATAATGACATTTTGAAATAATATAATTAGCTTGGTGTAAGATATGTGTAATACAATTCTAGCGTGTCATATTATACATGTTTTCTACTTTTTACATATAAAAAGCTTAGGAATTATAAAACTAGGACTTTTTTTTCTTTTTTTTTTTTTTTCTTTTGGTGTTAAATTTGTATATTTTCACTTACATAAATGAAATTCTTTGTTTCTGAGTTTTACATTTGGTGTATTTAATCCAAACATATATCATTATATATAAGTTTTTCTACATCTTGTTTTTACATATGAAAAGCTTAGGAATTATAAAACTAGAACTTTTTTTTCTTTCTTTTTGTGTTAAATTTGTATATTTTTCACTTACATAAATGAAATTCTTTGTTTCTGGGTTTTACATTTTGGTGTATTTTAATCTAAACATATATCATTATATATAAGTTAATTAACGTAAACTAGTTGAAAATAAGAATGATGTATAAATTTGAGTTGCACCAAATTTAAGTGAAAATGTAACTAATTTGATGACACAGAATTGAGACTTGGGTTACCTGGTCAAGATGGTTAAGAGAACCCATAAAAAATAATAGCTAAAGAGTGTTTTCAGATGCTGATTTTTACGAGTCTGGTAAAAAAAATGGGGTCTTAATGATGGTTCTGAAAATAAGTGTTGTGTCATATAGTAAAAAAGTACAGTAGAAAATTTGGCCCGAGTTATTGTTGAAGATAAGAGCAAAGGTCCTGGTAAATGCAGGAATGATGGAAGTGCTCCTTTTGCTAAGTAAGTTTTGGTTAAATTTCTTTTAGTATTCTGTAACTAAATTGTGTTGATATTAAGTACGTAGTTTTGATTGGTTTTTTTATATGTTTGTTTATTTGGGGATACAAAGTGATAGTATGTTGTTATGGTTAAATTATACAGAATTCAGTTAAGAGTTGTTTGGTCTTGAGTCTTCACCTTTAAAATGGTTATTTGTGTACTAATGGATGAAGATAAAGATGGTAATAGGATACTTAGCTTGTTGGTGATGTTCCATGGAAGTAAGTTCATCTAATTTGTATTCGGTCTTCATTTAGTAGAACAAAAATAACAAGTAATTCTGATATATACGTTGTTAGTTCAAGACTAAAAAAGTATCATATACTTCAAAGTTAAAATATTTGTAAAAGATATTAGTAGCCCAGTTATTACATTCTAAAGGGCATACAGTCTCTAATTCTCAATTGATGTGGGATTTGGATGTCAATCACCCGATTAAGGACCTGCATGTTAATAGATGTATTTTTGTTTTTTCAGGATGTTTGTAGATTCATGCAAGCGACTAAGGATCATGAAAGAGTCAGAAGCGATCGGGCTAGGTAAGCTATAACTTCTTATTCTAGTTAAAACGTTTCTAGAAGGGGTTTAAAGCCAAATTGTATTATAACGCATAAACAACATGAAGCATTATAACATGATTCCACTTCACCAATAATATTTGACACTCTAACTATATATTTGAAAAAAAAGAAAAAGAAAAATGAAATAATTGAACAAGAAGTGTTTTGGGTAATCAAGTACCAAAGCTTACCCGTTTGGACCTTAACATGCTTTACTTGAACATGCTCCGATCCATTGCCAAAACTATTCATTTTTGGACCTCAACATGCTTTACTTGAATTGGTTTCTTTATTCAAAGCGGCTAATGCACAACTTTGTCGCCTGCTCGCTTCCACCTCTATGTAAATCCAAGTATTCATTTTGCCACTACTACTCTTCCTTAAATGTGTTATCTTTGATCTAGACAGATTGGACTTGTTTTAATGATGGCAGCTCCAATGTCAATGGAGAAGCGCAAGAACCAAGTACGAGGAATCTGATGGACATGCTAAAAGGATGTTTGATATTTTTATATTTTTGATAACTTATGGATGCTTTTCAATCTTTATCTTGCGGACAAAAGCTATATCATAAACATTACTTAATATAATTAATACATCTAATATATCAATTACATTAAAGTAAAACGTTCTCTAAGTGTATACGTGTGTGCTCCCAATTGGCTAGGCTCACGTATTTTCGGACATATATCTATTTGTGATATGGACATATCCCAAGAGTTTAATAGGGCTCGAGGGATGGGATGGCCACCCAGAAGAACACTATGGCTACTAATTTATCAAAAAATGTGGAGGTAGCCGAAGGAAACTTGGGACGTCGAGGGTGTCTGTGTCTCTATGTGGAAGTTAGCTTGGATGGTGCTCCGTATTTAAGGAAGGTTAACCTCAAGACTTGCAAAAACTAGGGGCGTGCACGGTTCGGTTTGGGTCGTTTTTGGCTAAAACCGAAACCGAACCACAATGTTCGGTTTTTATAGAACCAAAAACCGAAACCGTTTGGTTTTTGGCGGTTCGGTTTTTTCGGTTTGTTATCGGTTTCGATTCGGTTTTTCGGTTTTTTCGGTTTCTAAGCGTTAATATTTAAGTATGGCCAAATTATGCCAACAAACTTGTTTTACGCGCACAAAATTAGTTACTCTTCTTTACTTTTTTTCAATCTAAGCATAATAATGTTTATTGCATAATTTTACATTTACAAACATATAAATAAGACATACACATACAAGTGAACATACACGTAGTATAATCATTATCGAATACTTATTGATTTATTCACACAAAACACGCGACACGAAAAACACACATATAAATATGTACGTTAAGATAAATATGTTATAAATTCACTCACAAAATGAATATAAATTTATAAATTTGATTTATTTAGTTATTTAATCATTTAATATTAATTAGATATTATATAATAAAACCGGATCGGTTCGGTTCGGTTTTTGCGGTTTGGTTTTTGAACGAAAACCGAAACCGAACCGTATTTTTTCGGTTTTTAAAAAAGTAAAAATTAAACCATCCGTTTTTAGTTTCGGTCGATTTTTTCGATTTTCAGTTCGGTTTCGGTTTTTTCGGTTTGTTTTGCTCACCCTAGCAAAAACTACACTGAACTTTCAAAGGCTCTAGAGAAAATGTTTAACTTTGTTACCTTTGGTAGACTTTCTCTCTTTATTGTCTTGTTCCTTTTATTAATTTGGTCAATGCACTTTTAACAGCTATGTGGGGAAGAAAGGCTTAATGGTTGAATGTGAGTTTCTTTTAATGTTTGAATTAGGTCAATGTACTTCTAGAGGACTACGAGGGGAATAAAGGCTATGTTGTATAAGTTAGTAAATCAAATGCATCACTGATCACATGCATAAGTCATAATTCCAAACAAAACATAAGCACTGTACCACATCGTAATATCTAGTTTCGTAACTAAAACAGTTAGAAATGTCGTACTTGTTGTTAAGAGTAACGTATCAGTAACTTGCACCATCAAGAGAATGAAAGGACAACAACGTGACCGATCTCCATAATTTCTTGTGACAACACTAAGAATACAAAACAACGAGTTAAACCGAGCTGCACGAGATCGGATTCTGTGCTTTTAAGTACGACGGCACCCGTAAAGTTGCTGGAGTCTACGAGCGGGCACTTTAGGATGTATCTGATTCACACACAAACCTTGAGCAAACAACGACACGGGTTTGCAACGCAATGGCGATGAGCAGAGAACTTAAATGGAAGTAATTATTGGCAACAACCATGTTATTTGGTATTTGTATTTTCTTGTGTATCTATCTGTGAGAACCCTTATGGTCGTTATATACATCATCGGTAAACCACGGCGTGATCACAATCTTGATCCTAAAGTCAAGGGAAAGTGGTATATATTTAACAAAACCGCCTCTACTTTCCTTTTACCGATTCTTTACATACCAAGTCAAATATGTGGTCTTAGACGCTTCATCAACTTGCACCTTGTTTTGTGCCATGTGCAATTAGTTGATGCATCAACTAGTTGTACTTCTCTTGCTATACGAGCAATAAACTTCCAAGCTCAATATTTCCAACAGGCTAACTTGAAGGATCTTTTGAATCGAATGTGTACTAACGCATGAAGATAAAGACGGGGATTGGATGCTACTTGGTGATGTTCCATGTGAGTAAGTTCATCTAATTTGTTTTTGGCCTTCATTTGGTAGAAATAAAGAAAGTAATTTTGATATATTTTTGCTAGTTCAAGACTCACCATACCCCGCTCAAGCGGTATTGGGTATTGTTGTTGATGTTGTTGCAAGTTCAAGACTCAAAAAGTATCATACACTTCAAAGTAGCCCACTTATTGTCCCATGAATCATTGATGCCAAACCATAATCAAGAATCACAATAACTATATGAACAAGAATCAAAGTTGAACCCAACAACATATATTCTATTTATTGAGCGAGGGTTGGTTTTTACGCACTAATCTACCCCTATTTATACTTGTTGAACCGGTGCCATATGACGGTTATACCGATTCTACAAAGTAAGCGTTGCAACTATTCTACTGTTACCCTATGACCCACCCCAAACTATCTTGGGTTTACAGACTTCTAAATTAAATACATAATACATACATATACTTTCTAACTTGACAAATATAGTACATAAACTAACTATTTTGACACTAAACGACTTTTGTTATGGTTTTGACATTATGAGTTTCCAACATCTCCCCCCTAATGTCAAAAGCATCTTCAACTTCAATATTTCCTTGTTCTTATTCCATAACACCAATGTTTGTTTCATGCCACATTTCCTTTCTTCTCTCACGAATCCATCTTGCAAATTTTGAGAATCCAATCGTGTTCCTCTACCAAGCAATCTTCCGGTCCTCTTGACACATTATTGCTTTCAACCATGGCTCTCTAATCCCTCCCGGATATACCATACAACACCTTGAACACGCATCGCGCCTTCAAATGGATTTGCACATGTCCGTAACACTTTCGGTTCCAATCATTCCAATGCACAACAACAAACAACGATCAACTCCTTTGTGTTTTCTCGATCTTAACCTTGTGATGTATCAACAAATTTTCTTCCCTAATTTTCTTCAATTCAAGTATCTTCCTTTCTTTGACCGAACATCCTCACAAACTCTTCACCATTTTTCGCCATAATCCCAACACATACACAAGCGCCAACACAAACGCATACAATGATTTTTGTCTTCTTGATCGCCATGTGACAACTTCCTCTAGTTACGTCTTTCTCTATTGCGATTCCCAAACGACCTCTTCTCTTGACAAAAAATCGGTCTCTCACTAATTGGATTAAAAGCGAAACAAACCACTAATCCTCGATGATGATCGGCCGTCTCTTTCTTTATTGAATGAAGAAAGCATAAGCGAAACCTTGATCGAAACGATTTGATTCTTTGATTTACGGATTGCAACAATGATCTTTGATCTTCTTGAACCATCGACTCGATACCATTTATTGTCCCATGAATCATTGATGCCAAACCATAATCAAGAATCACAATAACTATATGAACAAGAATCAAAGGATTGAACCCAACAACATATATTCTATTTATTGAGCGAGGGTTGGTTTTCTGCACTAATCTACCCCTATTTATACTTGTTGAACCGGTGCCATATGACGGTTATACCGATTCTACAAAAGTAAACGTTGCAACTATTCTCACTGTTACCTATGACCCAAACCCAAACTATCTTGGGTTTACTGGACTTCTAAACTAAATACGAATACATACATATACTTTCTAACTTGACAAATATAGTACATAAACTAACTATTTTGACACTAAACGACTTATGTTATGGTTTTGACATTATGAGTTTCCAACACCACTAAATACAGTATAAAGTGCTCACAGTCTCTAATTCTCAATCGACATGGGATTTAAATGTCACTCGACTTGTGTGTTAATAGATGTATTTTTATCTTTTCTGGATGTTTGTAGACTCGTGCAAGAGATTAAGGATTATGAAAGGGTAAGAAGCAATGGGCCATGTATTGTATAACTGCTTATGTTACTTGAACCATTTTATAAACAAAGCTAATGCGAGTTATATTTTATTTCAAGGGTCGAAAGTAACCCAAGTTGTATTATAATGCATAACCTCATGGATCCTTTTTGAAATAAATGAACAAAAAGTGTTTTGGGTCAACACAACCTAATCGTACCAAAACTTACCCGTTTAGGTTTAGACTGAACATGCTTAGACTGTTATACAAACCACTCATTTTGCCACCGACTTATGGTAACACTCTATTTACGTATATATGCGTTATGATTTAGGCGATTGAATTTTTCTAATGATGACACTCAAGGTCAATCGAGAAGTGGAAGAACCAAGTATGATGAATCGATGGACATGCTAAAAGGATTTTTGATATTTTATTATTTTTCGTATTTTCGATAACTTATGGATGCTTTTCAATCTTTTTCTAGAGGGCAAAAGCCATAAATGGAAAGGAAACATATATCATGTTTGTTTTTCATGTTATGTGCTTACTGCTTAATATATTGCCTGCATTTAAATAAATTTGTTCTTCCATTTTTGTTGCTTATCTGAATGTAAATGTTTTCCTTCATGCCTTCTGTTCTATTAAAAATTTTAGTCATATTGGTTGCACGACTCTGACCCGTTTGGCCGGATCTTTTCTTGGCTGTTTGATGATTCAAGTCGCTTGGACAGTATCATTGCTTCCCATTTCTGTAATTACCATTTGTCATCGTGTTATTGCTAGAATTTGTGTTGCTTCTGATATATGTACATTGTTTAATAACTTGTTTGACTATTAACAACCTTATATCTGATATTTGGCCAACCAAGTCTGATGGTTTTAAGTCCATCACTACATGGTCAAGGATTATAACTTTACACTATCCGATTGACTATAAGAGAATAAGAACTGATAGCATCAGATAAACTCATTACTTCATAGTTGAACAAAAGCAAAAACTAATATACACCTAACTACCTTAGCATCTACTTAATGTACACTTTGATGCTATATCTTTGTACCAGTGGTGACATGTAAAACTAATACCTATATTTGACAAATTTGTGTTTTGCATTTCTCCCACATATATGGGTGGGCGAAATGACATGAGTTTATAAGAACATTTCCAAATTGTATAATAAATTAGGAAAGACATAGTTTGTAATACACTAAAGTGTGTGGTGTACTACTCCTATGTTTCTTTCTAAATTTTTAGAACTATTTCTTCCCTAAATAATCAAATATAAAAGCTTAGAAGTAATTTTTATAAGATTTATAATTAAAATCTGTGATGTATTACAACTTTGATTCTTTCTAAATTGTTAGAACTAATTCTTCCTTAAATAATCAATATAAAAGCTTAGAAGTAATTTTTATAAGATATATAATTTAAATGATTTTTTTTTATTATTTTTGTGTGTGTGTGTGTTCAATTTGTATAATTTTCACTTATATAAATGAAATTATTTGTTTGCAGATTTACATTTGGTGTGTTTTAATCTAAACAAATATCCTTTTATGTAAGTTACATGTTGTGAAAAAGTTGAAAGTAAGAATATGATGTAAAAGTGATGGTTGAATTTATTGTTTTGAATTAGGTCAATGTGCTTCTATAGGAGTTATGGGGGAAGAAAGGCTAAAATAAAGTAACTTGAAGGATTTAAATCGCGACGAATGTGTACTAACGTATGAAGATAAAGATGGTGATCGGTTACTTAGGGTGCGTTTAGTTGGGGGAAAACACCCTTGTTTTCCACAAAATATTTTGTGGAAAACAAGGAAAATAGAGATCGCGTTCAAATTATCATTTTCCAACAAAATGTTTTGCAAAACACAAAATTCTATTCTAATCTAACAAGGAAAATTAGAAAACAAATTTTAGTTGTTTTCCTTGTTTTCCTTTGTAACCCCAACCCTCCCTCCCTTCTTCAAATTAGAAAATACAAATATCAACTAAACGCATTTTCTATATTTTCAAGTGTTTTTGGAGATAAATTTCCCATCCAAATTTTTACAAAACTAGAGATAGAAAATAAGGAATTTTTCTTCAACTAAACGCACCCTTAGCTTCTTGGTGATGTTCCAGGGCTAATTTGTTTTTGGTCATTCACCAAGGCTCAAAAATATCGATACTTCAAAGTTTAAAGCTTTGGTAAAGATATCAATGGCCCACTAATTACATTCTAAACTCAAAAGCCTCACGTCTAATTCTCAATTGATGTTGGATTTGGATGTCCTCGCCCAATTTAGTACTTGTGTGTTAATAGATGTATTTTTGTTTTTTCGGGATGTTTGTAGACTCATACTCATGCAAGCAATTAAGAGCACTCACAACAATAACACCATAACACCAATAACACGCCCACGGGCGCCACATCGCCTTTACCATTTAACATTAACATCCTCAAAAATACCCACAACAATAACATCCCAATAACACCATAACACCACTAATATTTCATATTTTCAATTTCAACCCCTAAACTAAATCAAACACTTCATTTTTAAACTAAAACAAACATTTCATTAAAACTTAAAACATATTACAATACGAGACTAAAAAAAATACAACGAAATAAAAAAAAATACAACGAAATAAAAAAAAATACAACGAAATAAAACGTTTCTACTGACGAGGTTTCAAGTTATATTTTGCGATGATTCGATCTTTTTCGTCATTGATCCACTGCACGACCATTGGATCTTGCCCGTCGATGGCGTCATCAAAACTTTATTTCTTCCAACCGGTATTGTGAGATCTTTTTCTGCTGCTGCCCGACACGCCGCCGGAGACTTCTCGTTTCACACGAAACTCGTTTGCCATAGTTTCGGTGAAATAAGTCGACGAGCTCGTTCCTCCGGTGCTTGTTCCCCAAGACTTGTTGTAGTCTCGGATCTTGCTTTCTTGGTAGCGTTTCTTTCCCATGGGCGAGGTTGTTCATCTTGACCAAACAAAGCCTCGTTGGTTTCGCTGGGACTTCACGGTTAAATCAACCGGTTCCGTGTTCCATTTCTTATAATGACGCAAAACCTCCCAAGCGTCTTCGAGACCAAAAGTCGATCCCTTGGTTTCCTCATGATACCATTGCTTTGCCCGTTGCATCACATCCACTCACTTTCCCGCCTCGTTGATCCCGTTTGCACGTTTGTAATGAGAGTTGAACTTTGTGCATATGTCGTTCAAAGTTTTCCACTTGCTTGACATGTCCTTGTTCTTGCCGTTGATAGTTGTTTTTATTGAACTCATTTCTGACCCGATACCAAAACGTATCTCTGGGTTGGCACTTTCCAACTTTCGGATCCTCCGAAACAGCTATGTAACATGTTGCAAGTAATGCTTCCTCTCTTGGAGTCCAACGTGCGTTAACAACAACTTCCTCTTCATCAGAATCAACTGGCTCGGGGTCTTTGGATTTCTTTGATTTTCGCTTAATGCGACCTTTTCCTTTTTTTGGAGGAGACGTGGGTGTGTCAGCAACATCATGTGTTTCAGTTTGTGATTGTTGTGATTGTTGTGTGAATTGTAGGTTTTGAAAGTTGGAGTTTAAGGTGTTTTGTTGGTTTTGTTGTTGCCAATACAGAAATGCTTGATGTTGTTGATACATTTCTTGGCTCGATAAGCCTAGTGGGTTGGGGATTGAAGATGAACCCGCGTTCGGGTTAGATGATGAACCCGGGTTTGAGGGATTCCACCCACTAGCAAGAAGATTGTAGAAAGTATCGTCGTTGCCTCCCGACATTGTTTTTTTTGCAGTTAATAGAAGTTGAAATATTGAGAGATTGGAGAGGATTTAGTAGTGGAAGTGTGAAAAGAAATGGTGTTTTAATTGGGTATTTATAGTGGTAAAAAGATTTTGAATTTTTTGAAAAATAACGACTAGTAGCCGTTTAGGGTGGTTTTTGATTTTTTTTTTAAATAACGGCTAGCAGCATTTATAGGGTAGAAAATGTAAAATTTTGATTTTTTTTTTTTTTTTTTTTTGCGCCTCCCCTTAACGCCCGTTGCTTTGGCAACGTGGGCTTCCTTTCTTCTCTTTAACGCCGAGGTCACAACAAGGGTAACGGCCATAACGCCGTTTTTTGTGCTATAACGCCGTTATGGCGTTACTAATATGAGTGCTCTAAAGATCATGAAAGGCTCAGATGTGACATTTTCAAACAATATAATTAGCTTGATGTAAGATATGTGTAATACAATTCTGGCGGTAGCGTCATTACATAGATTGATACAACAGGTTTTACAAATAAATTTCATTAAGCAATCACTATAAAAGCTTAGAAGTCACTCCTATAATTAGAATTATTTTTTGTTTATCTTGTGTTAAATTTGTATACTTTTCACTTACCTAAATGAAATTCTTTGTTTATGAGTTTTACATTTTGTGTATTTTAATCTAAACATGTGTCATTATATATAAGTTAAATAATGTAAAATAGTTGAAAGTAAGAATGATGCAGAAATTTGAATTGCACCAAATTTTAGTGAAAAATGTAACTAACTTGATGACTCGGAATTGAGACTTGGGTTACCTGGTCAAGATGTTTAAGAAAACCCATAAAAATATATTGATGAAAGAGTGATTTCAGATGTTGATTTTGACGAGTCTCGTAAAAATGGGTCTTAGGCTACCTCCAGCAGTGATCTTCAAATGACCTTAATTTTCTTGTCATCTCGACTTTCTATTTCACGTAACCTATCGCAACCTTTAAGCATACTAAGGCGACCTACACATCAATACATACCCCAAAAACATTTTAATTAAATTAATACACACAAACAAGCACAAGAACTCGGTTGTTACCTCGACCTTGGTCTCCAAAAACCACTCGCCCACAACGACCTTTAGCTCGCAATGATGATGAACCTCGGTGACCATATGGTCGACCGACCCATGATGGACCTGAAAATACAAGTGTTGGGTTAGATAGTAAATGTAAAATGATAAAAGTTCTCTTGTTGCTAAGGCTATGTTTGGCAAAGCTTTTGGAGCTTTTAAGGCGATGGCGGTGAACAATGAGCTTTTAATTTTTAGTGTTCGTTTGACAAAGAAGCGGTGAGCTTTGCTATTTTAGAAAGCTCATTTTTCAATGCTTTTGTAAGAAGTTGTGAGCGGAAAGCGGTGTTGTGGCTACTCATGACTCTTCGCTCACTGGCTACTTTTGCCAAACATAGCTTTGAGTATGGTTTGCTTAAATTCATTTTAGTATTTTGTTACTAAATTGTGATATGTTAAGTAGTTTTGATTGGTTTTTATATTTTGTTTATTTAGGGATAAAAGTGATAAAGGTTGTTTGGGTTAATTTAGGGGTGACCGGGAACCGCACCGCAAACCGTAAATTGAAAACCGCAAGAAAACTACAAAATCGCAATCAGAATCGCAACAAAAACCAACGGTGTGGTTTTGAAAATAGAAAAATCGCATTTTATGGTGCGGTTTTGGTTTCACCGAAAAACCGCACCGCACCACTGTCATATTAAAATGTTTTTTTTAATTTTTTTAAGTAAACCCACTAAATTCATAATTTTTGTATGACAAAATGCTTTTGTTTATACTTTAATAATTAGTTATTTCAAACACATTTTATTGGTTAATTATTGTCTAAGTTGTTAGGTTATATAATTCTTTTTCTTTCAATTTATCATCAAGTTCTAAAATTATTCATTTCATTTGACTTTTACTATTGTATAGATTTATAATTTCATACTAAATAACAACATTTGTATATATATGTTTCAACCCATCATGTAACATTATAATATATTTATTCTATAATAAATATATACAAAAAAATATAATTTGAAAAAAAAAACTTTAAAAACCGCAAAACCGCAAACCCGCCAAAAACTGAAACCACAAAACTGCACGGTTGTGGATTCTCATTTTTTAAAAACCGCACCAACCTACATCATGCTCACCTCTAGGTTAATTTATACAGAATCTAGTCGGGAGTTGTTTGCTCTTGAGTCTTGTCCTTTAAAATGGTTATGTTTGTTTACGGGGCTAACAATATCAATCACGCATTAAGTTGTATCAACTAATCTTTATGATTTATCTACTGTAATTTACGGTCATAACATTACCTACTCTCGCGGTGATCACCTATGAGAGAGCATTATGCTAACTTACTTGTTTTCGTTACTTTCCGTCCAACCTAGGGCTTGGTCCACATTTAATCCTAATAGCAAAGCCGATACTTGAGTCATCGTAGTTATAAACACCTAACCACTATGATAAGGATCATAAACGCAGGTTGTCAATCTAACAATCTATGATCTAGCAATAGACATCGAATAATAAAAAAGTTAACAAACATTTATTTGAGCAATAAACATAACAACTATCCAATGTAAATTCATTAAATCGAAATAAACTGGATCAAATCAACAAAGTATTCATAACTTGGATAATTCTAGGCAAGGCTTTCCCTCTTGTCTTATGGGAAAGCTTGATCTGCTGCCATTTGATGTTGCTTATGAATACTTCCTAGTGGTCAAAAGCATGGTTGCCAAAAACTTGAAGAGTCAAGATCATGGTTCTATTTTTGATTAATGTCTCAGTGTATACTTAGTTTGCTGCCTTTGGCTACTACTTATTGTTATGGTTCAGTATACGATGTTGGAATTTGCTGAGTACTCTGAGTTGCTGGATGATATCAAGGTGGTGGATTGTAGTTTTTGTTTTTGGAACTGTATTAATACTTGTAGTTATTTGGCAGCAATTGTTGGGTTATTTTAGATTGTTGGGCTTGTCCAACAATCCATAGTTATATTGGTCTTGGGTATTGTCCTATTATTTTTTTCCTTTTAGACAAGTGTTGAATTTGTTTTAGGGTTTGTTCTAATTTAGTCCTCACTTGGTCTTTGTTTGTACATAACTCTTCATTTTATTTATCTATTTTACCTTTTGTGAAAAAAAAAAAAAAAAAAAAAAAAAAAAACCACCTTGGCTAAAGTAAGGTTGTTAGCCCATTATCACTGAGAGCAAACACCACGAATAATAAATGACAAACATGACTAAATTGATATGCAAACCAAATGATTATACTGTGTGGTGATACAAGACCTCCTCCTCTTGATATTCTCGCTTTCCTATGTTCTTCTAGTGTTCAAATGCTCCTAGGGTCGCCTGGAGTTGAGAAAGTGTAGCCCTAAGCCGTAATTAAGGCTCGTATTTATAGTTTTATGTGTGGAGGTTGATACGGCGATTGGGGTTAATAAGCCGTATTCAAGATACATTGAGTAGGCTCCACGACTAGAATATTCGGAAATATTCGTCTGTCATTCTTCAATGCAGCGTATCACCAGAGTTGGATATGCCATATTCCTTCAATTCCCGTCTTCCCTAGATTTGAGATAAGGGCTTCTATTCAACGTATTCTCAAATTTGAATACGACGTATTCTTCATACATTTGATTTGGGATCGTTTGTCAAGGCTTCATATACGACGTATCACCAAAGTTGGATGCGTCGTATTCTTCTGTATAACGAGTCTTCATTGAAGTCTTCCAAGTAAAGTATACGGCATATCACTAGACGTGGATACGCCGTATGCACCTGCTGGACTTGTGCATTTCTTTAGTTTAAGCTCCATTTCCGTTGTTTTCCGTGTCTTTTCCATTATTGCTTCATAATTACTGAGAATAACAAATATAAACAATTAAGCAATGATTCTCATATAAAAGTATAGTAAATGAGTGATATACATGAGATAAATGATGCATAAATATAGTACACATTTGATCTCATCAAGTATCAAGGTAAAATGCAAACTAATTTGCTATTTGATGAAGTTGAGCGTGACATTAAGGTAATAAAGTTTATGTTATCTTTGTCTCTTACGAGTTGAGTCAAGATATAAGTTACATGCTAATATATTTAACTAGCTTAAAGACCCGCGGATTCGCGGAGTTTTTAAAGAAATTATTCATTAAGAAGTTGAGTGTATGGATAGAGTAATAAACAACAACAAACGCGCACATGTTCCATTATTTTTTAAAGAAAGAATAAGTAATATGTCAATGATACGATAAAGAATTTGGTTTGTAACTATTAAAATAAGAAATGTGTGTGTATCATCTTCTCCAACTGGTAGATAGTCTTGAAGGGTAAAGGTATGCAATAAATGTCAAACACATGAGTATTCCATGTTCATTCCGTGAAAGACTTGCCAAGAGAGTAAAGCATGAACATTTTATCTATAAACACTTGCCAAGAGAGTTGTCAAATTATAGGAAACTTGAGTAGCCGTTTATACTTTCGATTAAGACCCTGGAAGTTATAGGAAACTTGAGTAGTCGTTTATACTTTTGAATAGGACCCTGTTTATAGGAAATAAAATAATGTATTTAAAAGAACCCTCTAATTAGGTATTACTTTTAGAACTCATGTCAACAAATAAATCCAAACACACAAACGTCTTTATATAACTTTACATTAAGAGAAACATTGATGACATCTGGGGGACGAAGGATTTTTCTTCATGCACCCATAGTTTTTAATACTGCCACTTTTAGTAAACAGCTTGTGACTTTCAAGAAATTAAAAAGGAAACATATGTAGCATTATGCTATCACTAATGTTGACCATTTTAGTCAACTTACCAACCAACTTGTAATTGGTTGAGCACATAAAATAATCTTAAAAAGATAACAGGATCGCGATTATTTTTGAATTTATGGCATGTATGGAGAAGTGATGAAGTATACCCTTTTACTATTAATGTCGAGTTCTTTTAAAGGGATCTTGTAACCAAGATCGCTACATACCATAAGAGTGTCCTTGAAGCTAAGGAAGTACCACCATCCTGTTGACACCAATAAACATTGTCTTAAAATAAATACTTATTATCTTCACGGAGATAGTTAACAACATGCCATGTCATGTTGTAGAAAAACTTTAAAATTCATATATAGTTGTGGTCAAGGATGTAGTCAAGTCATCATCTAAGTGAGTTCATACATGTAGTTCTCGAATAATGTTATTTTAGAAAAGAATGAAAATAAGCATGCTATCGTAAAGAATATAAAGTTTTGAAGTGGTAAATCGAAAGAAGTTGCGTGCATATTTGCCAAATATAAACTCGCCATCATGGTGGGGAGAACTTTTTAAACCTACTTGGTGTTATAAGTTGTAACTTGGGTATATCGGAAACAATGGCGTGTTACATTAATGTAGGAAAAAGATTACATGAAAGTTAAATAGAATAGTTGGTATAATGAATTTATAGTCGATAATTACAAATATATTTATACCAACTATTCCAAGTTTGTGCTTATAATCAATATGCACTTGCAAGTTTCGACACAAGCGGTTTTATGCAAGAGATACTTCTTGCTCGGAAAACCCATGTAGCCTAACTCTTGCAAGCATCAAGTTTATTAACCCGTTAACATTAGAAGTTGATTTGTAAAAGAGCATCGACAACCCCCTCCGCTTGTTCTTTCTAATTTTGGCGGGATAAAGTATTACTCCATGTCACATGCCATGTAGATGCCACAACCAAATAATCTGCAAGTGAAATGGAAAATAAAGAATTAGTGGTCAAGTAAAATTAGAGTTCTTATCAATTGCTATATAAGATAATTAAAGGAAACATATATTCGCAATAAACCCCAAAATCCGTTCTAAAAGAACCAACAAAAAAACATATAATTCCTCAATAATATTATTGAGGAATACTTGTATGAAAAATGACACACAAAGAAATTTAATAATACGAATGAAGTGAAAAATTAAATAGAGAGAGAACATTAGCTCCATAAACATCAATGCAGTCACAAAATTATGAACTTAACCGTTTTTTATTTAACATATAAACACAGATGATACATGTATGAGCTCACTTGATATTCCTTGAAAATGATTGTGGAATAATTTATTTTACTAACATACAAACCTCGATTAACATGCATTATCGTAGGTCAACGAATCGGATCGCTTTTAAATGCATCCAAAATTACATGTTTTGACTCGCACCCAAAATTACCCATTTGACCGGCATTAAAGGTTACCCGTTTGACCGATTTAAATGGATCAAGAGAGTTGGAGTATCATACAGATTATGGAATAGTTGGAGTATCAAGAGGTTGGAGTATCATATAGATTATGGAATGGTTGTGTAAAATGTATGATAATGGAGACTTGTTACACGATTGTGAGCATGCATGCCAACCATAGTAAAGAGGTAACTTGGATGTTGATGAGTTTAAATACTCATCATTTTGTCTATCTGAGATCGCAAAATCATCGAAAACACTCAAAAACGCATCAAAATGATGAAAATATCACAAATCGGTGTTTTATGTGTTTTAAATGCAAAAATATCAAAATCGGATGAAAACGTATCAAATTTGCAAAATTGCGCTTTAGTCCCCAAGTTTCAAAAGTTGTCAAAAATAGTCCACGAGTCAAAATTTCAAAGAAAAATCACCAAAGGTCCTTTTAATGTCATAACTTGTCAAATTTAGTCCTTTGGTGAAAAATATCAAAAGTTTGAGAAAATTACAAGTTTGGTCCTCCAACTTTGAAAATTGGCAAAATGGTCTCGAAAAATCGAAAATGGCAACTTTGGTCCTTGCATTATTAAACTTTGTCATTTTTAGTCCTTGGAAGCAACTATGTTGAATTAGCGTGATTGACCTTGATCTTTCGGTTTTACATAACAATTCCTTGTTATATTAAGACCTTTCACCCTTTTTGGACCCTTGACACCAATTGGCCCCCTGTCAAATAAGCTTTTGGACCCCCTTTTATATTTAATCCCCCGGTCAAATATGTTTGACTAACCCTTTGGCGCCAACTCATCTTCTCCCCCACTTGCTCACCGCTCTGCTATACCATTCCCTCCTCACTCTTTCCACACCTTTGTCTCCTCCACCTCTACACAAAACAAAACCATTTAATGATTCTAAACTCTTAACACTCAACACCCACCAATCTGTCGAATAAGCAATTCCGCCAAAATTGACAAAGTGGCCAAAAATCACTTATGTGATCCAAAAGTCAAAAATACAGTGGGATTGATTCGAAGAAGAGAGAAAGATGTTGGGATATAAAGGAGGAGGAAAGAAGGAAGCAAGGAGTTAGTTAGTTTTTATCATTTTCATTTAATGTCGTTTTTTAAATAAGAGTTTTAGTTTAAAGCCAAATGTTGTAATTTCACCTTCCTTGTATTACATTTAAGTCATTTCAGCTTTGTAATCTGTTTCAAGAGTTAATTTCATGGTTTGGTTAAAGTTTCATGTTTCATGGCTACTGTCAAACATTTCCATTTCAAATTCTTATGTATAAGCTTTAGTTAGCTTATTTATAAGATCAAACATTCTTAGTTAAGTTAATTTGAGCTTTTGTAAAGCTTAAAAATCAGTTTTAAGAAAATTTCAAGCAAGGTCAACAAAAGTCAACCTTGAGCTCATATGGTTTGGAAATGGTTACTGTTGATGCAGAGGATGAAAATGGGTTGGACTAGTATTATTTAGCTTAGGTTTGGGTTTGATGTTGGCCTGCAATAGCTGGATACAGTGGTTAGTACTTGTTTCATTTTTCAAGTCTTAAGTCAGTTTTTGCATTCTTAGCTTATTTGTATATCTGTGGTCAAAATTGTTTTCTCTGTATTTATATAGTTGTAATATGTTCATAAGAACTTAGTTTGATCCAAATCAATTTGGTTCGATGTTTATCTCATTTTAGTTGTGAAACAAGTGGGATTGAGGTGTTTGCTCGCCGCTTTATCATCTTAGAGGCCTAGCGGTTGAGAGAACCTCTTGGTCCATGCTTGTTTAGTCAAATTGAACCCTTATCTGTCTTATTCTTGTACCCATATAAGCTCAAAGTCAAAATCCCATTTCATGGCCTTAGCAATTTCATTGTTGGGGTTTTACCAACTCAAAAGCTCAAATTTTGTTTAAATGTACTAGATATAGATTGCGAGAGGTTTATTTTATCATAACATATCAAATTCAGTTCTTAAATCAAGATTAAACTTGGAAAAAGTCAACCTTTCGGTTTTGATAAAAGTCAAAATGTTGAAAAACTCGTTTTGGCTCAAATGAGAAGAATTTTCATGGACTCATTTTAGGTCAAACTTAGTGAAACTTGATGTTCTAAAATCTCGGGATGGTCTAATTCCTTATTAGCATTTTGTGAAATTTTGTTAAATTTTTAATAGCCTCAAAATTCTTTGTTCAACATGGACATAAATGCCACTGTGCATAGACTCGGTCAATCTTGAGTGCCGCAGAGGTTCTAAGGTTCATCCGAGCTCACTTTGGGTCATTATGGTGCGGTCTTTGGAACTTAAGCACTTAACCTGGTCTAGTTTAGGTTCCATTTGTTAGTTTTGGTTTCGACTTATTCTAGTACTTATTTTCTTGTCCTAAGTCAAGACTAAATCTGTTTTAGCTTAATAGTTCTAAACATCAATTACATTTCTAGATTGTTAATCAGAGGTTCAATCCTGTTTATTTTCATTGCATTTTGGTCATTGTAGCATATTTTGGCTTCGTAATCATTGGGTAGCTTTTGGTCTTCATTTAGCTTATTTAAGTGCTTATTTTAAGCACTTTCCATATCGATTGCTTATTCCTCCACATAGCACCTTGTTTTCTATTTTTCCTTTATTCCTAGTATAATTTTAGACTTTTCCTGAAATTTTCAGATTTTTCTAAGCTTGTTTGCTATTTTCTTAATTTAAATCACTTTTTAGTACTTTTTAAATAGGATTTAATACAAAAAATTAAGAAAAGGTTCAAAAAAATAAATTTTCAATTTTATTAAGTTTAAATAAATATAAAAAGACAAAAAAGTATTTTTCTAGATTTTTCTTAGTTAAATTTGTATTTTCTAGCATTTTAATTAGTTTTAAATAGTTTTAAATTAATAATAAATATATAAAAGTCTAAAAATATCTTTTCAGTTTTAAAATTAGTTTTATCATATTTTAGATTTTTTAAGTTTTAATTTTATTTTTCTAGTCTTATTTCATATTTTCTTTTAGAGTATTATTTAATAGTTAAAAATAGTTTTTAATTAATAGTAATTAATTAATTAGTTATAAAAATAATTTTCTTTTTCTATAAAGTTTCTTTTATCATTAGGATTGTAAAATGTATTTTCATATTTTTAGGATTTATCTTGTGTAATTTTCACGTTTTATTTTATGCGTTACGTAGTTTTTAAATTAAACGTCGTTTTAGGTTTTAAACGTTCATCACTTTAAATATAGTGATAGCGTTTATTTAATATCTTTATCTTTTAAATTTCCTTTAATTTGCATTTAAGCCGTTTTTATTTGTTGAATTTTACGTAGTTATAATATTTTATCCAAATCCTTTTCCATTCAAACTCTCGATCACTAAACGTTTGATAATCCATTGCACAACTCATTTGGGACATAACGACCGGGAGACTCTATACTCCTCGGATCTTCATTGCATCGTGTTGTCGTTTTAAGTTTCTTGCTTGCGTGAGAAAACTTGGCGATTTCTTGTGAGATCGGATCGCGATGAAATACACCATGAGCTCCGACCTCGAGTATACCATACTTCACAAATGACCGAAGGACATATTCTCTCGCTGGAGATGATATGAAGGATCGATTATTGCAACTTCACCGTGTTTCTTGAAAATGGATTTAAGAATTGGTGCATTGATGTTCTTTACCATGTAGCCTTGAACATATGTTACGCCAGATTAAGGAGATGAAACAATTAGTAAAGCTTATATATAAAACAATGTGACCACCAAGGCAATCGGGCACTTTGTATAAAGTAATAGCAAACTCTCCATCAACATTTAAATTCAAAATAACCATCATCAATATAAACAACTCAGCGTCACGGTAAAAAGCCAACAATACCAACCAATAATTGTATATACTTGACCTCAGTTAAGCAGTTGCACTTTGATATCCATCATCGTGCATTCGGTATAAGCACTCTCCCAAAATAATCTATTGCACAAGGTTTGTAAGACCCAAATTTGTTTTCAACAACACTGAACCACACTCCACTGCGGGTAAAATAGGACTATAAGAGCCTTAAAACCATCTTCCCCTACTTACATTTCTCCTACTACTTCAAAATTACATATCAACTTAATTCATATTTTTTTAACCTTTATCCTGCAAAAACAAACATTCCAAACCACTCAAAATCATGTTTAAAATGAGATATCAAATGTGTATGAACTCCAACTATAGGAGATAGAATAGAATTATAGAAGATTCGGACTATGATATAATTTAATAGGGTGTTTGGGATAGCATTTTTCTAGTGTTTGGATGTAAAACAAAATATGCTACTTTGTGCTCAAATAAGCACCATTAGAGCCACTAAAACTAAAAGATCTTAACTTTATAGAGTAAAAGATAAAGAGTATGATTAACGGATGATGTAAAAGAAACTTAACACTAAAAATAATAAATTAAAGGTAAAAACCGGTTAAAATTTAAAGATTAGTAACTTGCCAATTGGTGGACAACCTTGCACTTACAAAATATAATATTATTGGTTTCTTAATCTTATATTATATTATGCATATCCATATCGATTTTTCATATAGAAGCGAATGCCCGATCAACTAAGCCTAATAAAAACTTACTTGCCATGAGTCTTTTATCAATAACATGGAAAACCTTTATAGAAACAACAATTTGAATTAGTAAACCACACTATTAATATATATGGAAACCGCACATTTCGTATTTCAATGTTACTAAAAAATTATAGACATAGAATATTAGTACCCTTCATATTGTCCATCACTTCCAATACTACGCATTTGTGTGTTTTTTTATCGTTGATCGGTGTCAACCGCTACTCAAGTAGCAAATCTCTTCTACGATATCTCCAATGACTTTGAAAAATGATAAATATAAAAATTTAAATCAAGTCATGCACACGCCATTAACACCAATCTCGTGATTGAAAGGCCCTCAATCCTTGCTTTTAACCAAACCAAACCAAACCCAACCCTTTTACCACGTACCATACGTTTTATAATGGATTACTGGTGGCAGCCCCTTCAAGAATATCACACAAAACCAAACCCTTTAGAAGATCCTTTAGTACTCTATATCCATAAAAAGTCAATCGAATCCAATGGGAGAAAATTAATCCCTTTGGCACAGAGGTTCACACGCATAAGGCGACTAATAAAACACCTAAATTCTATCATTTAACTCTAAATTGTTTACAACCATCAACTCGAACCATGGTACTTTGTTAGTTTTAAAGCGATGGACAAACTCATGAGGTTATTGAAAGTACACGAGAGTGTTGAGAACAAAGTGTGATCCAACTAACCAAATAAAGCGATTAATTGGCTCAACCATGAACACGGATAAAGTAGATTCTTGGGATTCGTTTGACACTGACTTCCTTTTCTAATAGTAAAACACACTACGATAAATATGAATCATCATTATACTACGATCTCATATTTAGGTGTCGAATTATTTTCATTAGGTAAGTCTCGTTGAATTGTAGTCGCGATACTCATTTTACGCACACGTAAACATAATAATGTTTACGGCTTACTTGCTCATCGCCAGTTATAGCATCGGACTAAGGGGATGATTGGTAGTGTTCAATCACGGTGGAACTATTTCCGGGTTTTTGACAGAGACGTTGTAAAAAGTGCAATAAGCAAAACTCGAACAAATAATCCTTCAAGCATACGAACAAAGGATACCAACTATCTTCCAACTAATCCTAAACTAAAAAATTTATATCATGTTTTGAAATCCGATACATTAACCAACCAAAGATCACGATCGCCTATAGTACCCCAAGCTAACTCTCATTGGAGTTCTATTGCATGATGATGTGAAGGAAATTTGTGCAATCTTTATCGTCTAAAACTTGAGAGTTAGCTTGGAATAGACAACATTAGTTTAATCTTTATCGTCTAAAACTTAGAATAGATTCTTGGCATTTACCATTGGAGTTCTATTGCACGATGATGTGAAGGAAATTTGTGCAATAGGCTGGACTTTGAGGCAATACATACACATTTCCGTTGCAACTTTCTTGAAAATAAATCAAGCGTGAGCGGGTTAATTTGATTGAACCACAAGTCAAGAGAATAGAAAGTATCACTCGAAATAAAGACATATGTTTACTTACATTGTCATGACATAACACACGCACACAATGCATGCCCACGTCAGTCACCGCAATATGAAACAAAATTCAAGGATCAAGGAAAAATGCCATCACCTTAGACTCGATTTAAGACAAAATAACACCTACCAAATATCTTACATCCGTTTATAACTTCATAAGCGGCCTCTTTTATAAGACAAAATAAGGATATCATTATCAGTTGTTCAAAATAGTGAATACATATGAGCATCAATAAACGTAATCACTAATCATACCATAAACATGGAAAAATACAATCACCACAATTTGGAGAGTCTTTATAAACAAAAATGTACTTATATATGGGTCGCTAAGTTTATGCACATAATGTACCACCTATTTGATTGTTTTATTTATTACTTATGGAAGCTAACTTTCAAGATTAACCTCGATATACTATATTATACAAAGTTTTAATTCTCACTCCTACATAACCCCTATATAAACAGATAATTAAACAAACAATTTATAAGAAAATCCAAACAACCCCAAACTACATGATAATCTCAAACCAACATTCTCAGCAAATACACATTCTTTTAATAAAGTATGATCAAAAGATTAGGAATAAAATTTGAGAAGCGATAAAGCAAACAAAGTCCCTTTAAGGCTTCATTTGGACCGGTCATGTACATCGTAACATGGTGCTTTAACCCGCTAATTTTTGGATATAGGTTAGCACTGCTAGTTTGTGACATTGACCGGGTAACCCATTACCAACCTGAATGTGTAACCCGTACCAAGCTCACTCTTTTTAACTAAAATCGAATATTTGGATGACTTATAAAACAGCGTGTTTGTGGTGATTGCAAAAACTGTATTATCTAAATGATCAACAAAAACTAATTGTATTATCCACAAATATGAATCATACCCCTATTCGGCCAATATACAACCATTGCACCCACATTCGATAAGGAGCCAAACACGAAAACTGAAACACAAACGCATCAAATCAGTCCCTAATTCACAATGATAAAACCCAAAACTCAAAAACAAATATTAATAGTAAATAACTCAAACCTGCAATCAAGAAATATAACTGAGATGATATAAAAAATTATAAAAATAATTAAAGGTAATGTAATTAGAGGTGATAAACTCACAAAACTAATTCATATTCAACTCAATCATCTTCTCCATGTTAAGATCCGCTGAAAATGAATCGAAATCAAAACCGAAATAATAACCCAAAATCATTAAAAGCAATAAGCAACGTCAAGAAATAAGCCATAAGCATACCAACCTTACTAACCCGAAATCATAACCTTTAATTTGCGAAATAAGAGATAATTTTAAACATACCAACCTTACTAACCTTGAATCGAATATAGCTCCACCAAATCATTCAATGGAGTTTTTTGATATCTATATCTAATTATTAACACATGTGGATTTAAATCAAAACCCAAAAAACTAATAGATGCGAATACTTACTAATCTAATGATGTAATGTTTCGATTGTAATCGAATGGAGACTTTGAGATAGGGCATCGTACACTGCGTATCATATTGAAAAAATATATCGAACAATCGAATCACACATATCAAAATTAATCGGCACAAAATTAAATTGAAAAAACTAATGAAAACACATTACATATAAAACCCGCTACAAACAAATAAAATATGTATTGTAATTAAATAACAAATGTTGTATTATGTGATTTAAATCTAAACCCTAAAAAAGAAGATGATGAAGATGATGAATCAACTAACGTCCGACACAAAAATAGATAAAAAAATCAAAATCGTTACCTATTTTATTTTTATGGTGAATTGAAACCTTCTTTCATATGAGAAGCTTCTGAAGAAGGATTATAAACTGGTATGAATCGTTTGAATGAGATGAAAAGGGCGTATGATGACAATGAATTATAATTATTGCTATCCAAAAATAATTCAAAAGGGCGTGTATTTGTTTTTAGGAATGTGTAAGCACAACATTAGTTTCTTTAAAAGTTATTAGGTGCTTTAGGGTGTTGTAAATTAGTGCTAAATAAGGTAATGTTTTAATAATAAAATTTAATGCATTACTTTATAGTCTTGTACAAAACCTTTTTATTAGTTAAAATAGATATTCAATTAGAGATAAGTCGCAAGTTAACAACTATGTGTCATACACACAAATAAATACAAACACGCCACATACATAAAACATACATATATGTACATATGCATACAACATATACAAAAATGAATTCTTTCTACTATTCAGGAAACAAAATGGGCAATTAATAACAACCCGATATGTCAATTAAGGTTTTGACAAACTTGTCCATCTTTTGCATGTGTAATCATTAGATTAAATAGTTAGAATTAATCACTTACGCTCGTTCTCGAGAAAAAATGAATGAAAGTGAAAGAAAGGAAGTAAAGTAAAGAGAGAAGAAAGTAGCTTTCACCCCAAAGTGGAGTGAAAGTTTTATAACTAAAATATCACCACTTTACTTCACTTTACTTACAAAAAAATTGGAGAACACAAACTCCTCGCTTTCACTTTCTTCTCCATTTTACTCAACTCGGAACACGGTTACAATTTAAACATTCATTATTTGCACTGAGCAATTTATGCGATTACTTTTACTATCATATGAATTAAGTAATAGATTTTAGAACGCATTGTTAAACCATCATTATAATTATGATTCACAATCTTCCAACGTTAAAGGAAATTGATTCTTTGATTCTATTACCAGACTTTGGTTATATAAAAATATTTATTGTAACCGAATCCCTAATTTACTCTCAAGATCGGTGTTCATCATGTTGTATCGGCATTGAACCATTGTAAGTTCAATGCCTAATCTATAGTAGTCTTTAGTGTCAAGACATACGATAATTTGCATTGGTAATATGTGATTTTTATACTTAGAGCAAAGCCAATAGTAGCGCTGTGGCGTTAAGGTGCACAATGTGAGGCGTTATTCGGTGTTATTATTGGAACTTGGTGTTAAAGTGGTGTTAAACCACCGTTAAAAGCCCCAGCGTTTTTTTTTTTTTTTTTTAATTTTTCATTTATGCCCCTAAATGAGGGGTTGTTTTTGTAAATTGTTGGGAATGTTATTGTTGTTATTGAGATGTTATTGTTGTGGGTGTTTTTTGGATATGTTAAGGTGAAATGTTAAAGCTGATGTGGCGCTGACGTGTACGGTGTTATTGATATTATGGTGTTATTGTTGGGAATGCTCTTATAGTTTTAGTTATATAACGAGTGTGGAAACCCGCTGATCGCAAATGAATTGCTTTTGAGCGTGAATTTAAAGCGATGAATGACCGGAAAATTTGTTTGTCTATTTATTTGGTTAGTCCTTGAAGGACCTACGTTGCAAAGACAATTCAAACCTTAGGGACTATTTTTCGTGGCTACAAAGGACTTACTTTGAGGACACTTAAATCTTAGGGACTATTTTTGCCAAATTGCTATAGATAGCAATTAATGCTACAAACTTTATTTGGTTAGTCCTTGAAGGACCTACTTTGCAAATACAATTCAACCTTAGGGACTATTTTCGTGGCTACAAAGGACTTACTTTAACGACACTTAAACCTTAGGGACTATTTTGCCAAATTGCTATAGATAGTAATTAATTCTGGGGACTTACTTTGCAACGACACTTAAACCTTAGAGACTATTTTGCCAAATTACTATAGATAGCAATTAATCTTCTGAGACTTACTTCTGACGATAATTTAAATCTTTGAAATTTATTTTTTTAAATTCTTAAAGATAAGAATTAATGTTGCAAGTAGTGTGTCTTGCTCTATAGTATATGGAGTAATTCTCTCAAATTTGTTTTAACAAATGCATTTTTATCAAGAAAGATGTTATAAGTCTCATCACCGCCTTGAGTTTTCAATTGTCTTAACTCTCATGTTAGCAACATAATACAAGAGGTACAATCTATTTTGTAATTGGTTTTCTTTAACCAAATTCACGACTTGGTACTTTGGGATTCTTGCTGTCATAATAAATTGGGATTCAAGCTGAGATGAACTTAGCGTTTGAGAGAGAGTTATTTTACGTATCAAACTTTTTCTCATATCTTAAATGATTCATCTCCACCATTCATTTAAAAAGAAATCAATAATGAGATTAAAAACATTTTATTATTTCACCTATTTTTATAATTTAGATATCTCTTAGCGTTAATCGTTAAGCGAAAATATTTACACCGTCGCGACGAGCGTTTAATTATCTTTCGATGAGCGGGCGACTTTGATATACTCTCGAAAAAAAAAAAAAATCGTTTTTTCGTCTTTTTCATTTTTTACGTTCTTGAAATTTGCGTAATAAAAATCATATATGATAAAACACTAAGTTGAATATCACGTGTGATATTAATGTTAAATCATATATGATATGTAATATCACATGTGATATTAGTGTAATATCGTATATGATATTACACTAATATCACATGTGATATGATATGTAATATCACATGTGATATTGGTGTAATATCATATATGATTTAACACTAATATCACATGTGATATTCAACAGTGTTTTATTATATATGATTTTTAATGCAAATTTCGATAGCGTAAAAACGAAAAAACTTAAAAAATAAGCGTGAAAATACGAATTTTTTGTCGAAGTATATCAAAGTGCTTTATCTATAGAAAGATAATTAAATCTTCGTCACGAATGATATATTTTTCTTAACGATTAACGGTTTGAAAGATATTAATATTTGAAAAAATGATGAAAGTGGGTTTTTAAATTGTTAGGATTAATCTCATCCTAGATCAAATAAAAATTGAGGGTGAAGATAGATCCCTTAGTATGTAAAGAATTTTTGTCTCTAATGTTCTTAAATATAAGGTTTTTGGTTCATCAACATCAAATAACTATCGAGAATGGCATTCTTGCCTTCATCCACTTTTCCCATTATTATTATAATATTATACAAAATTTATAGAGGGAATTGCATATATGTCCTTCCAAAGCGCCGTAATTAATATATATCCAACCAAAAATCATAATTGCATATATATCCTTTGAAAGCCTTAAAATTGTCATATATATCCAACCAAAACTCATAATTGCATATATATCCTTCAAAAACATTAAAATTGTCATATATATCCAAATGATTATTTTAATAGAAAAAATGTCTAATAATTATAAGCGATATATAAAATGACGATTATTATTTTTTTTACAATTACAAAATATCTTTTGATATATAAAATAACGTTTATATCCTTATACTTATTAAATTATTATTTATTTATTGTTTTTTAACAATTACAAAATATTCTTAAACCATTTTTAAGAAAAGAGCAACCATATTCGGCGACTCAATCGTGTTCGTTATCGACGAATCTTGAATAATATCTAAACGTAAACTCCTATATATATAGATCAAATGACATAATAAAATTCAAACAAATAAAAAGATATTTTGTAATTGTAAAAAAAAGAAAAAAAGAAGTTATAATCGTCATTTTTCATATATTTATTATAATTATTTAACATTTTTCTATTAAAATAATTATTTGGATATATATGACAATTTTAAGGCTTTTGAATGATATATATGCAATTATGAGTTTTTGTTGGATATATATGACAATTTTAAGGTTTTGGAAGGATATATATGCAATTATGATTTTGGTTGGATATATATGCGATTATAACTGGAGGATATATCTGCAATCCCAAATTTATATTTTGATTATTAGTCATATATAGGTGGCAAAAGCGAGGCAGGTCGGGCGAGGCAGACTTCTGAGCTATGGGTTAAATGGTAGCGAGCTAAGCAAGTGCAATTTAGCGGGTGCAGGTGACGTCTTTCGTATTATACAAATCACTTTTAAAAGACCAAAACGGCGAAATAAATTCGCGAGCGTAATAAGCTTATTTATATTTAAAAATTAAATATAAGTTTTCTTTAAAACAATCTATTTTTCGAGAAAAACATGTCTTATTATCTTCAAATGAAGCAATCATACCCATTTCAAAAAAGAAAGGGCCAAATATCTTCAAATCTTTAAAAGTTCTTTCATTTAACTCGTTTTTTGATTTTAAACACAAATTGTCACCACTAGTCATATATTATCTACTTAAAGAAAATGGAGAAAAGTATCATGATTGAAAAGGATAAGAAAGATGAATATAAATTGGCAATATAAAACAAGGACTTATTTTCTATTTTCATATGGAATTACATCTCACACAGGGTGTCATTGGTGGTGACCCGACTCGGACTGGACCGAGTCGATTCGGGTCGGATCAATCGGGTTCAAAATTATATTCGATCGATCGGTCAATCCGAATTGACCGAGTTCTAAACAAGGTCGGGTTCGGGTATGTTTTTTAGCGGCCGGGCCGAACCCAACTAACATTACCAACAACACTTTTCTGATGTAAAAATCTCGGGTTGACCCGAACGAATTGACTTGACGAGTTGACCCAAACCCAAATTGACCGACCCGAGTTCTAAACAAAGTCGGGTTCGAATATATTTTTAAGGAACGGCCGATTTGACCTCACCCAGTTGTTCGAGCAGACCGGTCAACCGAATAACACCCCTACTTAGAAGTATAAAAAGTATAACTATGATTCTGCAAGTATAATACACTCTTGCATTTTAATGCAAAATAATGTTTATTATAAGTTTCATAAACATTAGTTTAAGCTCGAGTGTAAATTAATAAGCGAGACGATTGAACTTAATCTTTTATCTGAACGCCATAAGCTTAAAAACAAGCTATTATATAATGATGAAAAGTTACATCACGAGCACTTTTCTAAAGAACAAATCATTTCATCTCCACTGTTCATTTCATTTAGATCCAATGGATACAATATAAACAGCTTTTCATTTAATTTTTGCGGTAAGGGTAGGTTTGGCATATTATTTCTCACACACACACTCACGGACTCACCTCACTCTCACTTCTTTTATTATCACACACACACACTCTCTCACCAAATACTCACCTCGCTCTCACTTCCAGATCTGTTTGGAAGAAGATGATGTACCGGAGGATTTGTATTGTTCGGATGGAGTCGTCATTTCAAATGATTATGTACTTTCATCAGGTAGATGAAATCTGTTTGGAATATTCTCCGCTCCACTAAACCAAACCAAGAACCAGGTAGGATGAAGTTATTTGGTTCACCTGAAATCTGTATAAGCTCATCTGAAGTTATTTGTTGTTTGGCGACGGTTATTCACTACATCTCCCAAAACTGTAAAACATAAGAAAGAGGCCGAGAGACAGGAATAATGGCGTGGGGCACAAATATTTTATTCGCCTACAAATAATATAGCCAAAGAACACGTGACAAAGCTTTGTTTGTTTTATTGTTGGTAATAGAAAATAGAAATGAATGAATATAGAGCCAACTAGAAAATATAAATGAATGAATATAGGAGCGTCAAAAGAAGAGACCGCATTAAATTAATTCTAAGTTAGGTGATGGTTTTGTTATTTTAAATTAGGTGATCTTTTGTTATGTAAGTTAGAGACAATTATATTTTATAAATTATTTTGTAAGACTTTAATTTTTTTAATGTGATTCATCAAAAATTACATGTGATTTTATCTGAAAATATATGTGATTTTATCTCAAATCATATGTGATTCTTTTGGTGGATCACATGTGATTCTTGTTTAATGTGATTATTTTGGTGGATCGTATGTGATTCTTTGGTGGATGTGATTTTTGGTGGATCACACGTGATTTTAATTGGATCACTTACGATATTTTATAAATAACAAATCGCACGCGATTTTTGGTGGATCACATATGATTTTTGTTGAATCACTTACGATATTTTATAAATAACAAATCGCGTGTGATTTTTTGGTGGATCACATATGATTTTTGGTGGATCACGTGTGATTAACGATGGATCACTTGTGATCTTTAAAATAACAAATCGCGTGTGATTTTTTACGGATCGCGTGTGATTTGTGCAGACGAAATTTTAAAAAAAGTTACGAAAGTATATAAAGTCGTATTTATAGAAGATGATTTTTTTCGTCGCGATGGTGTATTTTTCAGCGAAGATTTCTGGTTAAAGATATGTTATTTTAAAAAAGCGATGGAAAGTAGATTTTTTATTAAATGAGTTATATTAACTATTTCTTAGTTTCTTTATTAATTTTGTTTTAATCTCATCCATTGAATGAAAATAAGATGAATGATTGAGATCTTATGATTTGTTTTTTTTATTAGACTTGTTTTTTATTGATCTCACCTCATTATATAATTACTTAAAAAAAGTTAAAAATCTTAAACGAGCTTCAAGCTTGATCTCGAACTCGAATAACAACAAATTATTCAAATTCAAGCTCGAGCCACTTTACAAAAGTTTAATCACACTCGAACCAAATAGTTATTAAACAAGCCTAGCTCGTTTAGGCCGAAACTTGACTCGACTAATAACGCCACTTTTAGTAAAAGTTTTGTGACTTTCAAGAAATTAAAAGGAAACATATGTAGCATTATGTTATCACTAATGTTGACCATTTTAGTCAACTTACCAACCAACTTGTAATGGTTGAGCACATAAAATAATCTTAAAAAGATAACAGATCGCATTATTTTTGAATTTATGGCATGTATGGAGAAACATGAAGTATACCTTTTACTATTAATGTCGAGTTCTTTTAAAGGGATCTTGTAACCAAGATCTCGCTACATACCATAAGAGTGTCCTTGAAGCTTGAAGTACCACCATCCCGTTGACACCAATAAACATTGTCTTAAAATAAATACTTATTATCTTCACGGAGATAGTTAACAACATGCCATGTCATGTTGTAGAAAAACTTTAAAATTCATATATAGTTGTGGTCAAGGATGTAGTCAAGTCATCATCTGTGAGTTCATACATGTAGTTCTAATAATGTTATTTTAGAAAAGAATGAAAATAAGCATGCTATCGTAAAGAATATAAAGTTGAAGTGGTAAATCGAAAGAAGTTGCATATTTGCCAAATATAAACTCGCCATCATGGTGGGAGAACTTTTAAACCTACTGTGTTATAAGTTGTAACTGGGTATATCGGAAACAATGGCGTGTTACATTAATGTAGGAAAAAGATTACATGAAAGTTAAATAGAATAGTTGGTATAATGAATTTATAGTCGATAATTACAAATATATTTATACCAACTATTCCAAGTTTGTGCTTATAATCAATATGCACTTGCAAGTTTCGACACAAGCAGCTTTTATGCAAGAGATACTTTGCCAAAACCCATGTAGCCTAACTCTTGCAAGCATCAAGTTTATTAACCTGCAACATTAGAAGTTGATTTGTAAAAGAGCATCGCAACCCTCCGCTTGTTCTTTCTAATTTAAGGATAGTATTACTCCATGTCACATGCCATGTAGATGCCACAACCAAATAACTGCAAGTGAAATGGAAAATAAAGAATTAGTGGTCAAGTAAAATTAGAGTTCTTATCAATTGCTATATAAGATAATTAAAGGAAACATATATTCGCAATAACCCTAAAACTGCTCTAAAAGAACCAACAAAATATATAATTCCTCAATAATATTATTGAGGAATACTTGTATGAAAAATGACACACAAAGAAATTTAATAATGTAATGAAGTGAAAATTAAATAGAGAGAACATTAGCTCCATAAACATCAATGCAAACAAAATTATGAACTTAACTTTTATTTAACATATAAACACATGATACATATGAGCTCACTTGATATTCCTTGAAAATGATTGGAATAATTTATTTTACTAACATACAAACCTCGATTAACATGCATTATCTCGAGGTCAACGAATCGATCTGCTTTTAAATGCATCCAAAATTACATGTTTTGACTCGCACCCAAAATTACCCATTTGACCCAGACAAAGGTTACCCGCTTTGACCGATTTAAATGGATCAAGAGAGTCGAGTATCACATGATTATGGAATAGTTGGAGTATCAAGAGGTCGAGTATCATATAGATTATGGAATGGTTGTGTAAATGTATGATAATGGAGACTTATCTGATTGTGAGCATGCATGCCAACCATAGTAAAGAGGTAACTTGGTCACGAGTTTCTAAACACTCATCATTTTGTACTATCTAGATCGAAAATCATCCGAACACTCAAAACGCATCAAATGATGAAAATATCACAAATCGTTGTTTTATGTGTTTTGCAAAAATATCAAAATCGATGAAAACGATCAAATTTGCAAAATTGCGCTTTAGTCCCCAAGTTTCAAAAGTTGTCAAAATAGTCCTAGTCAAATTTCAAAAGAAAATCACCAAAGGTCCTTTTAATGTCATAACTTGTCAAATTTAGTCCTTGGTGAAAAATATCAAAAGTTTGAGAAAATTACAAGTTTGGTCCTCCAACTTTGAAAATTGGCAAAATGGTCTCAAAAATCAAAATGGCAACTTTGGTCCTTGCATTATTAAACTTTGTCATTTTTAGTCCTTGGAAGCAACTATGTTGAATTAAGGTGATTGACCTTGATCTTTCGGATTTACATAACAATTCGTTATATTAAGACCTTTCACCCTTGACCCTTGACACCACCCCCCTCAAATAAGCTTTGGACCCCCTTTATATTTAATCCCCGGTCAAATATGTTTGACTAACCTTTGGCGCCCAACTCATCTTCTCCCCACTCGCCACTGCTCATATACCATTCCCCTCCTCACTCTTTCCACACCTGTCTCCTCCACCTCTACACAAAAACAAAACCATTTAATGATTCTAAACTCTAACACTCAACACCCACCAATCGTCAATAAGCAATTCCGCCAAAATTGACAAAGTGGCCAAAATCACTTATGCGATCCAAAAGTCAAAAACATGAGGGATTGATTCGTATAGAGAGAAAGATGTCGATATAAAAGGAGGAGGAGAAGGAAGCAGTGAGTTAGTTAGTTTTATCATTTTCATTTAATGTCGTTTTTAAATAAGAGTTTTAGTTTAAAGCCAAATGTTGTAATTTCACCTTCCTTGTATTACATTTAAGTCATTTCACCTGTAATCTGCTTCAAGAGTTAATTTCATGGTTTGGTTAAAGTTTCATGTTTCATGGCTATCGCCAAACATTTCCATTTCAAATTTATGTATGTTTTAGTTAGCTTATTTATAAGATCAAACATTCTTAGTTGTTAATTTGAGCTTTGTAAAGCTTAAAAATCGCTTTTAAGAAATTTCAAGAAGGTCAACAAAAGTCAACCTTGAGCTCATATGGTTTGGAAATACATCATGATGCAGAGGATGAAAATGGGTTGACTAGTATTATTTAGCTTAGGTTCGGGTTTGATGTCGGCCTCGCACAAATTGGATAAAGGGTTAGTACTTGTTTCATTTTCAAGTCTTAAGTCGGCCAGATTCTTAGCTTATTTGTATATCTCGTGGTCAAAATTGTTTTCTCTCAGATATATAGTTGTAATATGTTCATAAGAACTTAGTTTGATCCAAATCAATTTGGTTCAAAGGTTTATCTCATTTTAGTCAGGAAACAAAGGATTCAAGTAGTGTTTGGCATCGCCGCTTATCTCGCTTTGTAGGCCTCAGCTGAGAGAACCTCTTGGTCCATGCTTGTTTAGTCAAATTGAACCCTTATCTGTTTTATTCTTGTACCCATATAAGCTCAAAGTCAAAATCCCATTTCATGGCCTTAAGCACCAACGTCGGGGTTTTTACCAACTCAAAAGCTCAAATTTTGTTTAAATGTACTAGATATAGATTGCAGAGGTTTATTTTATCATAACATATCAAATTCAGTTCTTAAATCAAGATTAAACTTGGAAAAGTCAACCTTTCGCTTTGATAAAAGTCAAAATGTTGAAAACTCGCCGCTCAAATGAGAAGAATTTTCATGGACTCATTTTAGGTCAAACTTAGTGAAACTTGATGTTCTAAAATCTCGTGATGGTCTAATTCCTTATTAGCATTTTTGTGAAATTTTGTTAAATTTTTAATAGCCTCAAAATTGCCGCTCAACATGCCCATGTGATGACTACCAACACTGAACCAGCAGGGGGTTCGTAAGGTTCATCAGAGCTCACTGGGTCATTATGGTCTCGGTCTTTGGAACTTAAGCACTTAACCTGGTCTAGTTTAGGTTCCATTTGTTAGTTTTGGTTTTCACTTATTCTAGTACTTATTTTCTTGTCCTAAGTCAAGACTCAACTGTTTTACTTAATAGTTCTAAACATCAATTCTGCTCTAGATTGTTAATCAGAGGTTCAATCCTGTTTATTTTCATTGCATTTTGGTCATAGCATATTTTTGCTTCGTAATCATTGGGTAGCTTTTGGTCTTCATTTAGCTTATTTAAGTGCTTATTTTTAAGCACTTTCCATATTGCTTATTCCTCCACATAGCACCTTTTTTCTATTTTTCCTTTATTCCTAGTATAATTTTAGACTTTTCCTGAAATTTTCAGATTTTCTAAGCTTGTTTGCTATTTCTTAATTTAAATCACTTTTTAGTACTTTTTAAATAGATTTAATACAAAAAATTAAGAAAAGGTTCAAAAAATAAATTTTCAATTTTATTAAGTTTAAATAAATATAAAAGACAAAAAAGTATTTTCTAGATTTTTCTTAGTTAAATTTGTATTTTCTAGCATTTTAATTAGTTTTAAATAGTTTTAAATTAATAATAAATATATAAAAGTCTAAAAATATCTTTTCAGTTTTAAAATTAGTTTTATCATATTTTAGATTTTTTAAGTTTTAATTTTATTTTTCTAGTCTTATTTCATATTTTCTTTTAGTATTATTTAATAGTTAAAAATAGTTTTTAATTAATAGTAATTAATTAATTAGTTATAAAAATAATTTTCTTTTTCTATAAAGTTTCTTTTATCATTAGGATTGTAAAATGTATTTTCATATTTTTAGGATTTATCTTGTGTAATTTTCACGCTTTTATTTTCAGACGTTACGTAGTTTTTAAATTAAACGACGTTTTGGTTTTAAACGCTCATCACTTTAAATATAGTGATAGCTTATTTAATATCTTTTATCTTTTTAAATTTCCTTTAATTTGCATTTAAGTCGCTTTTATTTGTTGAATTTTCTCAGAGTTATAATATTTTATCCAAATCCTTTTCCATTCAAACTCCTCGATCACTAAACGCTTGATAATCCATATCAACCTCACGACATAACGACCGGGAGACTCATACCCTCAGATCTTCATTGCATCCGTGTTGTCGCTTTTAAGTTTCTTGCTGCGTAGAAAACTTGACGATTTTGGCAGATGATGCCGATTGAAATACACCATGAGCTCCAGTTCTCGAGTATACCATACTTCACAAATGACCAAGGACATATTCTCGCCGGAGATGATAGAAGGATCAATTATGCAACTTCACCGTGTTTCTTGAAAATGGATTTAAGAATTGGCATTGATGTTCTTTACCATGTAGCCTCGAACATATGTTACGACAAGGAGATGAAACAATTAGTAAAGCTTATATATAAAACAATGCACCACCAAGGCAATCGCACTTTGTATAAAGTAATAGCAAACTCTCCATCAACATTTAAATTCAAAATAACCATCATCAATATAAACAACTCAACGTCACAAGAAAAGCCAACAATACCAACCAATAATTGTATATACTGACCTCAGATTAAATAACAGCACTTTGATATCCATCATCGTGCATTCGGTATAAGCACTCCCAAAATAATCTATTGCACAAGGTTTGTAAGACCCAAATTTGTTTTCAACAACACCGAACCACACTCCACCTGGTAAAATAGGACTATAAGAGCCTTAAACCATCTTCCCCTACTTACATTTCTCCTACTACTTCAAAATTACATATCAACTTAATTCATATTTTTTAACCTTTATCCGTGAAACAAACATTCCAAACCACTCAAAATCATGTTTAAAATGAGATATCAAATGTATGAACCCAACTATAGGAGATAGAATAATTATAAGATCTGCATATGATATAATTTATAGGGTGTTGGGATAGCATTTTTCTAGTGTTTGGATGTAAACAAAATATGCTACTTTGTGCTCAAATAAGCACCATTGAGCCACTAAAACTAAAAGATCTTAACTTTATAGAGTAAAAGAGTATGATTAATGATGATGTAAAAGAAACTTAACACTAAAAATAATAAATTAAAGGTAAAAACCGTTAAAATTTAAAGATTAGTAACTTGCCAATTGGTGGACAACCTTGCACTTACAAAATATAATATTATTGGTTTCTTAATCTTATATTATATTATGCATATCCATATCGATTTTCATAGAAACGAATGTAAACCATCAACTAAGCCTAATAAAAACTTACTTGCCATGAGTCTTTTATCAATAACATGGAAAACCTTTATAAACAACAATTTGAATTAGTAAACCACACTATTATATATGGAAACCTCGACATTTCGATTTCAATGTTACTAAAAAAATTATAGACATAGAATATTAGTACCTTCATATTGTCCATCACTTCCAATACCGCATTTCATGTCGTTTTTTTATCGTTGATCGGTGTCAACCGCTACTCCAAGTAGCAAATCACGATATCTCCAATGACTTTGAAAATGATAAATATAAAAATTTAAATCAAGTCATGCACACCGCCATTAACACCAATCTCGATTGAAAGGCCTCTAATCCTTGCTTTTTTAACCAAACCAAACCAAACCCAACCCTTTTACCACGCACTATACGCTTTATAATGGATTACCGTGGCGCCCTTCAAGAATATCACACAAAACCAAACCCTTTAGAAGATCCTTTAGTACTCTATATCCATAAAAAGTCAATCGAATCCAATGGGAGAAAATTAATCCTTTGGCCACAGAGGTTCACACCGCATAAGACGACTAATAAAACACCTAAATTCTATCATTTAACTCTAAATTGTTTACAACCATCAACTCGAACCATGGTACTTTGTTAGTTTTAAACTCGATGGACAAACTCATGAGGTTATTGAAAGTACCCGAGTGTTAGTAACAGTGTGATCCAACTAACCAAATAAACCGATTAATTGGCTCAACCATGAACACGGATAAAGTAGATTCTTGGGATTCGCTTTGACACTGACTTCCTTTTCTAATAGTAAACACACTACAAGAAATATGAATCATCATTATACTACGATCTCATATTTAGGAATTATTTTCATTAGGTAAGTCTCATGAATTGAGCGCGACACTTATTTTCCGCACGTAAACATAATAATGTTTACTACTTACTTGCTCATCGCCAGTTATAGCATCGTACTGGGGATGATTGGTAGTGTTCAATCACAAAGGAACTATTTCCGTGTTTTTGACGAGACGTTGTAAAAAGTAATAAGCAAAACTCGAACAAATAATCCTTCAAGCATACCGAACAAAGGATACCAACTATCTTCCAACTAATCCTAAACTAAAAAATTTATATCATGTTTTGAAATCCACATTAACCAACCAAAAGATCACGATGTCGCTTATAGTACCCCAAGCTAACTCATTGGAGTTCTATTGCATGATGATGTGGGAAATTTGCAATCTTTATCGTCTAAAACTTGAGAGTTAGCTGGAATAGACAACATTAGTTTAATCTTTATCGCCTAAAACTTAGAATAGATTCTTGGCATTTACCATTGGAGTTCTATTGCACGATGATGCGAAGGAAATTTGCATGCATTGGACTTTGAGGCAATACATACACATTTCCGCTGTAACTTTTGAAATCAACCAGAAAGGGGTTAATTTGATTGAACCACAAGTCAAGAGAATAGAAAGTATCACTGTAAATAAAGATATGTTTACTTACATTGTCATGACATAACCACGACACAATGCATGCCCACAACAGTCTCCGCAATATGAAACAAAATTCAAGGATCAAGGAAATACCATCACCTTAGACTCGATTTAAGACAAAATAACACCTACCAAATATCTTACATCCGTTTATAACTTCATAAGCCTCTTTTATAAGACAAAATAAGGATATCATTATCGTTGTTCAAAATAGTGAATACATATGAGCATCAATAAACGAATCACTAATCATACCATAAACATGGAAAAATACAATCACCACAATTTGGAGAGTCTTTATAAACAAAAATGTACTTATATATAATGCTAAGTTTATGCACATAATGTACCACCTATTTGATTGTTTTATTTATTACTTATGGAAGCTAACTTTCAAGATTAACCTCGATATACTATATTATACAAAGTTTTAATTCTCACCCCATAACCCCTATATAAACAGATAATTAAACAAACAATTTATAAGAAAATCCAAACAACCCCAAACTACATGATAATCTCAAACCAACATTCTCAAGAATACACATTCTTTAATAAAGTATGATCAAAAGATTAGGAATAAAATTTGAGAACGATAAAGCAAACAAAGTCCCTTAATTCATTTGGACCAGTCATACATCGTAATATGGTGCTTTAACCCCGCTAATTTTGGATATAGGTTACTAGTTTTGACGACATTGACCGGGTAACCCATTACCAACCCGAATGTGTAACCCGTACTCAAGTCACTTTAACTAAAATCGAATATTTGGATGACTTATAAACAAATGTGTTTGTGGTGATTGCAAAACCTATTATCTAAATGATCAACAAAAACTAATTGTATTATCCACAAATATGAATCATACCCCTATTCGCTAATATACAACCATTGCACCCACATTCGATAGGAGCCAAACACAAACCGAAACACAAACGCATCAAATCATCCCAATTCACAATGATAAAACCCAAACTCAAAAACAAATATTAATAGTAAATAACTCAAACCGCAATCAAGAAATATAATCGAGATGATATAAAAATTATAAAATAATTAAAGGTAATGTAATTAGAGGTGATAAACTCACAAAACTAATTCATATTCAACTCAATCATCTTCTCCATGTTAAGATCCGTAAAATGAATCAAAATCAAACCCGAATAATAACCCAAAATCATTAAAAGCAATAAGCAACGCCAAGAAATAAGCCATAAGCATACCAACCTTACTAACCCGAAATCATAACCTTTAATTTCTAAATAAGAGATAATTTTAAACATACCAACCTTACTAACCTTGAATCGAATATAGCTCCACCAAATCATTCAATGGATTTTTTTGATATCTATATCTAATTATTAACACATGTGATTTAAATCAAACCAAAAACTAATAGATGCGAATACTTACTAATCTAATGATGTAATGTTTCGATTGTAATCGAATGGAGACTTTGAGATAGGGCATCGTGACACCGCATCATATTGAAAAATATATCGTAACAATCGAATCACACATATCAAAATTAATCGGCACAAAATTAAATTGAAAAAACTAATGAAACCTCATTATATAAAACCCGCTACAAACAAATAAAATATGTATTGTAATTAAATAACAAATGTTGTATTATGATTTAAATCTAAACCCTAAAAAGAAGATGATGAAGATGATGAATCAACTAACGTCCACACAAAATAGATAAAAAAATCAAAATCGTTACCTATTTTATTTTTATGGTGAATTGAAACCTTCTTTCATATGAGAAGCTTACGTAAGAAGGATTATAAACTGGTATGAATCGTTTGAATGAGATGAAAAGAGGCGTGATGACAATGAATTATAATTATTGCTATCCAAAAATAATTCAAAAGGAGCGTATTTGTTTTAGGAATGTGAAGCACAACATTAGTCTTTTAAAAGTTATTATGCTTTAGTGTTTAAATAAGCTAAATAAGGAATGTTTTAATAATAAAATTTAATGATTATTTATAGGCTTGTCAAAACCTTTTTATTAGTTAAAATAGATATTCAATTAGAGATAAGTCGCAAGTTAACAACTATGTGTCATACACACAAATAAATACAAACACGCCACACATAAACATACATATATGTACATATGCATACAACATATACAAAATGAATTTTTTCACTATTCAGGAAACAAAATGGGCAATTAATAACAACCCGATATGTCAATTAAGGTTTTGACAAACTTGTCCATCTTTTGCATGTGTAATCATTAGATTAAATAGTTAGAATTAATCACTTACGCTCCGTTTCAAGAAAAAATGAATGAAAGTGAAAGAAAGAGTAAGAAAGAAAGAGTGAAGAAAGAACTTTCACCCCAAAAGTGGGTGAAAGTTTTATAACTAAAATATCACCACTTTACTTCACTTTACTCTCAAAAAATTGGAGAACACAAACTCCTCGCTTCACTTTACTTCTCCATTTTACTCAACTCGGAACACAGCTACAATTTAAACATTCATTATTTGCACTGAGCAATTTATGCGATTACTTTTACTATCATATGAATTAAGTAATAGATTTTTAGAACGCATTGTTAAACCATCATTATAATTATGATTCACAATCTTCCAACGTTAAAGGAAATTGATTCTTTGATTCTATTACCAGACTTTGGTTATATAAAAATATTTATTGTAACCGAATCCCTAATTTACCTCAAGATCGGTGTTCATCATGTTGTGTGGCATTGAACCATTGTAGTTCAATGCCTAATCTATGGTAGTCTTTAGTGTCAAGACATACGATAATTTGCATTGGTAATATGTGATTTTTTTTTATAGAGCAAAGCCAATGGTAACGCCGCAAACGGCGCATGCACAATGCGTTATTCCTGTTATTATTGAACTGTTAAAGGTGTTAAACCACCTACAAGTAAAGCCTTTTTTTTTTTTTTTAATTTTTTCATTTATGCCCCTAAATGGGGTTGTTTTGTAAATTGTTGGGAATGTTATTGTTGTTATTGAGTATTTATCACAGGGTGTTTTTTGATACGCGGTTGAAATGTTGTTCGATGCACACGACGCAGACGCGTTATTGATATTATGGTGTTATTGTTGAATGCTCTTATAGTTTTAGTTATATAACGATGTAAACCCGCGACGCAATGGAATTGCTGTAGACGTGAATTTAAATCATGAATGACCGAAAATTTGTTTGTCTATTTATTTTGTTATCTCAAGGACCTACGCTGAAAGACAATTCAAACTTAGGACTATTTTTCGCTACAGCGACTTACTTGCAAGGACACTTAAATCTTAGGACTATTTTTGCCAAATTGCTATAGATAGAATTAATGCTACAAACTTTATTTGGTTAGTCCTCGGGGACCTACTTGCAAATACAATTCAACCTTAGGACTATTTTCGGCTACAAAGGACTTACTTTGTAACGACACTTAAACCTGGGACTATTTTTGCCAAATTGCTATAGATAGTAATTAATTCTACAGACTACTTGCAATCCACACTTAAACCTTGGTATTTTTTGCAATTACTTATATAATAATTAACGCTACAAGACTTACTTAACCATAATTTAAATCTTTGTGAGCTTATTTTTGCCAAATCGCTAAAGATAAGAATTAATGTCAAAGAGTTGTGTCTTTACAAGATATAGTAATTCTCTCAAATTTGTTTTAAATGCATTTTTATCAAGAAAGATGTTATAAGTCTCATCACCGCCTTGAGTTTTCAATTGTCTTAACTCTCATGTTAGCAACATAATACAAGAGGTACAATCTATTTTGTAATTGGTTTTCTTTAACCAAATTCACGACTTGGTACTTTGGGATTCTTGCTGTCATAATAAATTGGGATTCAAGCTGAGATGAACTTAGCGTTGGCGAGAAAGCTTATTTTATATCAAACTTTCTCATATACCAAATGATTCATCTCCACCATTCATTTAAAAAGAAATCAATACCGAGATTAAAAACATTTTATTATTTCACCTATTTTTATAATTTGATATCTTAAACGTTAATCGTAAACGAAAATATTATCAGTCGCGACGAAGATTTAATTATCTTCGATGAGCAAGACTTGATATACTCGAAAAAAAAAATCGCTTTTTCGGTTTTTTCATTTTTACGCATCGAAATTTGCATAATAAAATCATATACGATAAAACACTAGTGAATATCACACGCGATATTAATGTTAAATCATATATGATAATATCACACGTGATATTACAGAATATCATATACGATATTACACTCAATATCACATGTGATATGATATGTAATATCACATGTGATATTGTAATATCATATATGATTTAACACTAATATCACATGTGATATTCAACTTAATTGCTTTATTATATACGATTTTAATGCAAATTTCAAGAACGAAAAACGAAAAAACTTAAAAAATAAACGTGAAAATACTAATTTTTTTGTCGAAAGTATATCAAAGTCTTATCTATGAAAGATAATTAAACGCTCACGAACGATATATTTTTCTTAACGATTAACGGCTTGAAAGATATTAATATTTCAAAAATGATGAAAGCGGTTTTTTAAATTGTTAGGATTAATCTCATCCTTGATCAAATAAAAATTGAGGGCAAGATAGATCCCTTAAGATGTAAAGTTAATTTTTCATTCTCTAATGTTTAAATATAAGGTTTTTGGTTCATCAACATCAAATAACTATCGAATGGCATTCTTGCCTTCATCCACTTTTCCCATTATTATTATAATATTATACAAAATTTATAGATGAATCGCGATATATGCCTTCCAAAGTTTCTAATCGATATATATCCAACCAAAAATCATAATCAGATATATATTTTCGAAAGCCTTAAAATGTCATATATATCCAACCAAACTTAATCGATATATATCCTTCAAAAACATTAAAATTGCATATATATCCAAACGATTATTTTAATAGAAAAAAATGTCTAATAATTATAACCGATATAAAATGACGATTATTATTTTTTTTACAATTACAAAATATCTTTTGATATATAAAATAACGCTTATATCCTTATACTTATTAAATTATTATTTATTTATTGTTTTTTAACAATTACAAAATATTCTTAAACCATTTTTAAGAAAAGAGCAACCATATTCTATGACTCAATCGCTCAGGTTCGATTTAATCTCAATAATATCTAAACGTAAACTCCTATATATATAGATCAAACATAATAAAATTCAAACAAATAAAAAGATATTTTGTAATCAGAAAAAGAAAAGAAGTTATAATCGCCATTTTTCATATATTTATTATAATTATTTAACATTTTTCTATTAAAATAATTATTTGATATATACGATAATTTTATTGAACGATATATACGCACTACGAAGCCACGGATATATATATAATTCTGTAAGAAGGATATATATACGCACTACATTTTGGTTGGATATACGAATTATAACCGATATATATACGCAATTCCCCAAATTTATATTTTGATTATTAGTCATATAGAGGTGGCAAAACGAATCGGCCAAGGCGCAGCATCACGAGCTATGGGTTAAATGCAAAACTAACCAAGTAATTTAGCCAACGACGCTAAACGCGTCATTATAAATCACTTTTAAAAGACCTAAACGACGAAATAAATTCATTTAATCTAATAATCTTATTTATATTTAAAAATTAATATGTTTTTCTTTTAAAACAATCTATTTTGAGAAAATACGTGCTTATTACGCTTCTAAATGAAGCAATATACCATTTCAAAAAAAAGAAAGGAATTCAAATACGCCAAATCTTTAAAAGTTTACTCATTTAACTCGTTTTTTGATTTTAAACACAAATCATGTCACCACTAATATATTATCTACTTAAAGAAATGGAAAAAAGTATCATGATTGAAAAGGATAAGAAGATGAATATAAATTGGCAATATAAAACAAGGACTTATTTTCTATTTTCATGGGAATTACATCTCACACAGGGTGTCATTCGGCCGACCCCGACTCGGACTCGATTCGACCAGCCACCGGCTTGATCAATCGGGTTCAAATTATATTACAACGGTCAATCCGAATCGACCGAGTTCTAAACAAGGCCGGTCGGGACGCAAATTTTGACCCGGACCAACCCAACTAACCCTACCAACAACACTTTTACAATGAAAATACTGGCCGACCCAACTGAATCGACTAACGAGCCGACCCAAACCCAAATCGACCAATTCGAGTTCTAAACAAAGCGGGTTCAATATTGCGGCACACCCGATTTGGCCTCACCCGGAGTTGACTGAACCGATCGGCCAACCCAATAACACCCCTACTTGTATATAAAAGTATAACTATGATTCTGCAAGTATAATACACTCTTGCATTTTTAATGCAAAATAATGTTTATTATAAGTTTCATAAACATTAGTTTAAGCTCGAGTGTAAATTAATAAACGAGACGATTGAACTTAATCTTTTATACGAACGCCTTAAGCTTAAAAACAAGCTATTATATAATGACAAAAGTTCTATGCAGAACACACTTTTCTAAAGAACAAATCATTTCATCTCCACCGTTCATTTCATTTAGATCCAATGGATACAATATAAACAGCTTTTCATTTAATTTTTGCGGTAAGGGTAGGTTTGGCATATTATTTCTCACACACACACTCACGGACTCACCTCACTCTCACTTCTTTTATTATCACCCACACACACACTCTCTCTCACCAAATACTCACCTCGCTCTCACTTCCAGATCTGTTTGGAAGAAGATGATGTACCGGAGGATTTGTATTGTTCGGATGGAGTCGTCATTTCAAATGATTATGTACTTTCATCAGGTAGATGAAATCTGTTTGGAATATTCTCCGCTCCACTAAACCAAACCAAGAACCAGGTAGGATGAAGTTATTTGGTTCACCTGAAATCTGTATAAGCTCATCTGAAGTTATTTGTTGTTTGGCGACGGTTATTCACTACACATCTCCCAAAACTGTAAAACATAAGAAAGAGGCTGGAATAATGGCGTGGGGCTATATTATTCGCCTAGAAATAATATATATAGGCAAAGAGCACGTGGCAAACCTTTGTTTGTTTTGTTGTTGGTACTAGAAAAATAGAAATGAATGAAATATAGAGCCAACTAGAAAATATAAATGAATGAAAAACATAGTATCCATTGGTTAGGAAGTCTTGGTTCGAGTCAAAGTGTGTTTAGAGTAGTATTTTATTGGTTTAGGTGGCTTGAAGTGATCTTGTCTCTCTTTTGTTCATGCACACACGCAAGGAAACAAGGTCAAAGTAGATGAGAGTATATTTCTAGTTTGGTTACTTGTTTTGGTTTGCTTTGTTATCACAGAAAGGAACTCAAAAAAGAAGTCATTTACTAACTCTTTTATTGTAAACTTGGCTTGTTTTGGTCTTGCTAGACAAGGCCCAAAGGAAAGAAAATAAAAATGGTGTTGGGCTAGAAATGCAATCCGCAAGGCCCAAAACAAATGGATTTGGTGTTGGGCTAGGTGATTAACGTGGCCCAAAAAATAATTAAATATGGTGGGCTTGGCCAAGTTATAAGGCCCATTTCGTGGTCGGGTTCGAGTGGTGAAGTGGTATAAAGTCCAATGAGTTTCGAGGCCCAATACTAATTTTATAAATTTTTATTATAATTTAATTGTAATTTTACAAATTTTACGCTTTTCATTACGTATTTTAAAGTTATCAAGATCGTGGGGAAATTTATTTAGATCACAACAGATATTTATGAACGCTCAAATCATGGCTGATCATGCATATGCCAAATGATATGCAATGTGATGTTCGTAAAATTTCATGATTTAAATAGATCGTGTTTAATTCTTGATTAAAACGTTAAGTACATTGAAATTTTTCCGGAGCTTACAACTTTTTCTTATTTTCGCCTCGGTTCGGTTCCGTGTTCGGACGATTCTAGTACCATGGACACCCCTACTCGATGTCCTCGTAAGAGATCTCGTGCTCAAACCTCACTCGACACATATTTTGCGGTTGAGCGGAGAAAGATTGGAAACAGTCATGGAGACACCTCGGTTATGCCTGTAAATCTAAATCACAGCTAAGCATGACATACTACAAAAGTAAACTAGATAAAGGTGGATATATAAGATAAAATGATTGGTTATATTTCTCATTAAATTTGGTCAAAATGTTGAAAATTATTGCGGAGTTTGCTCTATCCAGTGGGATGTGATCTGTGCATGAAGTCATGAACCATTTATTCTGTTTTCAGATTTCTTTTCAGTCTTGTTTGATTATTCAATGTTGTGATGTGCAAATGATACTTCATGCGTTGTTTGCTTTTTTTTAAAGCGTTTCGCTTTTTCATTCAGCAGGTAGCAGCACGTATTCCTCGAATACCGCTTGTTTTTTTCGCATATATAAGCGCTAAAATCTCTTATTTCTCTTCTACCACGCAGTATAATTTATCTCTTCTTTCCACTTTACCTCTTCTCACAACCCCTACATCTCTTCTCAATATCTTACATCTCTTTACGCTTCATCCGCCTTTTACGTCATCCGCTTTTTACGCCGCCCGCTTTTTACGCCACCGCTTTTTACGCCGCCTTTTTACGCCGTCCGCTTTTACGCCGACCGCTTTCTTATATTTTCGTCCGGTTTTACATTTTCGTCCGCTTTTACGCCGCCCTTTTTACGTCATTCTGCTTTTTACTTTTTCGTCCGCTTTCTTATGTTTTCGCCTGCTTTTTACGCTCATTCGCTTTTTACTTTTTCGTCCGCTTTCACGCTTTTGACCGTCGTCCGCTTACTAGTGGATGGCAAAGCACCAAACCGATGGGAAATCAAACCCGAACCGGCTTGGTCGGGTTCGGGCGGGTTCGGGTTCGATACGGGTTCGGTAGATATATTCATTTTTTTTCGGCACGGTTCTGCACGGGTTCTAGTAATACCCGCCTGCTTATCTGCACTCGCATCCGCACTCAGATAATTCAATTTGTACCCGCTTTTTTGCTAAATTATATAAGGTCCCATAAGTTTTGAGCTCTTAACCTTGTACAATTTTTTTTCTACTCTACCCTTAATAGCATATATTTTGGTAATTACAAACTATTAAATTAACACTTACGCCGACGCTTTACTTTTCACACACATGACACATTAACTCTTTAATCTTCAAACATTACGAATATTGAAGTCGCTTTTTAACTTCTAAAAACTTTGAATATATTAGGTGTTTTGGGCTTTTTTAGGTTGAGTTGTACAACGATGATTTTAATTGGGATAACCGACACCATGGGAAAACCGATAACCCGATGGATAATAATAATCGGATACCCATCGGGTATCGGGGCGGGTTCGGTTTGATATTATAACGGTACGGTACGGTTCACTAAAACCCGCCTCAACCCGACCTGCCATCCCCGGTTTTCACCCTTTTTTACGCCATCTAATTTTTACGCTTTGATCATATTTTTACGCTTTCGTCCGCTTTTATGTTTTCACGGTTTTTCGCCCATTTTCGCCCCATTACGCTTTCGATCATTTTTACGCCACGCTTTCTTACGTCGCCCATTTTACGCCGCCAAATTTTTACTTTTCGCCTTTTTACGTCGTCCGCTTTTACGCTTTCATCCGCTTTTTACGCTTTCGCTCGCTTTTTACGCTTTAACTGCTTTGTTAATACAAATATCGCCATTAAACGTTATTTATATTTTGATCTTTGCCTAAGTTTTGTTAACGACAAAAGTAAATTTAACTTATAAAAGCTTAAAGCTTGTCAAGTTTATTAGACATTAAAACAAGCTTTCTCAAACAATATATTCATCATTCAAGCATTTACATTTATGATTAGTAACATCTTGATATAACTCTAATCATTATGCATGATAGTAGTTTGTAGAATGTGTTAGGTTCTTAAACCAAACACTACTTAAGCATTTGCATATTTCTATAAATAGTAATACAACATTTGACATCATGTATTACATCATGGAAATCATTGAAGATCCCATTAGATATTTTGTGAAGATTTATACTCTTCATATCTTGCACAATCTCACTTAGATAGAGTTGACTTTAGGCAAGATTTGATATCTTGACCGCCGATCAAGGGTACTAAATGGTACACTGCATGAACCTTTATGGGTCCGCCGTCCGTGGACGCCTCCTCGTCCATTTTGGCTATAAATAGCAATGCCAAGCCAAGTAGTTTCTCATCCCTTTCTAACATACTCTCATACATATCTTCTCTAACCTTTCTAATTCAGCTTCATATCATATTAGTGATCTCTTTGTAGCAAAGAAGATCAAGTCATATTCAAGCTTCAACGGAAGTTGGAAGTCTTGTTTGTTTAGTGTTGTATGATCTAGTGTTGATCCATACTTCATTGTTGTATCAAACCATCATAATCTTATGAGTGTGAGTGGTTAGTATTTTAGTCCTCAAAATACATTGTGCGTGGGAGTAGTTGTACCTTGGAAAGAACTCGACATCTAGCTTAGTGTCTAAATAGTGTGTTTAAGTGTAAAGGTTTTCTCCACGGTGAAAGGAGCTTGTTGACTAGTGAAGTTAAACTCTCGAGTGTGAGACTCTGGAAGTGGAGTAGGGCAAGGAAAAGAGTCCTTGTAGGCCGAACCACTATAAACAACTTGTTGTGGTTTGATCATTTCTTTCCTTATTTACTTATTACATATTGCTTGCATATTTCATTAATACACTTAAGATCAATATCAATTGATCTTTCAATAAGTTTCAAAACAAAGTTTTTAATCGGTAAACTATTCAACCCCTTCTAGTTTTCTACAATTGGTACCAGAGACTCGTTGCTCAAGAATTTCTAAAATAACTTGTATTTTATAAACTTGAAACGATCCATGGATTCTCAAAACTTTAAAGAAGGGCAATCTATGCAAAGACCACCACTCTTTGAAACCAATGGATTTATCTATTGAAAAACCGCTTTGAAACATATGTAAAATCAAAAGATATAGATCTTTGGTTTATTATTGTTAAAGGAGATTTTAGTTCTACAACAAAGGATATTTCCGCTGATGAACAAAAGAAATTAGTTGCTAAAAATAATGAAGCTAAAATGATGCTTTATAATGCTTTACCTAGAAAAGAATATGAAAGAATTTTTATGTGTGAAACCGCCAAAGATATTTGGGAATCTTTAATTGTTACACATCAAGGTAATTCACAAGTCAAGGATAACAAATTGATCTTCTTGTTCAACAATATGAACAATTTGTTATCCCTCAAGATGAAACCATTGATTGTGGCTTTGCTCGCTTTAACACTATCATTACATCACTTAAAGCACTTGATGAATCTTTTCGTAGTAAGAACTTTGTCGAAATTTCTTAGAGCACTCCATCCCAAATGGAGAGCTAAAGTGACCGCTATTGAAGAATCAAAAGATCTCTCAATAATGTCACTAGACGAGCTAATTGGCAACCTCAAAGTTCACGAAATGATAATGGAGAAAGATTCGAGATTATCAAAGGAAGAAAGGAGAATATCAAACCGCTGTTTTAAAGCAAAGGCGGAATCAAGTGATGATGGTGAATCTTGTTCCGATAGTGAAGATGAGGAGTATGCCATGGCCGTTAGAGATTTCAAGAAGTTCTTTAGAAGAAGAGGAAAGTTTGTAAGACAACCTCGAGAAGAAAAGAAGCCATTCAAAAGATCGGATGATAAGAAGATTAAAGGTGAAAGAAAGTGTTTTAGATGCGGTGATGCAAGTCATCTCATAGAGAATGTCCCAAGCCACCTAAAAGCAAAACTCAACGAGCTTTTGTAAGTGGTGCTTGGAATGATAGTGAAGACGATGAAGAATCAAGCAAGGAAGAGATCGCCTAATGGCACATGAGTCAAATGAGGTACTTTCCGACTCTTCTTTTTCTTCTATAGATGATGACACCTTGCAAAACAATATAATCAATTGTGTGAGCTAAGTCTAAAAATCATAACTAAAATAAATTTCTAAAACCAAAAAGGAGTTTTTGGAAAATGAGGTATATGAGTTAAAAGAAAAGCAAAACGCCTTGAAAAAGGAAAAGCAAATGACGATGATTATAAATCATGTCAAGAGCTTAATCTTGAAATAGAAAAACTAAAGCTCACACAAGAAGTTTTAATAGAAAATAATTCTAAGTTTAAAAGGTTTAACAAAAACATCGCTCTTGCCGATGAAATAGTTAAAATCCATAAAACACCGGAGACATGAATGGGCTAGGTTTTAATGAAGTATTAATTCCAAAGAGTCAAAACAAAACGGTCGAAAAGGACTAACATTCGTCAAAATTGTCAAGAAGATAACACGGACCGACGGAACCAAAATAAGGGTTCCGTCCGTCACAGCAAAATGGTACCACGGGTACTTCAAAGTAATGTAATGTTCGCATACGGACCGCATCAATTTGTTAAAGTAACAAAGAAAACCAATGATAATGTTAAACTAAAACCACCATTATATCGAGTAGGACTTGTTAAAAATAAATTTAGATCAAAACTACTCATCAACGATATAAAACTTCTTTGCCAAACGCCTTTCCTAAGAGCAACCACAACGTTCAACCTAACTACCAACACAACGGTTGGAATCAAAACTTTCCTAGACCATATCAAACTCCATTACATGTCATGGAACCCTTACCAATCATTTCCATACATGAATCAAATAATGGTATGTTTAACCCAAACGGACCCATGAGATATCGGGGACCAAATGTTTGAGTTACTTGCTTTTAGGTATGCTTGAAAGTTGGATTGGAACCCGATGAATGGATAAAAGATAGTGGATGCTCACGACACATGACGGGCAACAAAGTCTCTTCTCATCATACCAAGAGTATGACGGAGGTAATGTCACTTTCGGTAGCAATCTCAAAAGCAAAATCATTGGCAAAGGTACGATTGCTCATAACTCTAACTATTGAAAATGTTGCTCATGTGGATAGGTTAGGATTTAATCTACTTAGTATTAGCCAACTATGTGATAAAAAGTATAAAGTACTATTTGATGAAAATGGTAGTAAAATACTAAAAGATGGTATCACCATAGCTAAAGGAGTTAGGAAAATAACATATACGCCATGAAAATAGATAAAACATATAATGACAAACTTTGCTTAACAACTTTAGACGATAGCTCATCTCTTTGGCATAGACGCTTAGGTCACGCTTAATATGAGACTTATACAAACCTATCTTCAAAAGAGTTGGTTAGGAATTTACCAAAACTAAAATATGACCAACACTTTTGCGACGCTTGCAAAATTGGTTAACAAACACATAGTAGTCACAAATCTAAAAATATGGTGTCCACATCTAAGTGTCTAGAATTATTACATATGGATTTGTTTGGACCATCCGCTATAAGAAACTATGGAGGCAACTTATACACTTTGGTCATAGTAGATGATTACTCAAGGTTTACTTGGACGTTATTTTGAAACCAAAATGAAGCTTTTGATAAATTTGAAATACTTAGCAAGAAAATTCAAAATCTTCTAGGTGTCAAATTGTGTCGATCCGAACGGATCATGGTCGGAATTTGACAACGAAACTCAATTTGGAAACTTTGTGATACAAATGGTATAACACATAACTTTTCCGCCCACTTAACACCTCAATCAAATGGAGTAGAGAACGAAAAATAGAACAATTCAAGAAATGAGTAGAACAATGCTTAATGAACAAAACATTCCTCAAAAGTTTTGTGTAACGCTGACACTTCTACATATATTTTAAATAGAGTCCTAATATCGTTCTTTCATAAACAAAACATCATATGAACTTTATAAAGGTAAAAGCCAACATTAGGATATTTTAAAGTCTTTGGTTGTAAATGTTTTATTCTTAATACTAAGGATTATCTCACCAAGTTTGACCCAAAGTCTTATGAAGGTGTATTTCTTGGTTACTCTCAAACTAGTAAAGCTTACATTGTCCTAAATAAAGAAACAATGATAGTCGAGGAATCGTTGAACATAACATTTGACGAAAGTCCACCTCCTCTAAGACATCACCTTGGTAGATGATGACTTAGTTGAAAGTCAAATAATTGAAAGTCAAATTATTAATAACAAGGAAGATGAACCATTAAATAAGGAAATTGTCAACATAAAAGAATCTAAAAGTCATCCATTAGAAAAGGTCATAGGAAAACTTAATCAAAGAACCTTAAGATCACAAGCTCAAAATCAAAGTAATCATTTTTGTTTTGTATCCACCATTGAACCAAAACCATAAATGAAGCAATAAAAGATGAATCATGGGTAATTGCCATGCAAGAAGAATTAAACCAATTCGTTAGAAATGATGTTTGGAAACTAGTTCCAAAACCCAAAGATCAAACTATAATTGGAACAAAATGGGTCTTTCAAACAAAATGGACGTAAAATGGTGTAGTATCTAGAAACAAAGCTAGGCTTGTTGCACAAGGCTATAATCAACAAGAAGGAATTGACTATGATGAAACTTATGCACCGTAGCTAGACTTGAATCTATTAGAATATTACTTGCTTATGCATGTGCTTATGATTTTAAATTATTTCAAATGGATGTTAAAAGTGCTTTCCTTAATGGGTTTATTAACTAAGAAGTGTATGTTGCTCAACCTCCCGGTTTTACCGACTTTGAGAAACCACATCATGTCTTCAAACTCAAGAAAGCATTATACGGCCTTAAACAAGCAATCGAAAGCTTGGTACGACTGCCTTAAGACTTTTCTTATTGATAACAAATATACTATGGGATTAGTAGATAATACTCTTTTACTAAGAAAAGGAATCGCAAATTATTATTGTTCAAATATACGTTGATGACATTATATCGGATCAACTTGTCAAGAGCTATGTGATGATTTCTAAAATCAAGCATGACGAGTTTGAAATGAGTATGATGAAGTGAGTTAAACTTCTTTCTAGGACTTCAAATCAAACAACTAGATGATGGTATTTTCTTTAACCAATCTAAATATATAAAAGACATGCTTAAGAAATTTGGTCTTGAAGATTCCAAACCAACTAAAACACCCATGTCCTCGGACACTAAACTCACCAAGGACTAAGAAGGTGAATCCGTAGATAACACTAAATATAGAGGAATGATTGGTAGCTACTCTATCTTACGGCTAGTAGACCCGACATTATGTTTAGTGTTTGTCTATGTGCTCGCTTTCAAGAAAACCCAAAGGCATCACACTTAGAAGCATTAAAAGGATTTTAGATATATTAAGGGAACAACGTGTTTAGGATTATGGTATCCCAAAGGAACGGGTATAGAAACCATAGTGTATGCCGACTCTGGATCATGCCGGTGATTATGTCGATAGAAAAGTACAAGTGGTATTTGCACTTTTGTTGGACATTGTCTCACCTCATGGTTTGCAAAGAAGCAAACGGCTTTAGCCATCTCTACCATCGGGCCGAATACGCCTCACCGGAAAAGCATGTCAACAAGCTCTTTGATGAAGCAAGCTCTCGAGACTACGGAATTCATCTCAACGACATTGTGATACTTGCATGACAACAAAGGAGCCATCGATCTCAAGAAGAATCCTGCTCAACATGCTCGCATAAAGCACATTGAAATCATCATCACTTTCTTCGCGACAATGTTCAAAAGGAAACATTTCAATCGAGAAAGTATCCTCAAGACAACATTGCCGACATCTTTACTAAACCTCTTAAACGAGAACCTTTAATCTTCTTAGACTTGGTTTAGGTTAATGGAACCAAACATGTAGGATAAACATAGCCTAAAACATTAGAATAGTCAAACCAAAACAATTTTGCCTTATATATGCTATCAGAGCCACGGCACCAACGACAACACGGACGGAACCAATATTTGTCCCGTCTCGTCCGTGGTGTCTCTGTACAAAACAAATATATACATAACATCCTCTTCCTCACAACCCACTTTACCAAAACGTAAAACTTAAACCAAGCTCATTATTGTCATCTTCCCACTCACTAATCATCAAGATAACATCATTGTAAGTATCCTAACTACATTTCATCTCTTAATTTCGAGTCTAGGATTCTTATTTATGCACAAAACTATCACAAATCATTACATGGGGTTTTATGTATGCTTTTATACCAAATATGAATTCAATTGGCAAATTGCATAACTAGTCATTCAAATTAGGTACTACATTATCATATTGCATAAACAAATCATGTTTCCCACTAATTGATAGATAATAAATATAAGGCCTTATTCAAACAACCAAACACCCCATGTCAAAAGTTTTGAAAAGCTTCTCACTTGTAGGAAAACATTTTTCATTGCTAATACAAATAGAAACGTTAGAATTTTCATCACTTGCATGCTCTTGAATACTAAAGGTATTGCATAACTAATATGCACTCCCGGTATATTCAAATGTAGCCACATTGAATTAGGAGCATTTGGGTTATCTCATGGTATTTGCCAAACACCCCACTAAAACCATTTTGTGCATAAAATGAGTCGAGATAACCGCAACTCCAAATTGTTTTCATATAGGCACACTAGAATAAAAACGTTAAAATTTATTTTCAATTTTTAACATATGAATTCTTGTCCTAGGAATAACCATGGTAGCCGCAAGATTCTATGATCACAAAGACACCCTTAACTACATTCCCAAACACCACAAAACCAAAGGACTTACCAAGGAACAAGTAGAAATATTTAAGAGTCTAGAATCAAGGTATTTTCATGAGGTAGAACCATTCACTCATCCTTCCTTGAAAATACCAATCTTCGAAGAACTAGCCGCCATTCAATTCGATTGTCTTCGACATCGATGAACCAATTTGTCCTAGGTTTGTGTTAGAATTCTATGCTAGTGTGACCGGCTTTAGTGATGAAGACGATGATGAATTCGCCTTAGGTTTAGAATCAACCAAAATGACTACACCATCACCTTAAGCAACTTTGCTCAAGTGTTAGGAATTCCCAACCGAGGAACTTGTGTCTACACGGATGTGGTCACCATGGCTCTTGATACAATCAATGACCGCCTCTTCCCTACATAACCCGTTTGGCCGATAAGGATGTCATCCGTGAACACCTTTTAACCCAAAAGTGATACAACCCGAGTTACCCGAAGTGGAAAAGAGGTAAACCGAGATCCATATGGAATGGAGCTAAATGAACTTAAGCCCGAATTTAAGAAATGAGAGGAACTACTTAGAGCCAACGCCATTAGCACCATAGGGAATAGGGATCACATAAACGCTTGTCTTTGCCACATGCTCTACAACTTGTCCACCCGACAACCATTCAACTTAGCCTACTACATAGCTAGAGAATGATTGATATTCCTACCAAGGATCCGTTGCTCTTCCATACGGGATGCTTCTCACCCGTCTCTATAGAAACTTCGCCCAATTCCACCAACCCCAAAAGGGATGCACCTTCACTATGAACTCATCCTCACATCTTTGTACCTTTGAGTGATGCTCGAGTTGCTAAGACTAAAGGCAAGAGAGCTAAACCTCCAACTCCTTCATCATCATCATCAAATAGCTCCGAGGATGGTCTTCCAAGCTCTCATCACCTCAAGAGTATTACGATCCCTTCCCGAGATTGAGAATGAATCACAGAATTCAAACAAACTAAGGGAATGTTCAAGTGCCTTGGTAGGATGATGAACAAGATTTACAAGAAATCGACAAATAAGGGTACTTTAAGGAGTGTTTGGAACAATGCATTATCGTTAATGTTTGATACTATTTAGTTGCTTTTATTATGTAGGATGATAATATAACTTGAAACAATGGTGTATGCTAACAATCTCATGTGGGGATAGCACAAGTATGCTATCAAATTTTACCCATTTTCACTATATTGTGAAAAACAATAAGCCTTGCTCAAAATCTATGCTCCACTATGTTTACATATGTGTTATTTACTTTTCCTAACTAGAAATGTTTAGTATAACACTTTTGAGAAAAATTTCGTGTTTCGGAAATTTCCCGACACCTAAAACGAACTCGTCCATATTTCAAGACTCCACGGATCGACGGCACCATAATTTTGGTACCGCCCTTTATGTATTTTGGTACCGCCATACCAGAGATAGCGGACCAGACGGACCTTTTTGGGTACCGTCTGTATGATTTTGGTGCCGTGGATCCTCCGTAATTTTTCAATTTTGACTCTTTCGTGATTCCAAATTATCTTCCATCACTTATAAATCACTCTTAACTAGTTTATACCTGTTATTAGAACTAGTATTATTCACTAAGGTATATAAGAAATCCATTTCCCACCAAAATTCAAAAATTTGAAAAATCCACCCAAGGAGCCCTTTATATAAAGGAAGGAACCAAATTTTGGTACCTTCAAACCGCGGGTAATCAATATTAGGAAATTCCACCACTAGAACACATTTATTGCATATCTTTTCTTCTTCACTCCATCTTCTTTGTATGGATTGACTTGGGTGATATGACTAGCATTCAACCCACTTCCAAATCATTAGGAACCTCATCTCTTCAATGGTTCAACATCAAATCAAACCATTTCTCAACAATTTCTTACCTCTATAAATTGAAAGGCTTTACCATGATCATCTTCACACCTTCTTCATTCTCACTACTATCTAGCAAATCAAAACCCAAGTTAAAATGACTAAATCATCACCAAACCTTGCAAGAAAACCGCTAGAATGAGCGTAAGGCCTTGTTGTTTTGTTCATCTTAGCTCATCATCCGATCTTCACCACTCACCATCTCATCTCCGCTAGAGATGATACACATCTTACCCTAGCTACATCCACTTCATCACACATTGTGATCACCACTCCACCACCAACAAAAACACCTACTTCACCTCCACCGCACCTATCCAAACATCCAAACCCCTCACCACCTTCACCAAGGTCTCCACTCTCACCTCATGGAGTTATTTTCAACTCCACCAACATCACCAAATCCTTTCCTAGAGGCCAAGTCATCCACCACCATTGCCATCCTTTGGCACCATTGAGCTTAATCGCTCATGAGTCACCTCGGTCATCCATTGACCCAAACGCCCATTAGGGCCAAGACCTCCTTTTCCACCCCATTCACAAGGACATTCATGGTCCTTTATACGGGATCATCCACTTCCATCATCAATGTCCCTCATATCGAGGACATTCCGAGTGCATGTGGGATGACAATCCCACTGTAGAGGAGATTCAAGCCGAACTCCACAACCTCCACCAATTCAAAGGCATGGTGGATTCTCACTTGTTGAGACAATGCAAATGCAAAGTGCTTTGCTTGCATCCATCATGACCACTCCAAACATCCCCAACACCACCAACACATCCACCATTCCACCTCCACAACCTCCCCAAACTTTCTACCCTCCAGGCATGGTTGCTCAACTTGTGAGCAAACGGGTCAAACCGTGGAACGGACAAGGGTTATGGTCCATGACTTCAAGAGGAAATGAGGTTCATCCTCAACCACATTCTCGAGCGCCTCAACGCTTTTCCCATCCACCATCACTTTAGGATGGTTTTAGAATAGTCTTTCTTTATTTGCTTTCTTAGGATAACTTTTATTTTCTTGTACTAGAAACACATCATTGTGTTCTCTTTTCATGATCTTTACTCATTAAAATTTTAACTAATGAATGTTGTTTATTATATTGTTGGTGTCATTACATAGTGTTTGGAAATGCTCATGAATGATCATTATTACTAACAATTTTGTAGCTTTATTTTCACAATCCATGTATCTTCCCATTAAAGCACCCAATTTAGGGAGCTGAACAATGGGGAGATAATAGCTCAGCTCATTACATTCAGATAGCCTCTTCTTTTGTTGAGACAAAAGGGAGAAAATATAAAACTTTGAAATTACTTATAGTTGACTTTTCCGAAAAGTCAACTCGCATACATTTGACTTTCTAAAAGTCAAACAGAACCTCATTGATAATACTTGACTTTTCTTAAAAGTCAAATCGCATACTTTGACTTTCTCAAAAAGTCAACATCATGCATCAACTAGTGAATTTTTGACTTTCATAAAAGTCAAATTTCATACACTTGTATTATCATTTCTTTTCAAGTTCTAAAACTAATATTTTTATAACTCTTGTACAAACTTTGTTCCTTTTATAAAAATAAATTTATATTTTGTCCTCAACAAAAGGGAGATTGTTAATACAAATATCGTCATTAAACGTTATTTATATTTTTGATCTTTGCCTAAATTTTGTTAACGACAAAAGTAAATTTAATTTATAAAAGCTTAAAGCTTGTCAAGTTTATTAGACATTAAAACAAGCTTTCTCAAACAATATATTCATCATTCAAGCATTTACATTTATGATTAGTAAATCTTGATATAACTCTAATCATTATGTATGATAGTAGTTTGTAGAATGTGTTAGGTTCTTAAAACCAAACACTACTTAAGCATTTGCATATTTCTATAAATAGTAATACAACATTTGACATCATGTATTACATCATGGAAATCATTAGAAGATCCCATTAGATATTTTGTGAAGATTTATACTCTTCATATCTTGCACAATCTCACTTAGATAGAGTTGACTTTAGGCAAGATTTGATATCTTGACCGTCAGATCGGGCGGTACTAAATGGTACTCAAGGAACCTTTTAAGGGTCCGCCGTCCGTGGACGCCTCCGTCCATTTTGGCTATAAATAGCAATGCCAAGCCAAGTAGTTTCTCATCCCTTTCTAACATACTCTCATACATATCTTCTCTAACCTTTCTAATTCGCTTCATATCATATTAGTGATCTCTTTGTAGCAAAGAAGATCAAGTCATATTCAAGCTTCAACGAGAAGTTGGAAGTCTTGTTTGTTTAGTGTTGTATGATCTAGTGTTGATCCATACTTCATTGTTGTATCAAACCATCATAATCTTGTGAGTGTGAGTGGTTAGTATTTTAGTCCTCAAAATACATTGTGTGGGAGTAGTTGTACCCTTGGAAAGAACTCGACATCTAGCTTAGTGTCGGAAATAGTGTGTTTAAGTGTAAAGGTTTTCTCGCCGGTGAAAGGAGCTTGTTAACTAGTGAAGTTAAACTCTCGAAAGTGAGACTGGGAGTGGAGTAGGCAAGAAAAGAGTCCTCAGTAGTCAACCACTATAAACAACTTGTTGTGGTTTGATCATTTCTTTCCTTATTTACTTATTACATATTGCTTGCATATTTCATTAACACACTTAAGATCAATATCAATTGATCTTTCAATAAGTTTCAAAACAAAGTTTTTAATCCAGAACTATTCAACCCCTTCTAGTTTTCTACACGCTTTTATATTTTCATGTGTTTATTTTACTTTTCCTCCATTTTCATATGATTTTATAAGTTTTTGTACGTTATTTTATCTTACCTAACAAAACGTAAGATAATGTAAGAAACGAATGAAACGAAAGAAAACAGAAAAAACATAAAAAAACAGATTTAAACGAAAAAACGATCGAAAATGTAAAAAGGCGTAAAACGTAAAAAGGCGAAAGCGTAAAAACGGTCGAAAACTTAAGAAGATTAAAACGACTAAAACGTAAAAAAAAAAGGAAGAAAACGTAAGAAAAGGATGGAAACGTAAAAAAAAATTAAACGTAAAACATACGAAACGAAAACAAACGAAAACGTAAAAAGATGTAAGCGTAAAAATGCATTTAAAACGAAAACCGGACGAAACGTAAGAAATGAACTAAAATGTAAAAATGACAAAACATTAAAAATGTATTTAAAACATAGAAAATGGAGGAAATGTAAAAATGTATTTAAATGTAAAAAAACTAGTGAAAAGAAAAGGAAAAAATTACTTTAATAAGACAAAAATACTAGTGAAAAGAAAAAGAAAAAAAAAAGAAGAAACGAAAGTAAGATTTAATAAAGACAAAAACAAATGCCTTCTTGTTGTAGATGAAGAGTTTAAATGTACTCTTCTTCGTATACTTGCATGATGAAGGGTAAAAACTGAAAAACAAACGACACCTTAGTGTACAATTGATGAACTGATTCACTTGCCTAAAACATAACTCACGGCCACTGGAGTCATTTCAGATTTCGGCAACAGGTTGGCAAGTGACTGGTTACGGGTACCTGCAGATTAAAATATGTTTAATTATTTAGAAAATCGATGTCAATATATTGGGCATATAAGATGTCCTATATTTCATTTTTTTAAGTATAAGGACAGCTGGGAAATATAAGATAACATAGTCCCAATAGGCATACCCGAAGCAGACAAAGGGACCGAGGTACAAAGACATTCCCCGTTCCACCGCAATAGTAAACCTACACCCATAATAATTTCTAGTTACTAACTTTTTTTTGAAAGGTTACTTTTATTCACAAACACCTCCTCACTTCAATCGAAGGAGGGAAACCTGGATACTTTACAAGAGGTTAAAATGGTACCACTCTTTCCATTTTATATTACAATTCCGAGTTTTGTTCCTATACCACAAGAAGCTAAGAGTTTTAATATCTTGGAGGATCTTCCAAGGCTCGATCTTTGCATTGGAGAACCGGATATCGTTTCTAGCCTTCCAAATACACCAGCATGTCGTAAAAACAACCCCCTTCATGATCTTCCTCCTCGTCCCTGTGATGCCAATAGATTTATGGAGATGGAACAAATCCTTTCGAGAGAACATGTAAAGAGGAGGCGTTCCGCACCATTTACCCACCAAATGCCAAACTTCAAGAGCTTTTTCACAAGAGCAGAAAAGATGCTCCACATCCTCTTCATCTCTACCACAGAAACTGCAAACTGCCGAATCGAACATACACTTCCGAGACTGAAGAGCAACCATCGTGGGAAGACGACCCATCTCCAATCTCCACATGAAGATATTACATTTCTTCGGAAGCCACTTTACCCATTTGAAAACGAAACGATTACTATAGTCCTTGTCTCCACGAAGAAAATCTTTAACCGCTTTGACATTAAAGCTATTGTTACTCGTCCCGAGCCACTTCCATTTGTCTTCACTGTCACGAATAGAAATCCCTTCCAGCATCCCAATCAACCTTATTCTCTCAGCTTCCTCCTCAACCCTTCCGGTTCCTCTGGAATTAGAACCACCCCTTTCAATAGATCCAAAATCCACAGCGAGCTTGTCGTTTACATAACATCTTTTATTCTTTTCTTTGCTAAAAAGAACAGGGAACTCTTCCTTAAGAATGGTATTGCCGAGCCACCGGTCCAACCAGAACCTAATATTCCTCCCATTGCCCACCTCTCCTTTGAAAAGATGGTGAAGGAAATTGTCGGACACTTTGACCTTGGAAATTTCTTTCACAATATTGGACCAAACCCCCGATATAGATTTGTTAACAGGGAACGGAGACCAGCACCTGTTAGTCCCATGAATCGCGTCCACCACCCCTCTCCAAAGACTACCCGGCTCAGTACGATACCTCCAAAGCCATTTAGAAAGGAGAGCGGTATTTGAGTCACGCAATTTTCCCAGGCCCAAACCTCCCACTTTAACCGGAGAAGCCACCCGATCCCAATCCACCCAATGAATTTTCCTAACTTCATCCGAGCCTCCCCATAAGAACCTTTTCATAATACTTTCAAGGCCATCAATAACCTTCCCCGGGGCCTTAAAGAGAGAAAGATAGTACGTAGGCAGACTTTCAAGAACGGCCTTTATAATAACCACTCTTCCCCCTATGGAAAGACTCGACGCTTTCCACTTCGATAACCGAGCTTTAAAAATGTTAAACAGAAAATCCCAGTTTGAGATTCGGTTCATGTTACTACCAACTCGAATTCCTAGATAATCGAAGGGGACAGCCCCAATATCGCAAGCCGCCCCTGTGGCCATACTCCTTATTTCCTGATCTTCAACCCCCACTCCAAAGATTTTCGATTTCCCCAGATTTATTTGGAGACCCGAACATATGAAAAAACAGCGGAGAATACGGGTTATCTTAACTATGTTATCCGAAGACCAATCTCCCATGAAAATGCAATCATCCGCGTAGAGAAGATGAGAGATAGCGGGTCCCTGGTTAGGAAGTTGCAGCCCTTCAAAAACCCCCTCCATCTTAGCTTTCTTCATCATGCCAGACAGGGCCTCCATAGCCAAGAGGAAAAGAAAAGGCGAAAGAGGATCCCCCTGTCTCATGCCTTTGTGGCATTGGAATTCGAAAGTTGGCGACCCGTTGACAAGGACAGCCGACCTAGAGGTCGAGAGAATATTATATATCCAACCACACCACTTAGACGGGAAACCCAGTTGATTCATAACGGACATCAGGAATTCCCAATTAACGTTGTCGTATGCCTTGTTAAAGTCTACTTTGAAGATAAAAACCTTTTTCTTCTTCTTTTTTGCCCAGGACACCACTTCGTTAAGGATCAGAGGACCGTCAAGGATGAGACGATCACTAAGGAAAGCGGATTGATTCATCGAAATGTAGGGACTAATGACCTGCTTAAGTCTATTAGCCAAAACCTTGGAAATTACCTTACAAATCGCTCCAACTAAAGTGATGGGTCTGTACTCGTCGAGACTCACTGGGTCCTTGGTCTTGGGGATTAGAGTAATGAGAGCCGCATTGCATCCAAAACTAAACCCTGTGTCTTCAAAAAAAGCGTCCAGAAGATCTTTAAAATCATTCTCAAAGTAGGTCCAAAATCTTCTAATGTATTTAAACGGGATACCATCCGGACCGGGGGCCCGGTCTTCACCACAATCAAACACGGCCCGTTTAATTTCTTCCTTAGAGAATCTGTTTATCAATGTCTGAGCTTCCTCCTCTGAGATCTTCCTGTCAAAACCACAATCGAGGGAAGGTCTAGTTCGCCACTTTTCAGCGAACTTATTCCTATAAAATTTGAAAATCGATCGCTTGATCAATTTTGGTTTCGTTTCCCATCTATCAGCCACCATCAGACCCTGAATGGAATTAGACACTCTCCGGTTGTTGATCAACCCGTGAAAGAAACTCGAATTACAATCACCCTCCGCCGCCCATTTGTTTCTAGCCCTTTGTTGTAGGTCTTTATTTTTTCTATTTTCCAACTCTTCAAGTTTTTTTTTGCATTCGTTTCTAATCCACATATCCTCCTCAGACAGGTCCATGGATTCCATAGCATCATCCAGCTCCTCGATCTCACTTCTACATAAATCAGCTTCCTCATTTTCTTTGAGCAAGAACTCATCCCGCCAGTTTTTAAGATGATTCCGTAAGCATCTGAACTTATGTAAAAGTTTCGTGTCTGGAGCACCAACAAAAGTAAATTCCTCCAACGCCTTGGTAACAGTCGAGACACATTCGGGGTACTCGAGCCAGGAGTTAAAAGCTCGAAATGGCTTAGGCCCGAAGTTGGCATCACTCATACTCAAAATAATCGGATTATGATCCGAGAAAGATCTAGGGAGCGATCTAAAACACGCCTCTGGCCATCTGTCCATAATCTCCCGACTAACAAGGCAACGATCAATCTTGCTCAGTTTCACCCCATTTTCATCCTCCTTAAGGTAAGTGAATTTATTCCCTTTCATCTCGTATTCGTGAAGATCCGAGGCTTCAATAAAGTCGTTGAACTCAAAAGCACAAGAGCTTTTGAAAACCGAACCTTTCCTTTCATCACTAGACCTCACCGAGTTGAAGTCACCCATCATAATCCACCACCCGTTATTACCACTTTTCAGCGTACTCAATTCGTCCCACACCTCTTTTTTCTTTCTTCTAGATTGCGGGGCGTATACATTAACGACGTACACAATTTCATCAATGCCTTTAATCATCCCTTTTATAACAAGAAAATTATCCTTTTTGATGCTATCTACCTTTCTGAAAATTTTCGGGTTCCAAATACTAAGCAGACCCCCCGATCTGCCATTAGAGTCAACCAAATCAAAATCCCGCTCCATTTTACCCCAATATTTAGTAACTAACTCCTCACTAATCCTCCCACTTTGAGTCTCTTGAATAGCCAAAAAATTCACCCTTTCCTTTCCTTTGATTATACGAATCCAGTTGGGTTTGTTCACCCCCCCAACCCCCCTAATGTTGATAGAGAGAATATTCATTGGGGAACGAATTTAATACCTTCTTCCATGATTGAGGCATGTAGAACTTCACGCACCTCAGACAGCTCCACACCAATTAATTTACCTAGTTTAATTGTTTCATCTACTTCTTCGTCCATCACCGTATCCTCTGCATTTGGGGACGACGATTCCAGATCGTCCTTTTTTTCCTCTCTAAATACTGGGGTGTCTTCAACAATGATAGATGGAGAGTTGTTGAGATCAAGAGATCCTTCACTACCAGCTCCATTATTATTATTATTATCTTTCTCCACCGGCTCTTTGTTTGTCGACACACACTCGTTATCATCTTTCCTTCCTCTCAGACCCAACAAACCATCTAAGGAAAAAGGATCAGACCCCCTGGGCCTTTTCCTGGGCCTAATGGGAAGCCCAAAGTTGAACTTAGACCATTTAGAAGAGTCCCCAATATTATCTTCCACCCTATCACGTGAGGAAGGCGTGGGGATTGTATTCCTTTTGGGGCCCACCGAATTGCCGTTAAAAAGATAATCAATATTATTAAAAGTAGCATTGATTACCCCATTTACTTCCTTAGCTTCCCCATGCAAAGACTCTTTGTTACCCCCTTCCTTCCCATGCGACTCATCGTTATCCTCAGCCCTAAACTCTCCATCTTCCGGAGCATCATCGTCCTCCGCGGGTTTGTCGGAGTTGCAGGAATCCGAACTAGAGCTTAGCGGACCATCAGAGACATTGATCATACAAACTGGGGACCAATCTATCAATTTTTCCGAGACCCAAGTTTTAAACTTTTTACCCCTCCAAGTTAAGGAAACTTGGCCTTTAATCTCTCTACCCTCACCGACAAGCACTCCAATGCCTTTCACGGACCTATCAGTACTGTCGTCATGGACATTGGCAGGGAAAACCACCTTCCCAAAAGCTTTTCCAATTCGATTAAAAGTAGAGGCCGATGCCAGATGCAATGGAACTCCATATATACCAATCCAGGCGATTCTTTCAGCAGGCAGAACTTGGCCATGCCACTCCTCAAGCTTATCAAACCACCTTCTCCATGATTCTTTCTTGTACATAAAGGCATTAGCCTTTGTTTGATTTTCAAACGTAATAAGGACATTTAGGCCTCCCAAGTATTGTAGACCCATCTTAGTGTCCCCAAAGTCACCCAACAGTTTGTATAGATCCTCAAGATAAGAAAAACTTGAGCATCTTGCTACCAGAGCCGACCCGTAATACTCAGCCATAGCACTCGTCGAGTCGTCAATGGTAACCTCAGTAACCTGTGACAATGATTCAGAATGCCCCTTTACCACATTGATAAAAGACCTTCCATCTTGAACGTTGTTCATCTTTTGAGCTGTCCAAGGGTTCCTGGTGTGGGGTTTTGCCTGATCCTTGTTTTTATTTATGCCCAACACTTCATTTTCCTTCGCATATCTTGCTATATTAACCTCAAGTTTTTGATTGCCAATCTTCACCTCCTGTAGCTTTTTTTCCAGGCCAATCCCGTCCTGGACTCCTATGAAACTAACGAAGCCAAATCTATCTCCATTAAGATTCCTTTTACGGGCAATGTAAACCCCTTTTACTACCCCGAAAGTTTTAAAAATGGCGGTAAGGTCATGAGACTGACACTCTTCTGGAAAGTTAGAGATAAAGAATTTTATTATGTCCTTCTCATACCTACCATGATGTTGATTGTTCCTTAAATCTCTATGTCTTCTTCTGTTTCTGACTTCCTTCCATTAAAACACGCATCAAAATAACTTTTCAGTGTTATGATGTTTTCCCACCACAGGAAAAGAATTCTCACTCCATTCCCACGTGGAACACAGCATCCAATATATTCATATTTCAATAAATACTGAAAACTACTCAAAATACCTCTAAACTACATAATCTCAGAAAACCCTATGGACCAAAACCAAAACCAAAACCCAGGAATCGATAATATCGCAGTTTTTCAGACAAAATGATCTGTAACAAGTCAAACATACAAGGTGAAAACACATAACAGCTTAAGTCTTTCCGAAACTTGTCTGTTAAAAAAGACAGCTTTACTTTTTTACAAATGTCTATTCAAGTAACAAAATAAGCCGGAGATATATAGGAAACATTTCCTTTGTAACTATGAGACCTCACAACTAAATCTGTAGGAGATTAACAACATGTTGAGTTGCACGTGAACTCATGTAACATCTAAATTGATTGTACATTAACATCTACCTATTTACAAATTACCATCACCTTCTGTTACTATGGCATTGTCACTATAAAACTTTTATCTTCTTCCTTTTCTTTACTAGTTTCTCTAGATTGACCCAGATCTTCAGCAGCCCATGATTCAACTTCCATCTTTTTTGTTCTTTCAAGTTGCTTCACCAGGTTGAGACGTTTAGATGAATATGGAGAAGGTATCTGTCGGACACATGTAAACAAGAAAATCATGAAGAAAAAAAAAATAGAAATGGTAGATTTAAACCATAAGTCAAAATTGTATATTGCTTTGTTTCAGAAAAATGGAAGACTGCATTTATATGTTACTATTTGCATAGAAAAGATAACTAACTCTCGTTTGATCGCTAATTTAGGTAACCAACCATTTTAGGCCAGAAAAGCCATCCAAATTTCAAAAGTGTGCTTTAGGGTAACAAACTTTTAGAATTTTCGATTTAGGGTAATGATAATGTGGCTTGTTTGTAATTTTTGACCAGGTTGACATTTTTTTTTTAACGTGGTGTGGATGTCGCGCCTTAAAAACCAATTATGTTATTATTTTATTTATTTTTGAAATAGAAAGATTTATCTTAGACTACTCGGCAAGGTAAGGTGAATGGCAAGGTGAGTGTTCCACTCACCTCGTGAGTGCCATGCCATATGTTTTGACTCACCTTAGAGTCTCACATCCCAAGACACATTAAGGTGACCACTTCACCTATTTGATATTTGTGCATGTTATTAAACCGTATGGTTTGTAGAGTAAAAAGAAAAAAATGAATTGTGAGTTAAGGTGAGTGGGTGTGAGTCCTTTGTCCGCATAAAGGTGAGTGGTAGTGAGTGGAAGAGAGAGGAGAGAGAAAGCTGACGTGGCGCTGATGTGTAAGGTGAGTACACCCTTACCTTGCCTTCCAGCCTTATTATATCAATGTTTTTGAGCCTTCGCCGGTTTTATGTGACAGAAAATGAATTGGTTACCCGATGCAGATATCATATCAAAGTTGGTTTATCTCTTATTTGTTATTGGCCCTTCTATATACTAATTATTCACTTGAAAATGGGGAAAAAAAGATTAGCGTTAACCCTACCCGCCCATCCTACAAACTTGTTAAATAAGCAACTAAAGAGGACGGAGGACTAGATGGTGTTTAACGAAATGTACCAATGATGGCATGTATTTCTTGATTGCTGCTAGCATTGCTGCGTGGCCCACGGCTGAAACCTGTTCACAGATGGAAACAGTTGTATAAGTGAAAAAAAAGAATGACGAGGAAATCCAACAAAAATGAACTTTTGGTTTAAAAGAATCTGCAATTCATGAATAGATTGTATTAGATGCTTACAGGAATTAGCATTAGAATTGTGATTGGAACAAGATTTGCAAGATCATTGAGTGTTCTATCTATCTTCCCTCTTTCTCTATTTGTAATCTTGTTGCCACGCAATTGCTTCACAAGAAGCCCAAAAGCATCCTTTACATCAATAAATAGCAACCGAGTGCCCATCCATATGTCCTACATGACATTGATGTCAAAACAATGTCGCAAATACTTCTTAACAATAGTTTTTGGAGGCTTACATTACTAACAGTGACCAACTTCTTTGTGGAATCTCTCACGAAGCGTTCATACAACGGTTTTCTTTCACTTCCACTTCCCTCTCACCCTGTAAATTAGTGCCCTGAAAAGAAGTAACAGAGACAAGATCAAACATATGAAAAATGGATGTAAGAACCGCATATAAATTAACGTAGACTTAGGGGTGCTTGGATTTGCGGTTTGGATCTAGTGTCGACTTAAATTGATACTTTTTGGGTGAACAAATCATGTGCTACTGATTACTTAGGAGTCAAATAACTAGCATGAAATAATCAGTTTTATTCTAGTTGCAACAAACTGATTACGTAAAGATAAAAGAATATTACCTATTTACCCCTTCTTTTAATCTAATTTCAGACTTTTACTCTCATTCCAAAGAAACCTTAGTCTTTTTGTGTAAAAGTTGTCTCATGTTGATGTTTGTGAGGGTCAGTAAGAGAAGTCTGTACATAATAGTATAATACACATTCTGCATAGAGAATGTTTCCAATACCCCAATCTCCAGATCTTTAGTCACATATGAGTAACATTTACCTGGAGGTGGCAAATTGGGTGGCCATGGATGCTGGTTCCTAAGACACTAAGACAGGTAATTCTTTTATGGGTCAGGTTAAATTACCTACAACCACTTTTTTGCCCATTATTTATTCTTTTGTGTAACAATACCAAATAATAATAAATACTAAAACTGAATACAGAGAATTAGGAGTTTATATACTTGTATGCATTTAAAAACACTTTGAAAGACACTCGATATGTTTTACGCATTCAATCCATTTGACTTGTCTCTTTTTAGCTATTTTTTTCCCTTTCACTGTTCTCAAACACGAGTGCAATGTCTTAAACAAGTATTGAACGATGATTGCACCTAGAAAAAGAGCCTATACCTTCCTACTTGTAGACCCATCCTGACTACTTCTCCTTTTCATCAAGTCAACTGGATTTTGCTGAGCTTCCAATAATATAGACGAGCTTGTTATCGCTTTAATAGTTGGAATAGATGGTGTTGAGTCGGAAGGAACTCTCTCTGAAAACTTCATTGATTCACTGCAAATGGAAGATTTTACATATAAGCTACTCCTCTTTAAGCTATGCGGGCAGGCACCCAGTCTAAGGAAATTGTAAATAAACTGACTTACCCTGATTTATCGTAAGCAGCCCAATACTCCTCGAGACAAGAAGATAATAAGGTCTGACTGCCAATACAAAAGAAGATGTAACTTAATAAATTCAGATCAAGTTAGGAGGTGTTTAAAATGTAAATTGAAAGTGATTTGAATAGTCTGGTAGTCAAAATCAAATAATCAGCTGTGACAAAACAAGCATAGGAATCAGTGTTTGGATGGTTGTTTCACATTATTTAGATGTTCGTGTTCGACAAAATATAAATGACCAAAATAAAATATTCATTTGATAAAAGGAGATACATCATGTGAACTTGAAATTAAAGTCCTTCTAAATTCGGTTAAAATGGAGAAGTAATAAGGCGATTTTATTTTACTCTTCAATAATTGGTTTCGTGACAGCTAGTATGAAATTGATTAACCAGCAGAATCTGTTTATCCAAGTAATCTTGAACTACCTTCGAAGCAAAAACGAAAGCAATTTTTTATCCATGGCTTGTTGAGATGAATTGCTATAGTGAGCATATCCGGAGAAAACATCATAGCAAACAGTAAGAACAGTATATAGAATTATCTCCTTTTCTGCCTGGGTAGCATGTTGCCTTGATCTTCTTCCATCATGATGAAATTTGGATCTAAGTGGTGCATAGAAGTCAAGCCATCCGATTTCATCAACAACGACCTGCAATCAAACATATATACATCAGCAAGATTTTCATCATTCAATTTATATAAGAAATAAATCATTTTAATCAACTACAAACCTCGATGAAGAGCTGATACTCAGGCAAGGAGTCAAATTCGGGACGTATATACAGGCTACCACACTCCAAGTAACTGCAATTTGGAAAACCTCAAAGCTTTCAAGATTTGTTTATTTATTAGAAGCCCGTGTCTGACCAAGTTAGCAATTTACCTAAGGAAGTCCTTGATCTGTTCATCAAGATCTTTTATGTTCATTTCTGATAAGAATAATCTTGTCTCTCTTCCGAGAAATGCAAAAATCCCAAGAGTAGCCAAAGTAGTCTCTTCAATCTGTATGATCATATGGATTAGTATATCCAACAAATAACCTCTTCCAAATAAATCCCAGCATAATGTAATCAGCTTAGTCTAATATATGTTCTGGGTAACCGACTAATTTAATGACAGAAAACACCATCTAGGTATATAAATTATTCAAGGTAACCACCTAAAATAACTGCTATTCAGGGCCATGTTAGAGCCGAGTCAACCCACAAAAATAATTTAGAATGGTCAATTTACCAACACATCAGCTGCCCCACTTTAACCAGTTACCAGTCAGTCTACCTTGAAATGAAATTTTTGGAGGTTGATGACCTCATATATAAAAACTTACAACCTTTATAAGGTTTCCCCTGGACCAATTTATGCAATAGTCCATTTTTATATTTATCATCTACTTTTTAATGCAAAGAACACTAAAGGCCAAGGCAAACATGATATAAGGAATTCTGGAAAACTAAGTCCCTTTTTAATGTTTCTGCTATAATTCCCATAGAAAACTGGAAAAAAAGGATGAGGTTGTGATGCTCACATTATCACTGAATGTCAATTCCCCTGTTATCACGCCTTCTCTGTGAAACGCAAACATAAGTTTTTTCTGGACCAGACCAATCCAAAATTCCACATCTTCAATGTTCTTATTCGGAAGAACTTTTTTGCCAAAATGCAACAAAAATTCGTCTTCAAATCCTGCCTCAAGCGCCAACTGATGCAACTTATCTGCTGTCACAAGGCTACATGATAAGTCCATAAGCTCCACCAAGATATCATCAATTGACTCTGTAAATAAAGCACAAGCAATACGGCCTGATCCTAACTTTCTCACTGCAGTGCAGCAACTTATAGCCAGAATGAGTCCTGCAACACCACTGAATAAATTTGCTTTAAATGTCTGCTATCTAAGCATAAACTATCCATCTCAATAACAAAACTGTTGACTGCTCCCATGCAAAAGAAATGTTCATTGCAATTTGATCATCACTGTGAAAGGTAAATGATGGTTTATTTAGTCAAGATGCGGATTTTACTTGCATACCTTCCAGCATATTCCACAGACCACTGCTTGAATAGTGGGATAAATGATCCGGCTATCCGTGGAAGCTCCACTGTTCTAAACCACTGCACCAACTTGGGGTGCTTGGCATTCAACTGACTCTCAACAAACTCGCCAAGAAACAATGCCTTTGCAGACAGACTGAGATAGAAGCATATATAGATCATCAGGCCACAAGGAGTCAATGGCATAACTATTAGCATGACAAACTGATTTTCTTTATAAATGGACAAGAAACAAAAAGTAACACCCTTCCCATCTAAGATACTTCTCTACCTGGAACTTCCAAATGCTAACAACATTGAAAGGTAAAACATGTCTGAGGACTCATTTTAGCCAACCACTTCCAGATGGTACTTACATTTCACTTACAGGACTGTTGTAACGCTTTTGAGAAAGAAACAACTCCACCTCGATTGCAGCTTTTAATAACGCATAAACTGCCACCTGTAATACAACATTAAGTTAGGATTCTTGCTTACCTGATAGTTTTTTCAGTCTAATAAGAATCATGAAATAAAGTTAAGTTTGGATTTAAGTTTTTGGTCAAACAGCCGATGAGGCTAGGTTTGAGGTTTCACGTAATTTTGAGATTTAACTGAGCTGTAAACACCCCTATGGGCTATGTTCGACTTCAAACTCTAACCTATTGCTTCCTCATTGCAGCCAATACAAAAGAACATGCCAGAGAACATACAAAAGTGGCCAATATCAAGGTTAATGTATAGTTTACTTTGAACATTAAACAGGGAGAGTATTACAGCTTTTTTTTTCAAAATACCTGATATGCCATGCGTTTATGCCACAAATGCACATCCACTCCAATCCATGCATTTGAAAGCTCAGGTCCACTCCTAGCCAACGGCTGATTCTGGATTGCAAGGGAAAAGCTCCTTGCAGATTCATGCAATACCCAGACAAGGCAATTAACACGGTTAAATTCCACTTCATCTCTGTGTGGTATACTCACAGAAGGCAAATCCTCAGCAATGATAATATCTCTGCCCAAAGAGGCAATAGATGACAATGATCTTGATGAAGACCAGCTTAGTGCGACACTTTTTTGGGACGAAATGCAATGCCTGAACAGAAACCCTTGAAAAAAGTTATTTGTTGAAAAGCCATCGTTCTCTTGCCCTTTCTTACTAAACTTTGCACTTTCTTCTGATCCAGCAGATTCCCTATGACACAGTTACATAATTTAACGAACTTCAGTCCAATAACTTATATAAGATACATGTCAATAACTTATATAAGATACATGTCTTAGGTCCTGTAAGACTATTTTTATTATCATATTTCTATACTAATGCCTTAGACTAGTGGTAATAAGAAGTTGAAGACGCGTGCTTTGCTTCCGTGGCAACCCGAAGACGCGTCTCTCCTTATTACACTCACCCTATATGCACGCGTTGAAGTTGCAGTTTTGGGAGATCTCGGTCGTTCAGAGAACCAAATTGTGTAAGTTGTTGTGTGTGTGTGATATTTTGGTTTTTGTGGGGTATATTTGTGTTTAGGGGTATGTTTTGGTGGTGATGTTGGTTGTAGAGAGAGAAGTTGATGTAGCGCCGAGTTGGCGGTAGTGATGTTGATCACTATTCCCACTAGCCTTAAAAAGGAAACGTGTCAAACCATTAAAAGTGTCGTTCTCATATATATCGTGCACAGAATAAATAATAGTGTTACTTGAATCACGATAAGCCTCCACAACAAATATCACACAACTTGATACCAACTTCATAGCTCCCTGATGAAGACCTACTGCTAATAAAGTCTCTTATGCAACTCAAACTAGATAAACTATATATCTTGGTATCATATCTTGTCAAAATAAAAAGAGCAAGCCAATTATTATCATGCATTCATGTTTCATACTTTGGCTATACATTTGAGTCTTTGACCAAATATATCACTAAATGTTTCATGTAGAAAACCATGTATATAAGAGAGCATTATAAACAAACAATCAGAAAATATATTCAATGCTATTCAAGTCGAAGTTTGGCTCAGAGTGAAGACAGAAAGCTCACTTGTAATAATAAGGGGAGCGGAAGATACGGGAAAACAAGTCAGCGGCCATGGACGGGATAATAAAGATGGATAAAGTTTAATAGCACGAAGACAATTACGAGCAAAAACAAACTAGAGGGCGTTGATTCGTAGAAAGATAAAGATGATATCTAGAGTAGCACAGGGAGAATTACAGAATGGGGTAGGGACATGGGTAATTCAGGTTATTGTGGTTAATGACTTAATATAGAAGTTATAAAATTAGAGGCCCATTATTGCTAGGTGCATAATTGGTCAATCTATGCCTGCTACACTAGAATTTGAAAGACTTAACTAAAGCTTCACGCAACCACTTTCTTCGATCATCAAATTTATTTATAAGAGCTTTGAACAAGGTGAAATTATATTTAATAGGCACAGGCTTACTACAATTTCCTTACAATGTCAATTGATTAATTTTAATACACATAGACGTAACATCGAGAATAATGTCGATGATTATATACTTATAACCATACTTATAGACTAATAGACTAAAAACCTATATTCAACGATATGATGTTACTTGACCTAAATTACAATTTCATTCACATGAATCATCAATCATAAACTAGTAAACATTATCCAGATTCCTATCCAAATCTATGTCGATAATTAGATACAAAAGTTCTTCAGATCAACATGCGCTCGCCTAATGCAATAGCAAAATATAACAACCATGACACAGCCTACAAATAATAGCTAGGTTCACAATTGGTCAATGTATGCCTACTAGGCTCAACCGTTGACTCAACTTTCACCGATTCCGGCTAATATAGCTGATTACCTCCAGAACACTTAGAAAGTGACTGACTAGCGCCTAGACACCGATTAATCAGCCACCTAGGCCGCTTTTCACAGCACTGGCTCAACAAGCTTCAAAGTACTACTTTCTTCTACAATCTAATTCACTCTCGGGAACTCGATGAATTATATACCATGCGCACAGACTAATCCATCGTTCGCTACATATTTATTACAACATTTATCTCCGTCATTTTTTTACAACAGATATGAATGTCCGAAATTAACGACAGCACTTCTGCATATACAAAACATAAAACTTACATTCAACACTCGCAATCATCTCGTCACTAAATTAGTTAATCTAACTTATCAATCATAAACTAATAAACATCATCCAGCTTCCTATCCACTTTCTTCTATCGTCAAATTTATTCGTCCCTGAAATTATACTTCATGTGCGCAGACTAATCCACTGTTTACTACATTTTCGCTACAGCTTTTACATCCATAGATTAAATTCTAAACACAAAAACGTAACCTTGACAATAATGACAACGCTTCTAATTATCAATAAAACCTAATACCTACATTCAAGCGTTACAATCGTCTCGCAACTAAATCAGTTAGCCTAAGTCGCAACAACATTCAACCATAACATCATAAACAATTAAACATTATCACTCGTTCACTACATTTTCATTACACCTTTTACATCCATAAATTTAATCAAAACAAAAACACGTAACCTCGACAAAACAAACCTAAATTCAACCATTCGCAATCGCAATCATCTCGTAACTAATTCAGTTAACCTAAATCACAGCAACATTCAGCCATAACATCATAAACATTATCACTTGTTCACTACATTTCCGTTACAGCGTTTTAATGAACACGCCAACGCGTAACAGCGCCTCTACTCATGCACAAACAAGCTAAAATACCTACACTCAACCTTCCGCAATCGCAATCATCTCATAAACATTATCAATATTTCACTACATTTCCGTTCTAACATTTATTTCCATAGTTATAATAAAAAACGCAAACGCGTAACCTCGATAATAACGACAAAACGCTTCTACTCGTATACACAAACCTAAAAACACCTACATTCAACCGTTTTCGCAATCGCAATCATCTCGTAACTCGCAATCTCATAAACAAACTAATACATAAATTCAAAATATATACATCTAAAACTAATATAAAGCGATTAAACTAGTCAATGTAGTAATCAATTAAAATCTACAAATAAACAGCTTCAACGATTGATTGTATATATATGATGATGATAAATGATCAGATTAGAGTGAGATTAATAGTTAGGGTTTGATGAAAGGAGATAATACCGAGAAAATGAGGAGAAATTGGTGGAGTGAAGGAGAAATTGAGCGGCCATGGAAAGGGAGAGGGGAAGTTGGGGGTTTGGTGGTTGGTGGTTGGATTGGAGTGAGTCCATCAAGGCCAACATGCAAAAGAGAAGGTGAAGACCGCCTGACACTATATTATTATTTTAATATTTCTCTCTTTTTTCCGTTTTTTTCTTTTGGGTTTTTTCTGACAGGTGCTCCTGACTCACAAAAAATACACTTTTTAAATAAAATATGTGAATTCGGACGTCCTTTTCGTAGTCCGTCGTCTTTTTATACTTAATATGTGCCGCAAGACATGTTAGAAAAATCCTTTTTCTTTTATCTATATCTGTAAAATTAGAGCCGGGAATAAACTAAAGCTTCATGAATTATATGGTAAAAAGTTTATTTATTTTCGTTTATTTATTAGGGGCAATTGCATAAATTTGCATATTTGTATATATACCTAAAACATACTTAATTTGTATTGTACATCATGCATTGAAAACTTATATTTTAGAAAAATATGCAAGTTTTTAAGTTTTAGTGAGTATATATACAATTCTCCCTATTTATTAAATGGACGAAAATAAACAATATTTTATATTTGTTTAGTTAAATGAATAAAGATGATCAAAAGTCTTATTTGTTCATTTATATTCGTGAACGTCCTATTATACACTCGATAACGTTTGTTTATGTTAATTTGTTTGTTTATGTTCGTATACCTTATATTATTATTATATACTTTTAAAAAATGGTTTACTTAAACATAATACTATGTTTATTTTAAACATAAACATAATGTTCAGTGTCTTAAATCTTAATGAACGAACACAAACGAACATGAACAACCTTACTTTTTGTAATAAACGAACATAAATACCAAAAATTGTCAGTTTAAACGATCGTGTCAGGTTAAAATTAAACGAACAAATATTTGATCGCGTTGGTTCATTTCGTTTACTGCCCTACCCACAATAATCAAGCCACAACATCTATTTCAATTACCTTTAGTCATGAGTTTGGATAAAACCTGTAATATATTTGTCCTTATTAACTAATGAACTAGATGGTTATGATTAAGGAATGGTGCATCTGGACAATGCCACAATGGTTTTCTAGTGAATATCTTTAAATTTTTAGTGAGGGTATGTTTGGCGCGGAGCATTTAGAAGCGGTGAATGTTGTGATCTTTAATGTTCGTTTGACAAGAAACAAGTAATTTTATCAATTTTTTCGGAATGCTCATTTTCCGGCACTCCATGAAGTAGCATCTATGAGTATTGAATATTTAGAAGCTATTTTTAACATTATAACTAGAGGAATGCTACAGCCGCATTAAACATCCACAAAATCCTCGACAAAATGATGTGTCAGGCAGTGATTGGTAGATTTTATTATAATTTATCTATTTTCTCTCTGATTAAGCCAATCAGTCCCTGACACGTCATTTTATGAAGGATTTTTATGGATATTTTTATGTATTTGTAGCATTCCTCTTATGACTACACCTACAGCTGCCGTATCAAACGTTTTTATAGAAAAAATTTTGCTACTACTCACAACTATTGTTTATAGCTATTACTCATTGTTACTGCTAATGATGCTTTTGCTAAACACACCCTGAATATGAGTACATAAATAGCCTCACACTAGAGCTGTAAACGAACCAAATGAACTATAGGTGTAAATGAGCTAATGAACCAAACTTGAGCTTGATTTAATTGTTTGGCAAGTGTTGAGATGCAAGTTGGAGTTTGAATTAAGAAACTCGAGGGTTTATATGAAACCATACAGATTTAAGATACATAAACTTGATAAAACTCGTTTAGAATTTTATTCAAGACTTAAAGTCTCTACGCCATATCAATTTCAAAATGTTCCTTTTATTATTAAGTCGTTTTATAGGATAATTATTAGGGGCAATTTTGAGACCGGCCTAAGCGCTCAAGTGTGCGGGCTTTTCTAGACCCACTTTTGTTAGTTTCTTGAAATGTACCAAGCGACTAGCGACTATAAGCTCAAAGTGACATGTGTCATTTAAAAAGTCGCGCCTAATCATTTTGTGTCATAGATGTGTAAAGGTTCCTTTTGAGCTATTTATAACTAGCGACTTATAAAAGTTTGAGCGAACTTCTATTTTGTCTTTTTGTTCCAAAATAGTCAAACTTCTAATAATATTATTTTAATATGTTTGCTCCTTCCCAAGGTTGAGCAACCTAGCGAATAATCTTAAGCTACCTAACAACATTTCACTTTTTTGTATTTTACCCATCACATTTTTCATTACATTTACAAATTAAAAAAATAACAATAAACTATTTTTATCCATTATCATCTTCCCAAGCTTACTCCCCCTTCCATCATTAATTTTGATGAGTTAACTACCTACAAATTAATCATCTTTCAACATTCAAAACACAAAACAATTAAAAAATTAAAAACCCATCACCATCATCATCTTTATGTATCTAAAAATAAACCCACGAACAAAACCCAACCATTTAACATTCAACAAAACAATATAACAATACATCATCTTCATCGTTTGGAAAAAAACAACCTCAGAATTGGGGCTTTTGTCAATTGAATTGGGGCTTTTGTCAATTGGGTTTGTAATCTGAAATCAAATTAGAAGTTATGTTAATTGGGTGTTAAAGGATTTGTATATTGATTGAATTTGATTATGGTTGCAAAATGGTTGTTTAGCTAATGAATTGTTTAGTTGAGTTAAGGTTTGAATTTTTAGGTGAACAATCTTTACCAGGTCATCCACTTATCCACTCTATTTACCGGTAACCTGCTCAAATTTCGGCGACCGGTTTTTCTGGCGAACGTTTGGCGCCTTAATATCAAATTCGGGCAACATAAATAACACTAAATAAACCATCTAACAAAGGATATCTAGCTAGATGGTTTGTTCCTTCACATTTATTGTTGAAATCAATTAATGATTTGACAAAGAACATCATCGGATGGTTTGTACTTCCAAACCCTTTTGAAGATCCAAAACCCATCAAAGAAGATTAAATTAGAATAAACAACAACAATATACTTATTATATGGATTTTAGAATTGAAAAAATTAAACTAAAATTTACCATTTTTCTAGCAACTTACCCACTTTTATATGGTTCGTACTAGCGCACCTCTTTGGACATTATCAGAATCAGTTGATGAATTTATGTTGAAGGTTTAACTGTGAAGTGTGTTTTTGTGTGAAAAAAAATAAAATAAAAATAAAAACGAAACATTTTTTATATGAGATTTCAAGATATAATACTTTTATTGTGAAGTGATATAATGGACCAAGGATATCCCTATTTGAAGCGATCAAGAATATTGGGTCGAAAAACCACATTTTATGTTTTGGTCGGAAAGTTGACCGGAAAACTGGTCGGAGAAGATGAAGCGGGTGATGGTTACCTGTTACCAATTGTGTGGGTAAAAGTTTCCTAACATTGCAACAAAAAAATAGTTGGATACACTAAATTTAGAAAAAAAGATAAGTACCTTAAATTGAAATTGAACATAAGCTTGGTACCCTTTTATGCTATTTGCCCTTTAATAAACTAAAACAAAATTACAATGTTGGGCAATCTAAAAAAAGTCTCTTAAATATTGATTTGTCGCTCAAATATTATTATCAATTCACTCGATAATTTGAATTAAAAAAGTGTTTAGAAAGTATTTTTAAATTAAAACATTTTGTAAAAGTACTTAAAAAGGTGATGGGTAAAGTACAAATAGGTGACATATTGCTGAGTCGCTTAAAGTTTTTCGCTAGGTTGCTCAAACTTGGGAAGGGGAAAAAAGATTAAAATAGTATTATTAGAAGTTTGACTATTTTGGAACAAAAAGACAAAATAGACGTTTACTCAAACTTTTATAAGTCGCTAGTGATAAGTAGCTTAAAAGGAACCCTTACACTGATTAGGCGCGACTTTTTAAAGGACACATGTCGCTTTGAGCTTATAGTCACTAGTCGCTTGGTCCATTTCAAGAAACTAACCAAAGTGGGTCTAGAAAAGCCCTCACACTTGAGCAACTCGGCCATTTGTAGAATTGCCCCTAATTATTATCTAGGATTTTTTATTATTATTTTTTTTTAATTAGGTTATTTTCTCTACAAGTTTCACTTCCCTATAAATATAGGATTCATTATCATTGTAATTAAGCTTTTGATTATTAATAAACTTCGTGTTTAGAATTTTATCTCTTGTTTGAGTCGTATTCCTTGAAGTGTGCCTCCTTTATCTACCATTAGATCGTGGTTTAATAAAATTCGCTTTCACGCCTTGCGTCAAGTCATGTTTAATGTGAGGTTAGGAATTACCACCCCTAACTGTATCTATCTTGTTCGATCCAAGGTACATTTGACCTTTAGTAGGTACATTTTTCAAAATAATAATATCTGTAATATATCTTCAACAAAATAAACCTAGTTCTATTAATACCCGCCCTATTGTAATGGACTATTACTATTTTAAGAGCTTTTATCAATTTATCGTGCGTATGTCTTGTTAAGCAAAGAAGCTAACTTGTATAGATACCATTAGATCAGATTGCAAAGTGTTGTACTTAAATTTTGCCTTGACGTGTGGATATAAATCTTTCCATGTGTTTTACATCTTTATTCAAAAAGGTAGTTTGCCTTTTTAAGAGAAATAAATTTCAAAGGAGTATACGATGAAAATATCAATATGTATGTAGCTTATATAGCTATATGTAGATGTAGAATTATGAGAGAACAACAAAACTGAAAAACTGAACCAAAACCAAAAATCCGCCTTAAAAAACGAACCAATTCTAAAACTGATGGTGCGGTTTTGGTTTTTAAAAAACCAAAAATTTTTGTTCGGTTTTTGGTTTTATATTAAAACCCAAATCGAAAAAACCAAACTGCCTCATACCAATATTAATTAAACTAATAGAAAATATACATGTTAGTTTTGATACAAATAATCACCAAAGTCCAAAAACTAAGAGACACGTGTATTAAATATCGTAACAGATGTTTATAAGCTAACACTACAATAAATTCGTAAAGTTAGTTTTCTTCATGTCATATATGTTCGCACATTTCATCTTTATATCATGTTGTGCAATCTTATTATTTTTCGACAAAATCCTCAACTTACTTTATAAGATTTCTTGATTTAGATCGTGGGTGTTCAAAAAATATCCATACTCAGATATCCGTAAGTTTGATTATAACTTATTTAAAAGTTGGGTTTTATGATATGTTACTTTTGGAACTTATATAAACGTTTTGCAAAAATTATAGATATTTGGATATTTGGATATATAAAACTATCATCCAAAATTTTGGATATCCGAATTGAAAAAACTTAGATATATATTAGTGCGTACATCGCTTATATATCTATATGTGGATGTAGAAATATGTTGAAATTATTTCAAAATACATAGACTACGAAGAACATATTAAAAATAGATTTATCAGCCAACAACTTCATTTTATAGCAGCAAGCATAATTTTGCTTAATAATTTACATGAAATCATAATTTGTTTTTATGCAAATATTATTATATAAGTATTGCCTATAAATAAGTCCATAGTTAACTTAATTTGCTAAAGATGATTAACGTACTGATTAACTAATGCATATTAAAACTTGGTTAATTGAAGGTTGTGGCCACGAGTGAATTCGTGACTAAGTTTGTGAAGAAGATGCAATCATTTTGTGAGCACAAGCATTATGGCGTCGTAAGTGAAGCTCTTTAAACGTTTAATTGAATTATATTGATCGACTATCATTTGATGATAATCATTAATATGTTTTTATATTATTTGGTGTAGAGAGTTGACGACACTATAATTGAACGAAGGATCGCAAGATACAAGGCTTGCCTTAAAATTGGGCTGATCATTTTAGTGGTTCTAGTACTCCTTCTAGTAATGTTGTTTATTACCTACATCTCATTGGCTGAGTATAAGTTAACAAACGAGCATTCATATGTTAAAGCTATAAGCATTCCATATATGAATGTAGCATCCAATGTAAATGAAAAAACACTCTTTGGAAAAGTGAAGCTTCAAATGAGCTTCAAAAATACAAACAAAATAAAGGCATACCCGGAACTTGGGACGTACTTCTTAAGTATAAGCCTAAACAGAAGTCACGCCCTTTGTGTCGCTACTCGAAGCACATTCAAGATCTTCGGAAACAACAATTAATTGTAATAAAATTTGAGGTGAATGAAACTCGCCTGCATGAGCAACCGCTTGGGGAGTTTGAGAAGGAGTTGGGTAATGAACAAAAATGGGTATGGTTACATGGAGACTTTAAGATATATTTGATGGTAACAAGGAAAATAGCTATTCCAGATTCTCGCATCTGTATATATTTTGATTGTAAGGTTTTTTTTATGTATCCTGTAACAAAAGTAAGTGGCAAAGATGTGAAACCACTGTAAAACCTTTTACTAAAGGTAAGCATGAGGCGGTTTGGCACGATTTTTTTTGCTAAAACCAAACCCTAAATCAAAAGTTCAGTTTTAAGTTTTTTAAAATCAAACCATGCACCAACAGTTTGGTTTGGTTTTTTCAGTTTTTGGTTTTTTGCGGTTCACTTTTCGATTTTTTCATTGGAAGGCCATCTTTCTTCTACAAGTTTAAAATCACTTTCACAAATAGTTACCGCTAATAGACAAAGTTATCTAAATGATAAAGATTTGTCAAAAATGTACGATTATGATAGTATCAGAGTCATCTCATGGTTTTTTGAGAGGAGATGATTTGCACACATTAGTTTTTGATTAACACACTCATATGTACAACCAGTTAAAATAAAATATATACACAATACAACAAGTTAATGCACAATATAGAGTGTGCCAATCAAAATTTTGAGTGTGCAAATCACTTTCCTTTTTTGAGACCTAATTTGAATATATGAAATGAGACATTTTTGAAAATAATTTTTTGTTGTTAATTTAAATAATTTAAGGGACTTGTCAATAACAAGTTATATCACAAATTTGGATATTTGAAATTTGCGATTATGGTTTTATGTTAGACCAATTATTTTAGCTAAGTTATTTAAATTCGGATATCCGATATTTCGGATTACACTTTCATATATCCAAATATACAAATATTTGTAACTTTTGGAAAACTTTTATATGAGTTCCAAACTTGACATTTCATAAAACCCAACTTTTTTAATAAACTCTGATCAAATTTTTGGATATCCGAATACATATATTTGTTCAACACCCACAAACTAAATAAAAAAATAATAGTAAGTAAGTTGAATATTTTGTCGAAAAATTAATAAGATTTCATAACAATGTATATAAAGGCGATGTGTGAACATATAAAAATAAAGAAAACTAATTTTACAATTGTATTGTAGGGTTAGCTAAATAAACATTTGTTATTAATATCTAATACACGTGTCTCTTAATTTTGGATTTTGTGATAAATAATATGTATATTTTTATTATGTTTATGAATATTAGAGGCGTTCGGTTTTTCGGTTTAGTTTTTATATAAAACAAAAACCGAACCAAAACTTTCGGGTTTATTTTTATTTTTTAAACCAAAACCGACCGTCAATTTCAAAATTGATTTGGTTATTCCATTTTTTTTTGATTTTTTGCTCGACCAACCTTTTACGTGATATATATAATATTTATATTTATATGATAATCATGTTTTGTTTACAGCGTTTGAGTATCTGAATTGTTACATTCCTCCATTTAATCTTAAGTCTTTTTATTTTTAATTGACTCTCAATGTTTAAAAAGGAGTAATTTGAAAGCCGCACATTACAGCTGTAAAAAAAGTTAAATTAACATGTAAAAATATAAAACAAAATCATAATATAATCAGCAAAGTGGAAAAAAGAAAGTGGCAACGTAACAAAATTTATTTTTAAATGACATTTAATTGCAAAATCTATAAAGTTGTGTATACGAAACCAAATCTTTAAGCATTAAAAAAAGAAAACAATGCTATTGAATTAAAAAAATAAAAACAAGCAAACAATGTTAATTGATTGAAGTATATATCGAACACGCACTTCAAGTATCAATTTTAAGGAGCTTTACCACTCTAACTACAAAACAGTTGTTGTTATGTTTTCGCCGTTATTGTATGTAAAAGCAAATACTTTGAAAAGAAAACTAAATATTGCTTTTTAGACAGAAGACTCGAATGTAGGCCACATTTGTCAAGTAAAAAACAGTTTATCATTATGCCACCAAGAATTTTGTGTTCTTATGTGCCCGTAATATATTTATTAATAAAATAAGCTTATTAACTTAGTTGAACTAAATGATGTAGTTAACTTCTGTAAATGTATGTATAGATAATGTCACACGATTATATTAATATGAGTAACTAATTTCTTATAAAAACAAAAGCTTTACATGTTTAAATCATTCTTTACCTTTATCAGAAGTTACTAATATTGAATCAAATGCAAAAATTAGTAATGCCACTATGCAAGGCTAAAAATGGAAAAGTTTTAAAATATAATGCTAATAATAACGTCCAACTAAGTTACACTAAAAGTTACTTTAGCTAATGAACGGTCATTTGAATACTGGAATAAAAAATTAAACTGACTTCTGATACGCCAACTCCTCGTTCAAGGGATTCATTATATCATGTATTCATGTTTGGCGTACATGTATAATAAAACTCACTGCATACGGTACGTTGAAAGTAAATTTTTACACATTGTTGGCGTGCATCCAAATTGTATAACCATATCAGTAGCTATATAAATATAGTGGGTAGTTCAAATGATATTCTATATATCATCATAAGCAAAAGTGCAAAACCAAAGTGCAACTTGCCGCAAAATTAGAGGTGGCAAAACCGGTGAATAAGACGTGTTCAGTGGTTATTAGCTGATGATTTATGGATTAGTGGGCTTAGCCCAATGATTATTTATATTGCATTGTAATTGTATTTGTAGCCCATTAGCACATTACTTATTCTCTTGACTGTACACATTATGAATCAACGAAACATGCGACTTTGCATGTTTGCATGGTATCAGGCCTAATAGCCAAACTGATCCTCAAACCCTAAATCTCAAAACAGTTGACTTCTCCTTCACTCAAACCCTAAAATCACCATCATAATGACTAATGATGATCACCCTCCACCACCTCCAACACTAACACTCGTTGAAAAACTGTATGCCGTTCACAATATCAATAACCTAGTTCCCATTAAACTCAACATAGACAAATCTAACTATTCGTCTTGGTGCTATTTTTTCAAAAATTATTGCAACAAATTTGGTGTTCTAAAGCACATCCAAAGTGATACAACCTTCTTCATCTCCACCAACGGATGAATGGTTAACTGCTAAGTCATGGATCATTCTTACCCTCGCTCCTACTCTTCAAGGTACGCTAATCAAATCTAATCCTCCCATGGCTAAGAATGCTTGGGATCAAGTTGAGAAAAAATTTCTTAACAAACGTACACGAACAATCACTTTAAAAGGTGAGTTACGTGTTATTCAAATGGGTGAACTTAGTGCCAACACTTATTTTAGTAAACTAGAATCTATTGTTATTTTTTTGAATGACCTTGGTTCACCTATGTCCGATGATGATGTTGTGACCTATGACATCGGACTAAGTGAAATTTTTTCTAATATTGCCACTATGATTGCACATAAAGATCCCTTTTCCCGACCTTGAGGAGACGCTCTCCATGGTCGCTACTAAGGAGATGCGACTGAACTCCGAACCGCATCCCTTGTCAACCAATATCATCTCCTCTGCCCCGCAAGTACTACTAGCCGAAGACAACAACACTCGAGGATTAGACTCTCGCACCTCGAGTGAAAACCGTATGAACTCACGGAATTTTGAGCCACCGGTTTGTGGTAATTTTTGTTGTGGTTCATGTCATTGGGGTAATGCGTGTAGGTTTATACATGATTCAAGAAATGGGAATACCAATATTTGTCTAGTCGTGGAAACAATACTCAAAATCATGGCAACAACAATACCGGGACTCGTAATATTACTTCTTAGAGTCAGTCGCAGATTGGGTTGGATTCTCACCAACAATTACTTGCCTTTCTCCAAGCCCAACAAACCTTACTTGCACAATATGGCCTAACAAATGCCTTTGGTCAGGCCCGTTTAACCCCTTCATCTCCACAATCTTCTCTGTTGGGCACCAGGGCCACTCTACCTTGTTTATGGCCGAAAATGGGTCAGTAGTCCGTTAATACTTCAACATGTACTAATTTGCCACAGCAGGTTAATTCACAAGCTTTATTTGCTCAGTCCGGGTATGGTTCCCGTCAGGAACGCTCATTCCTCATGCATTCAACACCATGACACTTCATGATCTGGGCAATGCTAATTGGAACATGGACACTGGTGCGTTATCTCACCTTAACTCCTCTGCTAATAATCTTAGTACAATTTTTAATTCTTTTATTTATCCATCTGTCTTTGTTGGTGACGGAAAATCTATTCCGTCACCAACACGGGCCATAGCACTTTGTCAACTCCTCACCGAACTCTCCATTTAAATAATGTCCTAATTACACCTAAAATTGTAAAAAAATTAATATCGGTCCGTCAATTTTGTTAATACAAATATCGTCATTAAACGTTATTTATATTTTTGATCTTTACTTAAGTTTTGTTAACGACAAAAGTAAATTTAATTTTTATAAAGCTTAAAGCTTGTCAAGTTTAATAGATACTAAATCAAGCTTTTCAAATAATATCTTCATTATTCAAGCATTTACATTGTGATTAATCATATTTTGATATGACTCTAAACCATAATGTATGTTAGTATTTTCAGTTCAAGAATGTTTTGGTTTCTTAAAAACAAAACATTACATATGTATTTACATTTTAACATATTTCTAAAAATAGAAAAACAAATACATGACATCATGTAGTGCATCATTGAAATCCTTAGAATATTTCACTAGATACCTTGTGTAGATTTAGACTCTACATATCTTACACAATCATGGATAAATATGGTTGACTTTGGTAAGATTTTGTGATCTTGTCACGACTTGACGACACCAAAATAATACATGTGCGGAACCCTTTAAGGGTTCCGTGGTCCGTGGTGCTGCCGATCATTTGGCTATAAATAGCAAAGCCAAACCAAGTTGTTTTCATCCTTTCTATCATATTCTCATACATTCCTTATCTCTAACATTTCTAACTCGGTTTCATATCATATTAGTGATCTCTTTTGTAGCAAAGAAGATCAAGGCACATTCAAGCTTCAACAAGAAGTTGGAAGTCTTGTTTATTTGTTGTTGTATGATCTTGTGTTGATTCATACATCATTGTTGTACCAAACCATCATAATCTTGTGAGTATGAGTGGTTAGTATTTTAGTCCTTAAAATACATTGTGTGTGGGAGTGGTTGTACCCTTGAAAAGAACTCGACATCTAGCTTAGTATCGAAAATAGTGTGTAAGCGAAGTGTAAAGGTTTCTCCGCGGTGAAAGGAGCTTGTTGACTAGTGAAGTTAAACTCTCGAGTGTGAGACTCGGAGAGTGGAGTAGGGCAAGGAAAAAGAGTCCTTGTAGACCGAACCACTATAAACAACTTGTTGTGGTTTGATTGTTTCTTTCCTTATCTACTCTTTATATATTGTTGATTACTATTCACTAACATATCTAAGATCAATATCAATTGATCTTTCAATAAGTTTCAAAACAAAGTTTTTAATCGGTAAACTATTCAACCCCCTTCTAGTTTTACATAATTGGTACAAGAGCCTCGTTGCTCAATAATTTCTAAAATATATTGTATTTTATAAACTTGAAACGATCCATGGATTCGGAAAACTTTAAAGAAGGGCAATCTATGCAAAGACCACCACTCTTTGAAACCAATGGATTTATCTATTGGAAAAAACCGTTTTGGAATATATGTAAAATCAAAAGATATAGATCTTTGGTTTGTTATTGTTAAAGGGGATTTTAGTTCTACAACAAAAGATATTTCTGTTGATGATCAAAAGAAATTAATAGCTAAAAATAATGAAGCTAAAATGATGCTTTATAATGCTTTGCCTAGTAAAGAATATGAAAGAATTTTATGTGTGAAACCACTAAAGACATTTGGGAATCTTTGATTATTACAAATCAAGGAAATTCACAAGTCAAGGATAACAAATTGATCTTCTTGTTCAACAATATGAAAAATTTGTTATCCCTGAAGATGAAACCATTGATTGTGGCTTTGCTCGCTTTAATACTATTATTACATCACTTAAAGCACTTGATGAATCTTTTCGTAGTAAGAACTTTGTCAGGAAATTTCTTAGAGCACTCCATCCGAAGTGGAGAGCTAAAGTGACGACTATTGAGGAATCAAAAGATCTCTAAAAAATGCCACTAGACGAGCTAATCGGAAACCTCAAAGTACACGAAATGGTGATGGAGAAAGATTCGGAAATCATCAAAGGAAAAGAGAGAAAATCAAATCCGTCTAAAAGAAAGAGCGGAAGCAAGTGATGATGACAAATCTTGCTCGATGGTGAAGATGAGGAGTATGCCATGGCGTTAGAGATTTCAAAAGTTATTTAGAAGAAGAGGAAAGTTTGTAAGACAACCTCGAGAAGAAAAGAAGCCATTTCGAAAATATCGGGATGACAAAAAGGGCAAAGGTGAAAGAAAGCGTTTTAGATGCGGTGATGCAAGTCATCTAATAGGAGATTGTCCAAAGCCACCTAAAAGCAAAACTCAACGAGCTTTTGTAAGTGGTGCTTGGAGTGATAGTGAGGATGATAAAGAGTCGAGCAAGGATGAGATCGCTCTAATGGCACATGAGTCAAACGATGTACATTCCGACTCATCTTATTCCTCTATTGATGATGACACTTTGCAAAAACAATATAATCAATTGTGTGAGCTTAGTCTAAAAATCATAACTAAAAATAAGTTTTTAAAGACTAAAAAGGAATTTTTAGAAAATGAAGTCTATGAGTTAAAAGAAAAGGCAAAACGATTAGAAAAGGGAAAAGCAAATGACGATGGTTGCAAATCATGTCAAAAGCTTAATCTTGAAATATAAAAACTAAAGCTCACACAAGATGTTCTAATCGAACATAATTCTAAGTTTAAAAGGTTTAACAAAAACATTGCTTGTGCCGATGAAATAGTTAGAATTCAAAAAACACCAGGAAACATGAATGGACTAGGATTTAATGAGGTGTTAATTCCAAAGAGTCAAACCAAAATGGCCGAAAAAGACAAACAAACTATCAAATAAGTTGCAGTACATCATGGACCAGACGGACCCAAAAACAGGGTTCCGTCCTTGTAAAAATGGTGTCGTGGGGACCAAGCAGACGTAATGTTTGTGATCTGCACCGTAGTGAATTTGTCAAAGTAACAAAGAAAACCAAGGATAGTGTTAAACTAAAACCGCTATTACATCGGGAGTAGGACTTGCTAGAAATGAATTTAGATCTAAAACTACTCAACAACGACATAAAACTCCTTTTGCCAAACGCCCCTTTCCTAAGAGCAACCACAACATACAACCCAACTATCAACATAACGGTTGGAATTGAAACTTCCCTAGACCATATCAAACTCCAGATTACATGCCATGGAACTCTTACCCATCATTCCATACATGAATCTAGTAAATGGTATGTTTAACCCAAACGGACCCATGAGATATTGGGGACCAAACGCTTGAGTTATTTGTGTCTTAGGTATGCTTGAAAGTTGGATTGGAACCTGATGAGTGGATAAAAGATAGTGGATGCTCACGACACATGACGGGCAACAAAATCCTCTTCTCAACATACCAAGAGTATGAAGGAGGTAATGTCACTTTTGGTAGCAATCTCAAAAGCAAAATCATTGGCAAAGGTACGATCGCTCATAACTCCCTAACTATTGAAAATGTTGCTCATGTCGATAGGTTGGGATTTAATCTACTTAGTATTAGCCAATTATGTGATAAAAAGTATAAAGTACTATTTGAAGAAAATGGTAGTAAAATACTAAAAGATGGTATCACCATAGCTAGAGGAGTTAGGAAAAATAACATATACGTCATGAAAATAGATAAAACATCTAATGACAAACTTTGTCTAACAACATTAGATGATAGCTCAACTCTTTGGCATAGATGCTTAGGTCACGCTAATATTAGACTTATACAAAACCTATCTTCAAAAGAGCTAGTTATGAATTTACCAAAACTTAAATATGACCAACATTTTTGCGACGCTTGCAAAATTGGTAAACAAACCCATAGTCGTCATAAGGCTAAAAACATGGTGTCCACATCTAAGTGTCTAGAACTTTTGCATATGGACTTGTTTGGTCCATCCGCTATAAGAAGCTATGGAGGCAACTTATACACTTTGGTCATAGTAGATGATTACTCAAGGTTTACTTGGACGTTGTTTTGAAAACCAAAATGAAGCTTTTGATAAATTTGAAATTCTTAGCAAGAAAATTCAAAATCAACTAGGTGTTAACATTGTGTCGATTCGAACGGATCATGGTCGTGAATTTGACAATGAAACACAATTTGGAAAATTTTGTGATGCAAATGGTATAACACATAACTTCTCGGCTCCTCGAACACCTCAATCAAATGGAGTTGTAGAACGTAAAAATAGAACATTCAAGAAATGAATAGAACAATGCTTAATGAACAAAACATTCCTCAAAAGTTTTGGTGTAACGCCGTTGACACTTCTACATATATTTTAAATAGAGTCTTAATACGCCCTTTCTTAAACAAAACACCATATGAGCTATATAAAGGTAAAAAGCCAACTTTAGGATATTTTAAAGTATTTGGATGTAAATGCTTCATTCTTAATACTAAAGATTATCTCACCAAGTTTGACCCAAAGTCTTATGAAGGTGTATTTCTTGGTTACTCACAAACTAGTAAAGCTTACATTGTCTTAAACAAAGAAACAATGAGAGTCGAGGAATCTGTTAATACAAATAAGCCGTAAAAACGTTTATTTATATTTTACGATCTTCTAATGTTTTGTCGATAACAAACGTAAAATCATATTAACAAAACAAGTAAAATACGTAAATGGTTTGAACTAATAGTTTCTAACATCTTCACATAAAACACTAAAACAAGTATAAGTGATTTTATGATTTAGTAATATATATGTACAACAACTAGTGTTTACATATTTGAATAAAATATACACATAACTAGTATGTAGTATATTTGGTAATATAAATGGGTAGAAACTTAAGTATCACAACCCATTGGGTAAATACATTGAATGTAGTTGGGTATAACCCAAAGCCCATAACCTCTTGACCCATAACCCATTGCATGACATCATGCTTATATCATACATGGATAATATCCATAACCCATGGATCAACCCATACCCAACTGACCAAGTGCATTGCACTCAAAGATACATTGTATCTAGCCAAAGATCCATGGTTCAACCCATGACAAATGACCCATAACCAAAATACCCATGGGTAAAGGGCGTCCCACGGATCCCCACTTAATGGACGGATCCTTGTGGAAGGGATCCGTGGGATCCGGAACGATGAGGATTTTCCTCTATAAATAGTGAGCCATTTCTTCATTATTCTCACCCCCCTCTATCACACTTTCTCCCTGAGTTGAAAACTCACTAACCTCATATCCAAGAGATCTATGTTTGTAGTTTTGTTTTTGTGTGATCTTTTAGGTTCCTCTTAAAGGCAAGATCACCACCTTTGAAGTCAAGCAAGCTCAAGTCCATGAGTTGCCATGCTTCCTCATCATCAAGGCTACCGAAGTCTTCTTGTTAACGATTCTTTTCTTTCTTCAAAGAAGTGTAGTGTTGAAGACATTAGTGAAAGATGTATCAAGTGTCAAGACGAAGATATTAGTGAAGGGTATCTATCGTCAATAGCATAAGCACTTGTGGTAGGTGCTTAGAAGTCAAGACAAGAAGCATTAGAAAAAAGGTGCTTAGAAGTCAAGACTTGAAGCATTAGTGAAAGGTGCTTAGAAGTAAAGACACAAGACATTAGTGAAAGGTGTCTTGTAGATCTAGTCAAAGGCATTAGTGAAAGGTGCCTTAGATGTATATTCGATATGGTGTGTTTCGATGTACAACATAGACTAGTATTAGATCCAAGGATATTGATATCCTTGATGATGTTGTAAAGGAGTAGATCTCCTTTGGGATTAGTCGTTGGTGTAGTGTGGTAGTAGTTCCTCCATTGCAATGGAACTAGGTGCTTAGCCTAGTACCTAATAAAGGGTAGGCGACGTTGTGATAGGATTAGTTCTCCTTGGTGTAAAAGAACTCGGTGGTTAGCCTAGCACCATATAAAGGGTAGGCGACGTTGTGTTAGGTGTGGTTCGCCTTGGTGTGAAGGAACTCGGTATTTAGCTTTGTACCGGAAAAAGGTTAAGCGACGTTGTGAAGGCTTCTCCGCCATAAGGAGATTGGTGTAGTGTTTACGAACTCTCGAGTAGGTGACTCGGGGAGTGGAGTAGGGCAAGGAAGGTGCCCTTGTAGCCGAACCACTATAAATACTCGCGTTGTGGTTTTGTTCTTCTTAGTCTTATTTTTTCATTACATATCTTTATATGCTTGTTAATCAACATCCAACACACACAACCAAATAGATTGACATAAGTCGATCTAAATAGTTTAAAAGGAAGTTTTAATTGGTAAACTATTCAACCCCTTTCTAGTTTTCCACAATTGGCATCGAGCTTCGTTACCAAGCTTCTTGAAGTATATTGTACTTTAAAAACTTGATACGATCCATGGTTATTTGAAAACTACAAAGAAGGTTTTCATAAAAACAAACACCATGTCTTTTAAAAACTATATGTTTGGATGTTGATTTGATAACAACATTTTTCTTATTTATTTTTTTTTTCATTTAATTGCACTAATCTTCTTTGTCATGTTGATTAGTCAAAGCTCATACCCACCAAGCTTTAGGAGTCGCTTGGTAACAAGAATACCTTCCTTAAGAAGGTATCTTAAACGCAAAAGAGCGGGAATAGTCTAAGTGACATTTGCTGTGTCATTTGTAAAGACATTCCTAAGTGCGCTAGAGGTATGTTTTTCTTTTTACTTTGCTTGATAATTAAGTATACCTATTTAGGTATTTATATGATTATCTTTTGTGCAATTACATGTTTTACATGAAACTTCATTAGGAAGCCTTTTTCTCACATACGTGTTTTATTTCTCGTCTAAAAGTCGTGGTATATAAAACTTATGTTTTGTTTCTTTTAATCCAATAAAACAAAACACGAATTTCAAAAATTCCTCCTTCCCCATAAAAACTCCCACCGTCGACCACTCTATCAAACTCTCACTTTTTCAAATCTTCCAATTTCAAAAAATTTCTCTCACTCATAAACTTCATCTTCCTCCTCATTCCATCTCAACCGAAACCAAGAAGATCCGTCATCAACATGGTTTACATCGCACTCGTGCTCATCTCCTTAACACTCATCGCACTTGTGTTCCCTATGATGAAGTTCACATATGGAGATATTTACTTTGTGTTGTTAATCTACATTGGGATCATATACCCAATCCTTTGTATCATCCTTAGCATTGAAATGCAATATTACTAATAATCTTGTTATCTTTGTTATTATTTATTTTCTTGTGATTTATATGTTTCATATTCCTTCGTGATACATTAGAAGTCATGTATGCATGCTAAAAGAAAATGTAGGATAAAACACTTCTCGTGGTATAAAAATGTAAAATCTATGTTTTATCAAACTGTTTCTATTACTACGGATCCACGGATCCGGAAGTTATACTAGCGGATCCCTTTTGAAAAGGAACCGTGAGATCCGTCCCTCTTGGAGAACAGTTTTTCATGCAAATTAAAAACTATTTTTCTTCTAAAAGTAATACTCCACTAGAATGTTAAAACCATAAGTGAGTCAAGTGTCTTTCTTGTTTAAAAACCATTGTTAATAAAAATCAAATAAAAACGTTAGATAATCATAGGTTGACCATAAACATCACCTCTTATTAACCCATCACTTCTATAGGTTCAACTATGACGCATGAATACGAGTTTGATTTTTCACTTACTAGCGTCTACACTCCTAACATCTCTCTTGAGCCCAACACACCTGGAAATCATGTCCGTGGATTCAACAATCTCGAAACCCGTCACTTCCATGAAGGACGTATTGTAGACACCTCTCTACAATTCGAAGAAGGTATCAATACCTCCTTCCGAGCCATAGGACTAGAATGTCTGTAACATATTGGATTTCACAAACACACTAAATCATAACCAAGATAGGCGTATAAAGATGGTTTAGAGAGAGAAAGTGGGATCCTTTCTAGAGAGAGAAAGTGAAAAAAAACATAGAAGGTTAGATTAAGTGAAATGAAAGGTCCAACCCTCTACCTTGGGAGGTAGAGGGTATTTATAGTTACAAATACTACGTCCTCCTATCGGACTGTGGATCAGGCATATAGTGGGTAAAAACCCGTCCTTCCTCCACGGTGTTACACTAGACTAAGCTACGCTACTGACTAACTAATTAACTATTAAATAACGTAAAAAACGACAAATCTACGAGCTAACATATGCTAGACCATTATTGGGGTGACCGACACTTTAACATGGAATTTCCAATTCCTAACAATCTCCCCCTAAGGGAGGTCACCCCATGAAATACATTTTGCTTCCTAGCATTCTTTCTTTGACTTCGATCTTGAGCTCGTAGACTTGAATTCTTCATTTCCGCAATCTTTGTACATTAGTAACGATTCTTTAAAGTCAGCATAATTTGTACTATTAGTGGAGGCCTTTAACTGATCCACATCTTTGATGATCTTCGAGCTTTCATTGAGATCATCAGCCACAATTAATCTCTTGATCACCCTTTGTTGGGTTGCCATCATGTGAAGTTGTGACTTTCGGACCGACATGCTCACACTTTCGGGATCATGACATCTTTCCATCGAGTAGCGGAAGCTTTATCGGTTCAAGATATTTGCAGTCAGCAGCAAGAACATAGTATAGAAATATCGAGCCAGTTACGTAGATATGCACAAGTCATGATTTCTTCAATTAAGTGTGGATCTTTGTGAGCATGCGGCTTTGGAATGACGTCTCAATTTCGATCACCGCAACCGTCAAATGTAATCGCAAACAACGATTAGCAATAAAACACATGAAAGTGTCTTTGATCACTTTCGTTGAATTGAGGTACACGGCCCACGGTTCCCGCTGATCAAGACAAGCATCGCCTGTGATCGGTAGGATTCCTAAGAATCTCCTTGACAGGTTTCGCAGACTATTCTAGTTGTTCTCAAACCGAACGTCTCAAAGAAGAAAACACGGTGAGTGAACCGGTAATTGAGATTCAACGATTGATGAAAAATGATTTGAAAAACAATCGCGTATTGCTTGAAGAAAGAGTTTTGCAATACTGACGAAGGTTTTATGAGAAAGATCAATTTTCAATCATAAATACTTTTATATTTAAAAGAGTACACATTCGATGTGCTAGATAAAAGAAGAGATTCGCACATCGAGCGATTTTCCAAAAGTATTTTTCAATCGAGAGATACTTTTGTGTTTGAAAACATAAATACACATTCGATGTGCTAGATAAAGAGAATTTGCACATCGAATGGTTTTCCAAAAGTATTCGTCAATTCCATTCTGGACCAAGGTTGATTCAAGATTGAATCTCCTCATCGTTTCTATCCGGTTGTCACAAGTTTGATCTTACGAGAAGATCTCACATGTCACCCACCAAGAGCTTGTTTGATGTTGGCTCTAGAAGGATTTCCATCTTCATCGTGAATACTTTTACATATCACTCGGATGTTACGGCAATACCACAAGGATAATGCGAGGACTCTTAATATATTCTTACTTTCCACATTGTGTGAAACAAGAAGTCTTCATTAATTTAGTATCCTAATGAGATATTGTGGATGATCTCTTGGCTCTAGACTCAATAGTGCACATTTGGTTCCTATGCGGAGACTAGGGAGAGGGTCTCTCTTCAATATCAACAATTTCTAAGAGAAAGTCGATAGATAATGTAGGTTCCCGTGAGAATGAAACAAGCCCTTTTAAGAGGAACTTGAGTAGCTTGGGAAGTTGTAGTGCGGTCGTCCTTTGGGTCCATGACGTCTTGTCTTCAATACTGGCGTTACCTTAGTAACCACCAGTAGCATATGTATTGAACCCGGTGTCTGCCCTAAGGTTGAATTATTGGAGGGCTATTTCTTTTCACCCTTTCTCATTCATTTCTTTTCATTCTTCAACCCTTGATGCTTACCAAGACTTCATTACTAGAACCTTGTTGGGTTTATTCCAGACTAGCTCTGTCTCAGTCCGCACTCTTCCCATATCTCACTTTTCTCCTTTTTTTTCATCATACCTACGGACTCTACACTTTCTAGTGGATTGTCCCTGGGTAGATCCCTCCGGTTCTGGCAGATCGTGGGAACTAATACCTAACCTCTCCATCCTTATAACTCCATACATAAAGTAAAATGGTCAGTCTTTTGGTACAGTTCATTCCTTCTCTGAAACCAATTGAAAAATCATTTGGAAAAACAATCAAGGTACTTGTGATACGAGATCAAAGCATTTTGTACCTTAATAGTTTTGATCATTTAGAAAACCTCCCCCTCAACATGTGCATATGATTTAGAAATTGTTTAGCACATGGAGGCAAGAGTTCTTTTGAAATAAATTCTTGATCACAATTTCCATGGAAAAAGCCATTTGATTTTCTTTGGTAAATTCTCCCCCTCAATATATGCATAGGATATTTGAAATCATTTTATCACATAGAGGCAAGAGTTCTTTTGAAGTACTTTTCACGATCACAAAAGCCATTAAGAAACCATTTGCTCCCCCTCAATATGTGCTTCGATATTCGAAAGCATTTAGCACATATGAGAGAGCAGCCTGCACATTTATCAAATCGATCATCATTTATCAAATTTCATTATTAAATCACAAATTCTCCCCCGATCAAAAATATCAAACCCTTTGAGATTTTGGATCCCAAGTGATTTAATAAGGTTTATAAAACTTTGGAGAATATGTGGCCAGGTTTAAATACTCATCATGTTTTTGGATAAATCCTCCTCCTCAACATGTGCATCGTGTATTTGAAATTGTTTGGCACATGGAGGCAGGAGTGCCTATAAAGGATTAAAATCGATTCCATTAAAATAGATTTGAGATTTAAATCACGATCTCTCCCCCGATAAAAAATTTCAAACCTTTTGAGATTTGTGATCCCAATTGATTTAAATCATTTAGAAAAGTTTGGGGAAAGACGTGGCAAGATTTAATTTTGAAAAATGACAGATAAGGACCAGATTTAGACATTAAATATTGTTAGTGTCAGGTATGATAGTTTTTAAGAGATCTTTTAAGTAAAATAAAACAGTTTCACAATCAAACAAGAACAGAAAAATTTCATTTTGAAAGACCTTGATTCAAAAGAAAAATCATACCATGACATAACATTAAATCTTTAGGTCACCACTTTTATTGTACAAACAGACTTTTGTGAAGAAATATCATTTGAAAATATTTTATTTTAAATCACTCTCCCCCTCAATCGATGACCGTAGTCGATGATTGAGTGACTCAAGTTTTGATAAAATGAAGTCCGGTGATTTTCAAAATTAAGTCCAATTAATTTTCAAACAATATTTTCCATTTTCAAAACAATTTAATCAAATTATTCAAAATTGTTTAAAAATGGTATCTGCATAAAGATCGTTAGGTGGTTGAGAAGCTTCCGTTGTTCTTTGTATGGCTTGAAGAAAACCGTCTGCAGATGCGATGAGACATCTTCTTACGTTGCATTTTGAATGCCAAGCGAGGTCAAATTAAGCTTCGTTTCTTCAATCAGAAGAAAACCATTTCTTGATGCGGTGAGACCTCTTACGTTGCATTTATGCCAACTCCATTGAAGTCCAATTAAGCTCCGTTTCTTTATTTGTCAACCCAAGAAATAGTTACCCTTTCCTTCGGCATCCAATCATCTTCATTATTGGGATCGGATCGGGAACATTCTTATATCCATGATATCGCATACGTTAGTGAACACACATCTACGATATATGGTGGTCGACAACACCCAAACAAGAATCGACTAATAAAAGTCAATTCAACATATCAATCAGATCATAAAAGGCATGGGACTAATGTGTTCATCAAACTCTAATCATCTAATCCTAACAATCATATCCTAGAAACCTAGTCCTTCAACATAGGCAATTATATTTTTAATTAAGCATATTAGGATAATTAGATAAGTCCGATAGATGATATAAATTTGAAAACATTCTCCCCCTCAATCAATGACTCATTTTTTGAAAATTTTAAAAGCGCTGAAGTCATTGATTGAGTTTTCAATTTTTATAAAAACTCTGAAACTGATTGATTTACAAGCAACTCATTTACCACCAATTTGTTAAAACAAATATTTTTCAAGAATTTTGAAGGAAAAATATTTGAGTAGAAACAGATCCTTGACATACTTTCCTCAATTGTTTTAGGAAAAGTGCACAATATTTTTGAAAATTTGTCTGATCAAGGTAAGCATCGTCTGATCGTGTAGGATTCCTAAGAATCTCCTTGACAGGTTTCAGCCTATTCTAGTCGCTCAAACCGAACGCCTCAAAGAAGAAAACACGGAAAAGTGAACCAATGAATCGAGATTCACCGATTGATGGAAAATGATTTGAAAAACAATCGCTGTATTGCTTGTAAGAAAGAGTTTTGCAATACGATTTAAGGTTTTATGAGAAAGATCAATTTTCAATCATAAATACTTTTATATTTTTAAAAGAGTACACATCTGGCGCGCTAGATAAAAGAAGAGATTCGCACATTCAACGCATTTTTCCAAAAGTATTTTTCAATCGTAGATACTTTTGTGTTTGAAAACATAATACACACATTCGGCGTGCTAGATAAAAGAGAATTTGCACATCGAATGGTTTTTCCAAAAGTATTCGCAATTCCATTCCTCGACCAAGGTTGATTCAAGATTGAATCTCCTCATCGTTTCTATCCGCTTGTCACAAGTTCGATTCTTACGAAGATCTCACATGTCACCCACCAAGAGCTTGTTTGATGTTGGCTCTAGAAGGATTTCCATCTTCATCGTGAATACTTTTACATCACTCGGATTTTCTCAGCAATACCACAAGGATAATGCGAGGACTCTTAATATATTCTTACTTTCCACATTGCGCGAAAAAGAAGAAGTCATTCATTTAGTATCCTAATGAGATATTGTGGATGATCTCTTGGCTCTAGACTCATTAGTACACATTTGGTTCCTTATGCCGGAGACTCAGGGAGTAGGGTCTCCTTCTTCAATATCAACAATTTCTAAGAGAAAGTCGATAGATAATGTAGGTTCTCATGAGAATGAAACAAGCCCTTTTAAGAGGAACTTGGTAGCTTGGGAAGTTGTAGAAAAGGCAGTCACATCGTCCATGACGCCTTGTCTTCAATACCCAAGCACCTTAGTAACCACCCAGTAGTATATGTATTGAACCCGGTGTCCTTCCTAAGGTTGAATTATTCGAGAGGCTTCTTTTCACCCTTTCTCATTCATTTCTTTTCATTCTTCAACCCTCTTGCTTATCGCAAGACTTTCCTTTCTTTAAAGAGCGGGTTGCTATTCAAATAATAGCTCTGCCTCACCGCACTCTTCCCATATCTCACTTTTCTCCTTTTTTTTCATCACCGACTCTACGACTCTACACTGGATTGTCCCTGGTAGATCCCTCCGTTCTCGCGCATCGCGGAACTAATACCTAACCTCTCCATCCTTATAACTCCATACATAAAGTAAAATGGTCATTTTTTGTACGCCATTCCTTCCTTCTCCGAAACCAATTGAAAAATCATTTCGAAAACAATCAAGGTACTTGTGATACGAGATCAAAGCATTTTGTACCTTAATAGTTTTGATCATTTAGAAAACCTCCCTCAACATGCATATGATTTAGAAATTGTTAGCACATGGAGGCAAGAGTTCTTTGAAATAAATTTTGATCATCATTTCCATGGAAAAAGCCATTTGATTTTCTTTGGTAAATTCTCCTCAATATATGCATAGGATATTTGAAATCATTTTATCACATAGAGGCAAGAGTTCTTTTGAAGTACTTTTCACGATCACAAAAGCCATTAAGAAACCATTTGCTCCCCTCAATATGTGCTTCGATATTCAAAGCATTTAGCACATATGAGAGCACCCGACATTTATCAAATCGATCATCATTTATCAAATTTCATTATTAAATCACAAATTCTCCCCGATCAAAATATCAAACCCTTGAGATTTTGGATCCCAAGTGATTTAATAAGGTTTATAAAACATTGGAGAATATGTGGCTTGTTTAAATACTCATCATGTTTTGGATAAATCCTCCTCCTCAACATGTGCATCGTGTATTTGAAATCGTTTGGCACATGGAGGGTGAGTGCCTATAAAGGACTAAAACCGATTCCATTAAAATAGATTTGAGATTTAAATCACGATCTCTCCCCGATAAAAAATATCAAACCATTTCAAACCATAGTTTAAGCCCGGGTTACACCGAAATAATCGTAAGCCATTTTTTAGACATGTTTTGGAAAAATATTTACACCTCCTCGTCGAACTTCATCTATGGTCCCGCCATTATTGAATGACATTTCTAAGACCGCAGATGTTATCGATACCGAAGACATGTCTTGAAAACATATTTTGGCATTTTCAAATTTTCCGATTTTTATGGGTTTTGTTAGTTTTATATTTTTCTATTTTCTTTTTGTATTTTGTTTTCTGATAAATATATACAAAGATAGAGTAGATGATATAGTTTAAGAAGATGATGATACGAGTACCGAGATAGGATATCGAGCAGCACGTCGTAGTAGATAGAATTCGTCATATCTTAAACTTCCACCTCCAAAGCTTCTGAGGCTCTTGCATTGAAGAAAGAAATTGAACCATCTGAAAGTGAGACTTTGGCAGCTTCCCCCAAAACCGAAAATCCTTTAGCTGAGCAGATTCGAAGCTCTATTTCAAGCTTGCTTTAGCCAGGTGCACATAGAAGCACACCATTATCACATCGATCTTGCTGCTCCTTTTAAGAATAATCACCGTGATTCTTCGTTCGAGGTTATATCATCAACAAGAACATCAACGTATCATCCCACACATAAATAATCTTCTCAAGTTTCATTCCACTAAAGTCAGAGGCAATCCATTCCAAAAGGTGTCACGAGACCACTTTCCCCACATAGTTGAATTGATGCAGTCAGTCTCTTAGACTAGAGCTCACGAACCCGAATACACATACCCGAAGACAAAGAAACTTATACCATCGAAGTAGCAGATTAAGTCCAATAGCCAAAGAGTAACCCCAATGTATACTTTTCTCCTCAAGAAAGTGTATGAAGCTCAAGAACCCGGCACCGAATGCCCAAAGAGAGAATAACCGATAACATTGAAGAAGCAGCCGAATCATCGATTATCTCTCGGGTGACAATCTCATGGATGTCAACACCGAATAAGTGATTATATCTCCGAATCATTGATTAAGCCTCAAGTTAAAACAAATTGAGCATCCCCAATGTACACAATCTTCCCCGATGATTGTGATAACATCAAAATCATCACACACTTGTGTACCTCTTTCATCTTTAGAAACTAACTCTTCCATCTTTTCCCCACGTAGTTGGAATAAGAACACTAAACGCCTTGATGAGTAAAACCTTGAGTTTCTCTCGTGGTCATGACATTTGTTTTCCCGGATATCTTCAATCACTTAGAAGAATTAAGTCCATCAAGTTTACTCGCCATGAGTCAAACCTTGAGTTTCTCCGGTAATAACATTTGTCTTCCCGGATATCTTCAATTACTTAGAAGTATTAAGTTCATCAAGTTTACTCGCTTAGATGCGTGTCTCCTTCCCCTGCCGGTTTTGACACTTAAGAATCAACAACATCTTATAAGCCCAAATACTTGAAAACCGCTGAGAAGATCGCTTGAAGTCTTTATGAGAATCAACATATCAATAATGTGAGCAAGTCTAATGGGATTAAATTCGACATATCACTCTCCCCAATTAGTGCTCTCCCTAAATCGACAACTGCTTGATAATGTACCTTTCAGATTAAGAAGAAGTCTTTAGATTGTTAAATGCAACACGCCTTTAGTCTTCTAACATGTAGAGAATGTAGAACTGATCAGACTCGACCTTCTTCAAGATTGTACATTGGGAATAGATAGTTAACATCTTCAACTCACACCAAAAAGCATCCCACCAAAAGCATCCCAATTAACTTACATCTTGCAAATCCTTAACTAAAGTCCTTCCCAATCAAACAAGAACAAAGATGTTCATCAAGGAAATCAAGAATCAGCCAAGAACGAACACACAAGATGGTAACACCAAACTACCAATCACATCAAACAAGAACAAAGAGATTGTTCGAATCATCATGTTGATGTATGAAGCATTAACCGGAAGCACTTTGTCGATAAACTCATCAATCCGAGTGAAGATGTCAACCAATGGCTTTTAAAAGAAACTCCATGTAAAGATGATCCGATAAGAAGAAGCTCTTCTTACATGAGTTAGAGCCGTTGACCATATATTCTAGATATAAATCAACCATGCAAGATATCACACTTTTTCCCTCAAGAATTGCATACGGAGATGCCATTCTTGATTAAACAAGTGATTATCATCCAAATGTATTCTATTCACACCTCTCCCCGCAAAATTAGCAGTGATGTCGCCATCATCATTAAAGTTGAGCAAGTTGAATAAGAAAACAATCAATGGTAGCCCGTTCACTTGAAGAATTAGCGATGGAAAAAAACATGAAGCATGTTGATGAAAATGGTCATAATATAGAAGATTTCTCTTCTTCAGAAGATAAAGCGCACTGACACGTACACTTTTCTTTTCTTTAGAGTACGAGGTATGAACTGAAGTGTTCATACGTCATAATGTTGAAGTACGAGGCCTGAACTGATGTGAACAGACGTCATTGCCGAGAGAATATCAAGATTGAGTTACTTGAACCCGTGAGTTATGAGATATCAATCTTTGTGTTATCCATACTTTAAACCAGTCCATGTATTGAAGGATCAAGTATTCAGAATCGAGTAAGGTCTACCGCACTAACATTACAAGCTTGATTGCATATATATTGGTTAGTGACATTAGTATCCAAACCCTTTGGGGTTTCACGGTCAACCTTAATTTTGTCATCGAAAATGTTTTCCTAGTAGGAATCCACCTAAGTCCAAAGATCCTTAAACATTCTACCGATGGTATCCACTTATGGCAAGGTCTAGGATTGTTGGGCTTCTTATGCACAGTGGAAGACTTATCCTTGTTCCTAGTTTCCAAAGATTTAGTAGTTGGTATCCATCTAGGCTAAGTTTTTGGTTTATTTTGCTTCACAACATGTTGAACCTTAGTTACATTAGTAGTCTTAGTGGATTGTACCTTAGCATGTGAATTAGGAAAATGTTTCTTTTGTGGAAAAGACTCAGAATATCTAGTTTTGTTTTCTACATGCTTAGCATTCATATGCACATAACTATTCTTAGATGCACGCCAATCCCTAGTCTTTTGAGTGTTCCTAGGTAGTAGTTTACAACTACTAGTAGTGCCTTGAAATCTTGTAGAATTCCTCACCCTAGGTCTTGCACCTAAAATTCGCCTTTTCGAATCAGGCGGCTTTTTCCTAGCTTTTCTAGATAATAGTTCTTCCACAAGTCATTCATATCATATGAATTCGGGTTTTAATGCTTGGTTTTGATCGCTTTTGAATTAATCCTAGAGGTGCTGGGAGTAGACGTGGCTACGTGTTGAGAGTTAACGGAGCTAGAAGCCTTATTCTTAGGTAACTCTGGTGAAGTGACTGGTTTTGACAAAACTTGTTTCTCATCAACTTGGGAGGCAAACCGTGTTTTTGAAAATTTTGTTCTTTCAGATTTAAATGCAGTAGGCTGCCTAACAACGGACCGGTCTCTAGTGGGATGAGAAACTGGCTTCCCCAAGGTTGATGGTTTTGTAAACTTAGTGTTCACACTTTTCCCTACGGTTTTTCTAAGCTCATTCTTTAAGGCAACAATGGCGAAACTCTTTTCCTGAAGTTGAGCTTTGAGTTCATCAATCTTTGCTATCAAAGGGTTTGTTTGTTCCATTGAATTAGTTCTAGCTTTTGATGAGTCACTTAGTTCTATGTGATGCTTCTCAAAGACTCATTTTCCTTTAGTAATTTAGCCACATAAATTGACAATTCATTATTTCTTGTTATAGTAGCATCAATGTCTTGTGTATTCATGACTAAATTACTTTTCACATTCAAGATGTAAATATGTTTCTTCGATTGTAAATGGTTGAGTCTTTGTCTTGAAGTCGAGCTTTCAAAGTGTTAATTTCAAAAGTTCACGAATTCGTGAAGTTCCTGATTTTTACATGGTTTGTTGTTGAAAACTTTCTTCTTTACTCAGATCGCAATTTCAAGTGAAATGCAATATTTTCAAGATTTGAGAATTTGTTTGAAAGTTCATCAAAAGCCTTTTATCAACCATATCTTTTGTTTTGAAACACTTAATCTCGACTCACCTCGCCATGTAAGATTTATCAAAGTCATGTTCAAGATCATGATCGCTTGTTTAAGTACTTTAGCGATGCATTGTGTTGAACAAGAAGGGTACCTCATTACATGACACCGCTCAATTTCCGTCCGACATCCGTGATCTACATCATGTGTAACAAGAGTCACCGATCACCGGCAGGTCAAGTTTATCTATCTCTCGAGCCTCAGATTCAAGGTCAATCGATCCATCATCCGGTGCTTTACCCGACTCATCATAATTTGTTGTCTCGACATTGTGCATTCAAGAACACCCGATTCTTCAATGACACATTACCCAACTTATCACAACTATCTCTCAATCGCACTGTAAACTCATCCACTTTTTCATCCTGTCGAGTAACTTCCTCAATATACTTCCACATTATCCATGAGATGGATAAGTGTCTCTGAACATGCTAATTTCCATTCCCAGTGTTCTTCAAGGACATTTCACCATGTCTTGATCATAGTCCGATGTGAATTCTTCTAATGAATGATCAAATTGTTTGTAGATCACTTGAAGTGCAAGATCGAACTATCCTTTGAACATTCTCTTTGTCAAGTTGTAGCTCCAATTGCTCTAGGTTTAACAAACAAAGTTCCCGTTAATGTGGATAGGTCCCGACGGAAGAGGGCAATACATGTTCATTCCATTGATGGGTAGAAGTAACATGAGTGAGAGTGAAGTTGTTGATAAGGTTCAATGTCGCTTTCCTTTGCATGGCATTCTGTAGCCCGAACAAAAATCTTCTCATTGGATTCGGAGCATGAAGAACTCAAATCATCATTGATTGATTCCATCATCTCAGAACTGCTCAAGATAGCTAATATTCTCATGGTTGTCTACAAGATCATACGCTTGAGTACTTCAAATAACCAATCAGAGTGTGAGACATGATGTTGATGAATCCACGGGATTTTACAAGTCTATGATTTAAACCGAAAAATAGAATCTTTCGCGAGATTTTACTAAAATCAAGACCAAACCGTTAAGCAATGACCAATGGAACGTGTTAAGACGTCTAATGGATTGTCACAATGATAGACAATTGTGTGTTAGGTGTTATGGTTGTTTGTAGGATAAGCAGAGATGTTGTTTGGTTGAGATTTGGATTGGTTTATGCACGATTTTTCGAAGAAATTTAGGTCAAAAAGCATAAAAACCTCAATAACTTCTGTTCGGAGCGGATTTAGGCCTCGAAGGTTGCCCCAAATATTTCATTCGGCGTGCCATTCTCCTCATTCTCACGGTCGTTTTGATGGGTAGAACGCTGAAAACGGAGTTACGGATCAAAAGTTATAGCCGCTTTGAAGTTTTGTCGAAAAGTCAACAAGTCGCTAGAGACAAGTCGCTATAAACCTTGAGAACAAGTCGCTAAGTCACCAAGTCGCTAAGAATCCTTGAACCAAGTTGCTAAGCACCAAGTCGCTAAGTATTATGACAACAAGTCGCTACACCAAGTCACTAAGTATTATGACAACAAGTCGCTAGCACCAAGTCGCTAGACACGCTTAAGTTGCTAAAACAACTCGCTAAGATCCAAGTCGCTACCAATTTACACTACAACTCACTAACAATTTCAAGCAAGTCGCTACCACACCAAGTCGCTAGTCGTAGTGGAGAATCCACTAACTTGTACTATTTGTCGGCTTGTCTCAATAGACAAGTCGCTAGGCTCAAGTCGCTAACAACTAACACCGAACTCGCTAACTTTTATCAAGCAAGTCGCATGATGAAAAAGCACTACGAGACCCAAGTCGCTACCAAGAAAAACTTCAAAAACACACTTTTCAATCCAAACCAAGTCCAACCACAGTGATTCAAGCTTTCCAAATCCAAACCCAAGCACTTACAATGATTCTAAACACAAAAGTACACACAAAATTCAAACTTTAACACAAGAAATGATCCAAATGATGCAAAAACCACTAAACTTTTTCAACCTCAAAAACCATCTAAAAACCACTAGAAATCCAAGGATATGTAAGAGATGATCTAACCATGGCTCTTGATACCAATTGTAACATATTGGATTTCACAAACACACTAAATCATAACCAAGATAGGCGTATAAAGATGGTTTTAGAGAGAGAAAGTGGGATCCAATCTAGAGAGAGAAAATGAAAGAAAACATAGAAGGTTAGATTAAGTGAAATGAAAGTGTTAATACAAATATCGCCATTAAACATTATTTATATTTTTGATCTTTACCTAAGTTTTGTTAACGATAAAAGTAAATTTAATTTGTATAAAGCTTTAGCTTGTCAAGTTTAATTGATATTAAAACAAGCTTTTTCAAACAATATATTCTTCATTCAATCATTTACATTTATGATTAGTGACATCTTGATATGACTCTAATCATTATGTATGATAGTAGTTTTTAGAATGTGTTAGGTTCTTAAAACCAAACACTACTTATACTTGCATATTTCTAAAATAGAAATACAACATATGACATCATGTGATGCATCATGAAAATCATTGGAAGATTTCATTAGATATTTTGTGGATTTGTACTCTTCATATCTTGCACAATCTCACTTAGATAGAGTTGACTTTGGCAAGATTTGATATCTTGGTCGCCGATCCAGCGGTACCAATTAGACACGCGGAACCCTTTAAGGGTTCATGTCCGTGGATCGCCCCCGTCCATTTTGGCTATAAATAGCAATGCCAAGCCAAGTAGTTTTTCATCCTTTTCTAATATACTTTCATATCTTCTCTAACCTTTCTAACTCGGCTTCATATCATAGTAGTGATCTCTTTGTAGCAAAGAAGATCAAGTCACATTCAAGCTTCAAACGAAGTTGGAAGTCTTGTTTGTTTAGTGTTGTATGATCTAGTGTTGATTCATACTTCATTGTTGTATTAAACCATCATAATCTTGTGAGTGTGAGTGGTTAGTATTTTAGTCCTCAAAATACACCGTGTGTGGGAGTAGTTGTACCCTTGGAAAGAACTCGACATCTAGCTTAGTGTCGGAAATTGTGTGTTTAAGTGTAAAGGTTTTCTCCACGGTGAAAGGAGCTTGTTGACTAGTGAAGTTAAACTCGAGTGTGAGACTCGGGAGTGGAGTAGGCAAGGAAATAGAGTCCTTGTAGATCGAACCACTATAAACAACTTGTTGTGGTTTGATCATTTCTTTCCTTATTTACTCTTTACATATTACTTGCATATTTCATCAACATATCCAAAGATCAATATCAATTGATCTTTAAGTTTCAAAACAAAGTTTTTAATTGGTAAACTATTCAACCCCTTATAGTTTCTAATTGGTACCAGAGCTCGTTGTTCAAGAATTTCTAAAATAACTTGTATTTTATAAACTTGAAACGATCCATGGATTCAAAACTTTAAAGAAGGGCATCTATGCAAAGACCACCACCATTGAAACCAATGGATTTATCTATTGAAAAACCGTTTGAAACATATGTAAAATCAAAAGATAGATCTTTGGTTTATTATTGTTAAAGGGATTTAGTTCTACAACAAAGGATATTTCCGTTGATGAACAAAAGAAATTAGTTGCTAAAATAATGAAGCTAAAATGATGCTTTATAATGCTTTACCTAGAAAAGAATATGCAAGAATTTTTATGTGTGAAACCGCCAAAGATATTTGAGAATCTTTAATTATTACACATCAAGGTAATTCACAAGTCAAGGATAACAAAATTGATCTTCTTGTTCAACAATATGAACAATTTGTTATCCTCAAGATGAAACCATTGATTGTGGATTTGCTCGCTCAACACTATTATTACATCACTTAAAGCACTTGATGAATCTTTTCGTAGTAAGAACTTTGTCAGGAAATTTTAGAGCACTTCATCCCAAATGGAGAGCTAAAGTGACCGCTATTGAAGAATCAAAAGATCTCTCAAAATGTCACTAGACGAGCTAATTGGCAACCTCAAAGTTCACGAAATGGTAATGGAGAAAGATTCGAGATCGTCAAGGAAGAAGGAGAAGATCAAATCAGTCATTTAAAAGCAAAGGCGGAATCAGCGATGATGATGAATCTTGCTCCTAAGAAGGAAGATGAGGAGTATGCCATGGCCGTTAGAGATTTTAAGAAGTTCTTTAGAAGAAGAGGAAAGTTTGTAACACAACCTCGAGAAGAAAAGGCCATTCGAAAAGATCGGGATGACAAAAGGGTAAAGGTGAAAGAAAGTGTTTTAGATGTGGTGATGCAAATCATCTCATAGAGAATGTCCCAAGCCACCTAAAAGCAAAACTCAACGAGCTTTTGTAAGTGGTGCTTGGAGTGATAGTGAAGACGATGAAGAATCAAGCAAGGAAGAGATCGCTTAATGGCACAAGAGTCAAATGAGGTACTTTCCGACTCTTCTTACTCTTCTATTGATGATGACACTTTGCAAAACAATATAATCAATTGTGTGAGCTAAGTCTAAAAATCATAACTAAAATAATTTTTAAAACCAAAAGGAATTTTGGAAAATGAAGTTTATGAGTTAAAAGAAAAGGCAAAACGACTTGAAAAGGGAAAGGCAAATGACGATGGTTGTAAATCATGTCAAGAGCTTAATCTTGAAATAGAAAACTAAAACTCACACAAGATGTTTTAATCGAAAATAATTCTAAATTTAAAAGGTTTAACAAAACATCGCCTTGCCGATGAAATAGTTAAAATCCATAAAACACGTGAAACATGAATGGGCTAGGATTTAATGAAGTATTAATTCCAAAGAGTCAAAACAAACGGTCGAAGGATGAACAATCAGTCAAAACCGTAGTACAAGACGGACCGACGGAACCAAAATAAGGGTTCCGTCCTGGAAACAAATGGTGTCGTGGGTACTTCAACAGATGTAATGTTCGTAATACGGACCGCATCAATTTGTCAAAGTAACAAAGAAAATCAAGGATAGTGTTAAACTAAAACCACCGTTACATCGTGGAGTAGGACTTGCTAAAATGAATTTAGATCAAAAACACTCAACAACAATATAAAGCACCTTTGCCAAACGCCTTTCCTAAGAGCAACCACAACGCATAACCCAACTACCAACACAATGGTTGGAATCAAAACTTCCCTAGACCATATCAAACTCCAGATTACATGTCATGGAACTCTTACCCATCGCTTCCATACATGAATCAAATAAATGGTATGTTTAACCCAAACGGACCCATGAGATATCGGGGACCAAATGCTTGAGTTATTTACTTCTTAGGTATGCTTGAAAGTTGGATTGGAACCTGATGAATGGATAAAAGATAGTGGATGCTCACGGCATATGACGGGCAACAAAAGTCTCTTCTCATTATACCAAGAGTATGACGGAGGTAATGTCACTTTTGGTAGTAATCTCAAAAGCAAAATCATTGGCAAATGTACGATCGCTCATAACTCCCTAACTATTGAGAATGTTGCTCATGTGGATAGGTTAGGATTTAATCTACTTAGTATTAGCCAACTATGTGATAAAAAGTATAAAGTACTATTTGATGAAAATGGTAGTAAAATACTAAAAGATGGAATCACCATAGCTAAAGGAGTTAGGAAAAATAACATATACGCTATGAAAATAGATAAAACATCTAATGACAAGCTCGCCTAACAACCTTAGACGATAACTCATCTCTTTGGCATAGACGCTAGGTCACGCTAATATGAGACTTATACAAAACCTATCTTCAAAAGAGATAGCTAGAATTTACCAAAACTAAAATATGACCAACACTTTTGCGACGCTTGCAAAATTGGTAAACAAACCCATAGTAGTCACAAATCTAAAAATATGGTGTCCACATCTAAGTGTCTAGAATTATTACATATGGATTTGTTTGGACCATCCGCTATAAGAAGCTACGGAGGCAACTTATACACTTTGGTCATAGTAGATGATTACTCAAGGTTTACTTGGACGTTGTTTTGAAAACCAAAATGAAGCTTTTGATAAATTTGAAATTTTAGCAAGAAAATTCAAAATCTACTAGGTGTTAAATTGTGTCGATCCGAACGGATCATGGTCGGAATTTGACAACGAAACTCAATTTGGAAACTTTGTAATACAAATGGTATAACACATAACTTTTCCGCCCAAGAACACCTCAATCAAATGGTGTAGTAGAACGAAAATAGAACAATTCAAGAAATGAGTAGAACAATGCTTAATGAACAAAACATTCTCAAAAGTTTTGGTGCAACGCCGCTGACACTTCTACATATATTTTGAATAGAGTCTTAATATCCTTTCTTAAACAAAACACCATATGAGCTTTACAAAGGTAAAAGCCAACTTTAGGATATTTTAGAGTCTTGGTTGTAAATGCTTCATTCTTAATACTAAAGACTATCTCACCAAGTTTGACCCAAAGTCTTATGAAGGTGTATTTTTGGGTTATTCTCAAACTAGCAAAGCTTATATTGTCCTTAACAAAGAAACAATGATAGTCGAGGAATCATTGAACATAACATTTGACGAAAGTCCACCTCCCTCTAAGACATCACCTTTGGTAGATGATGACTTAGTTGAAAGTCAAATTAATGATAACAAGGAAGATGAACCATTAAATAAGGAAATTATAAACATCAAAGAATCTAAAAGTCATCCTTTAGAAAAAGTCATAGGACAACTTAATCAAAGAACCTTAAGGTCACAAGCCCAAAATCAAAGTAATTATTTTTGTTTTGTATCCACCATAGAATCGAAAAACATAAATGAAGCAATAAAAGATGAATCATGGGTAATTGCTATGCAAGAAGAATTAAACCAATTCGTTAGAAATGATGTTTGGAAATTAGTTCCAAAACCTAAAGATCAAACCATAATTGGAACGAAATGGGTTTTTCGAAATAAAATGGATGAAAATGGTATAGTATCTAGAAACAAAACTAGGCTTGTTGACAAGGCTATAATCAACAAGAAGGTATTGATTATGATGAAACTTATGCTCCAAAGAGCTAGACTCGAATCTATTAGAATATTACTTGCCTATGCATGTGCTTATGACTTTAAATTATTTCAAATGGATGTTAAAAGTGCTTTTCTTAACGGGTTTATTAACGAAGAAGTGTATGTTGCTCAACCTCCCGGTTTCACCGACTTTGAGAAACCACATCATGTCTTCAAACTCAAGAAAGCATTGTATGGTCTTAAGCAAGCACCAAAAGCTTGGTACGACCGACTTAAGACTTTTCTTATTGATAACAAATACTCTATGGATTAGTAGATAATACTCTTTACCAAGAAAAAGGAATCACATATTATCATTGTTCAAATATACATTGATGACATTATATTCGGATCAACTTGTCAAGAACTATGTGATGATTTCTCTAAAATCATGCACCACGAGTTTGAAATGAGTATGATGAAGTAGTTAAACTTTCTAGGACTTCAAATTAAACAACTAGAAGATGGCATTTTCTTTAACCAATCTAAATATATAAAAGACATGCTTAAGAAATTTGGTCTTGAAGATTCCAAACCAACTAAAACACCCATGTCTTCGGACACTAAACTCACCAAGGACTAAGAAGGTGAATCCAGAGATAACACTAAATATAGAGGAATGATTGGTAGCCTACTCATCTTACTGCCTAGAGACCGACATTATGTTTAGTGTTTGTCTATGTGCTCGCTTTCAAGAAAACCCAAAGGCATCACACTTAGAAGCCTTAAAAAGGATTTTTAGATACATTAAGGAACAACGTGTTTAGGATTATGGTATCCCAAAGGAACGGTGTAGAAACCATAGTGTATGCCGACTCGGATCATGCCGTGACTATGTCGATAGAAAAGTACAAGTGGTATTTGCACTTTGTTGACATTGTCTCCTCATGGTTTGCAAAGAAGCAAACGGCCTTAGCTATCTCAACCATCGAAGCCGAGCACGCTTTCAATGGAAGGCACGTTGATGAGTTGTCTAAATACTCATCATTTTTATACCTTATAAACCGCAAAATCATCTCGAAAACACTCGTAAACGATCAAAATGATAAAAATATCACAAAGCGTGTTTATGTGTTTAAAATGCAAAATATCAAAATCGATGAAAACATATCAAATTTGCAAAATTGCGCTTTAGTCCCCAAGTTTCAAAAGTTGTCAAACAAATTCCCGAGTCAAAATTTCAAAAGAAAAGTCACCAAAGGTCCTTTTAAAATCAAAAGTTTTCAAATTTAGTCCTTGGTGAAAAATATCAAAAGTTTGAAAAATTACAAAATGGTCCTCCAAGTTTGAAAATTGGCGAAATGGCCCTCGAAAATTGCAAAATGGCAAGATTGGTCCTTATACTTTTGAAGATTGTCACTTTTAACCCTGGATCAACTTTGATGAAATGCCAAGAATAGTCCTTTGATTTTCGTAACTTACACTTTAACCCTTGTCATTTAAATTTGTGCCTAGTCATAATACATTTTGAACCCCGCTTTCACCTGACCCTCGTCATTTACCAATTTTGAACCCTTGCCTTTAATAAACCCGCCCAAGTCAAACAGAGGTTTGACTAACCCCAAACACGCCAAACAACCATCTCCTTCCCCACTCGCCTCGCAACTCCCCGACACTCAACCCCTCCTCACCTTATCCCTTCACATGTCCCCTCCAAACACAACCTTCCAAGAATCATTAACTTATCACCTTTCCCACACTCAATCTCTCCCAATGTCAAAAATATCATTTCCGCTAAAACTAAATAAACGCCACGATGGCTTTAGTGATCCAATGGCTACAAAAAGGGCGGAACCGCCATCCATGTCAGAGAAATGATTGGAACTATAAAAAGGAAGAGAAGCAAGATTGAGGGTAGTTAGTTATTTTAATTTACCTTAATGTCGCTTTTGAATTGAATGTTTTAGTTTTAGTTAAATTGGTGTAATTTCGCCTTGTATTATTTTTAAGTTTACAAACCGCTTTAAGTTACTTTTAACTATCAATCTAAATTTTCATATAAATTTCACAATTCATGCCATCATATGCTTTCATGTTTCAAAATCCTAAGTACAAGTGTTAGTATCTTATTGTTAAGCTCATTCAAGCTCACTTAAGCTCATTGAAGCTTTTGTTGTCGGGAATTCAATTCTAAGAAATTCCTTTATCTTGGTCAAACAAAGTCAAAATAGGTGCATTTGACAATGGTGATGAATGTTGGGTGGATGCAATGATGATATTGGATTGTAATAGAGTAGTTTAGATTGGTTTTGGTTTTGATTTGAGCTCGCAACATCATTGAATACCGCGAGTCTCAATCTCATTTTCAATTTTCAAGTAATTTTGCATATTTTGTTAGTATTGGTATTTTTAGTAATGATCTGTTTTACTTGTTCATTTAGTTGTATTAAAGATAACTAAGCTCAGCTTGATCATCGAGATTAGCTAGTTTAAAATCTAGCTCAAATCAGCTTGCTAATGTGTTTTAAAAGGGTGTTTGGTTCAAGAGTTTCAACTGAGCTATAGGTTGTGCGTATAGGTTTCGTGGCTTCATGTTTGTTAAGCCATTTCATGTTTAAAACTATCTTACTTTTGTGCTTGGACCACCTAAAGTCAAAAACTCTTCAAACCGTGATAATCATTCAATGTTGATTTTAACAAATCCAATTTTATTTTGTGTTCAAATGTCTTAGATTTAGCTTTAATTAGTGTTATTTCATCAAGTAGTATCATTATCAGTCCCCAATCCAGATTAAAACTCGTAAAAGTCAACTTTTCGCTTTACTTAGAAAGTCAAAATGGCAAACGGCAGCCACAACATAGGTTGATTTTTCTCGCTCAATTCTCGAACCAAATCAAATGTAGCTTGTGGTTTTGAAAAGTACTCTTGGTCTATTTTCTTATGTGTATTTTAGAGGATTTTGTATTTTTTCTACAAGCTCAATAGAGCTTGTCAAATCAGCCTAATGTTCTCGTGGCAAAACCCGCCTTTATGCCGAGTTTTCTCGCCTGCATGATGTCCGCATGTGGCTCATTAGAGTTCCTCAAGGTCCGTCCTGGGTTCATTGATAGCCACCCAGGTCTTCTACAAATTCCAATTCCTGCTTCCATGTTTCTAGCTTATTTAGGTGCTTATTATTCAATTAGTACCCACCTCTCACCGCTTTTTTAGCTTAAACTCTCAATAAGCCAAATCATTGCAGAGTGCTAATCAGAGGTCTTAGCTTGTTGTTTTTGCTCCATTCTAGTCCCTTTAGCATATTAGAGCTTCCTTTCAGTTTGGTATTTTGGTCTTCATCGCCTTATCCAAAGTGCTTATTTTTAAGCACTTTGGACACCAGCTGCTTAATCCTCCAAACAAGCCCATGATTTTCATTTTTCTTAGCTTAATATTATTTTAGCATTTCCTGAATTTTTCAGATTTTTCCTAGTTTGTTTGGTATTTTCTCAAGATTTTATCTAGTTTTAAGTATTTTAACAGTATTTAATACAAAAATTAAGAAAGGTTCAAAAAATAATTTTCATTTTATTAAGTTAAGATAAATATAAAACCCAAAAAGTTTTTCCATATTTTCTTAGTTAAAATTGTATTTTAAATATTTTAATTAGTTTTAATAGTTTAAAATTCCCAGAAAATAGAAAATAATCATAAAAATACAAAAATAGTTTTGAAAGTCTATTTTGATATTTTAGACCTTCCATTTCATACCTTTATTTTTCTAGCTTTATTTCCTAATTTCTTGTATTTTAGGTAATTATTAAATAGTTAAAAATAGTTTTAATTAATAATAACCAGATAATTAGTTATAAAATAATTTTCTTTTCATAAATTTTCTTTTATCATTAGGTTTGTAAAATGTATTTTCATATTTTTAGGATTATTGCATAAGTTTCACTTTTTATTTTGCACGCCACGCTATTTTTAATTTAAACGTAAGTTTAGGTTTTAAACGCTCATCACTTTAAATATAGTGATAGCGTTATTTAATAGATTTTATCTTTTAATCTTCTTTAATTTGCATTTAAGCCGCTTCATTTGTTGGCTTTCTCCGTAGTTAATATCATAACTGATATCCTTTTCCATTCAAACCTCGATCACTAAACGCTTGATAATCCATTGCACAACTCACCGGGACTTAACGACCCGGAAACACTATACTCTCAGATCTTCATTGATTTCGTGCTTGAGCAGCTTGGCTGGTTACGGTCCGTCATTCACAAGTGGCTGGCTTGTGATTTAGCTTGACCGCTTTGCGCGGACCAAATTTTCACGTCAACAAGCTCATGGATGAAGCAAGCTCTCGAGATTATGGAATTCATCTCAACGACATTGTGATACTTTACGACAACAAAGGAGCCATCGATCTCAAAGAAGAATCCTGCTCAACATGCTCGCATAAAGCATATTGAAATCATCATCATTTTCTTCGCGACAATGTTCAAAAAGGGAACATTTCAATTGAGAAAGTATCCTCAAGACAACATTGCCGACATCTTAACTAAGCCTCTTAAACGAGAACCTTTAATCTTCTTAGACTTGGTTTAGGTTAATGGAACCAAACATGTAGGATAAACATAGCCTAAAACATTAGAATAGTCAAACCAAAACAATTTTGTTTTATATCCGCCATCGAGCTACGGACTAAACGACCACAAGGACGAAACCAAAATTTTGGCACCGCCTCGTCCGTGTGTCCATGTATAAAAATACTACCTACAAAACATCTTCTTCCTCAAAACCCACTTTACCAAAACGTGTAAAACTTAAACCAAGCTCATTATTGACACATTTCCTCTCACTAATCACGTAAGATAACATCATTGTAAGTATCCTAACTACATTTTATCTCTCAATTCGAGTCTAGGATTCTTATTTATGCACAAAACTATCAAAATCATTACATGGGGTTTTATGTATGCTTATACTAAATATGAATTCAATTGGCAAATTACATAACTAGTCATTGAAATTAGGTACTACATTATCATATTGCATAAACACATCATGCTTCTCACTAATCAATAGATAATAACTATAAGGCCTTTGATCGGTGCTAAACCGTCAAGTTTTCATCGCGAAATGATCACTGTGAATGATCACCGAAGGAACTTAAAACAGCCACACACCAACTCAATGAAGATCAGGAGAGTATAGTATTTCGTGTCGTTAAGTCCCAACGAAAGTGCGAGAATAGTCAAACGTAGTGATCGAGATTCGAACTGAAAAGAGATTCAAGATTATTATAACTAAGGAAAAGCCCATAAACCATGTGGGCTTAAATGCAAAATAAAGAAAGTTAAAAGATAAAATCTATTAAATAAACGCTATCACTATATTTAAAATGATGAACGTTAAAACCTAAAACTTACGTTTTAAAACAAAATTACGTAAACGTACAAATAAAAACGTGAAACTTATACAATATAAATCCTAAAAATATGAAAAATACATTTTTACAATCCTAATGATATAAGAAAATTTATAGAAAAGGAAAATTATTTTTATAACTATTATTCTAATTATTATTAATTAAAAACTATTTCTAACTATTTAATAATAGCCTAAATTACAAGAAAATAGGAAATAAAGCTAGAAAAATAAAATTAAGACTTAGAAAAATCTAAAATATCAAAATAGAATTTTCAAACTATTTTTGTATTTTTATGATTATTTTCTATTTTCTATGAATTTTAAACTATTAAAAGCTACTTAAATTATTTAAAAATACAAATTTAACTAAGAAAAATATAGAAAATACTTTTTGGCTTTTATATTTATCTTAATTTAACAAAATGAAAACTTATTTTTAGAACCTTTTTCTAATTTTTTATATTAAATACTAATTAAAAATGCTTAAAAACTCATTTAAAATAGGAAAAATAGCAAATTAACTTAGAAAAATCTGAAAATTTCAGGAAAAGTCTAAAATGATATAAGGAATAAAGGAAAAATAGAAAAGAGGTGCTTGTATAAGATTATGGAATCGATGTGTCAAGTGCTTGAAAATAAGCACTGAATAAGCTAGATGAGGACCAACAAGCACCAACTCGAAACAGGGACTATAATAAGCTAAAAGGACTAGATTTCAACAAATCTCAACAACCCTATACCACGAATCACAAGCTAGGACAAATTGATGATATGAGCTTATAATGCAAAAACAAGTGAAAGTGGTGCTCACTTTGAGCTTAGAAATAAGCCACCGAATAAGTCGGAGAGGAAAAATACAAATTGAACCTCTAGAGGACCTCGGATAAGTGCTTGAATACCAAAGAACAGACCTTGACAAGCTCGATGAGTTGTTGCCGATCCGCACCCCTCGAAAAACTCATCATATGCACTCCATGGAGCAGTGGCATTTAAAGCCTAAAAGAGAAGCTATTTTAGAGCTTAAAGAAAATTTAAAAAATCAGAAAATGACACAAAGAAAGTAGACCAACCAAGTTTTGAGGCAACAAGAATCACCGATTTAGGCTTAAACATGAATCCAAGAAAATCCTTGTAGTTAGCTCAATATCGAGATCGCTTTCACTTTGACTTTTAATAAAAACATGAAAGTTGACTTTTTGAGTTTTAATCTAGATTTGTGAACCAAACTGATATATTATGATGAAATAACTCTAAAACAAGCTATACTTATAACTTTTGAACACAAACACACTTTTGTTGTTTCAAAGTTCCAACAAAGGGACTCTGTAGGATGTGAAGTATGTAGATTTGACTTTGGCAATTGGCAAGCACAAGATTATGACTAATATGACTGCATATGAGTTAAACAAAACTAGAGCAACAATATTCCACCACTATACTATCCTGTAAGACAGATAAATCAGCAATGCCAAACACCATTTTAAGAGCTGTTAAGCACATTAAATCTATCCAAACTTCTAAACTAGCTTATTCCAATGATCAAACTAAACTCAAATGACCTAAATACATCTAACTAAACAAGTTTTAACAGTGTATAATCACAGATACATAAACAACCAAAATATGCAAATGACTTGAAATTTTGAGAATGGGATAAGTACTCACAGATTCCACTTGTCTTCATAGCCAAATCCAAACCCAAAACTAATCTAAATGAACCTAATCCAACCCATTTCACCATCGCAACAACCTTTTCACCACCCTTTCCATTCTTGACCAATCTGTTGACTTTTATTGACTTTGCATGAAATTTGCTTAAACCGATTTGAGAGTTTATGAAAAGCTTTAAAAGTTTAATCAAACTCAATGAACTAAATATAAGCTATTTGAATGCTTTAAGAATGTAATTGAGAATTCAATTTTCCAACAGTGGACTGCACTACATGAATTATACAAGAAACTTGAAATTGAGACTCAAAAGTGAATTATATTGATAAAGTGATCAAAGTTTAATACATTTAAAGCTTAATATTACATTTTAGATCAATAATTAAGTTAACTAAAAAAAAACGACATACAAGAAATTTTTAAAAACTACTACCCCTTCTCTTGCCTTCTTCTTCCCTTTTTTATACACCCAATGTGTTCCACGGCTTTCTTCATGATTCCCACCACTTTTTCCGCCAATGGGAGTGTTTTGGTTGAGTTCATTGCTTATGTGTTTTAAGGAAACCCGCTTATTTGACTTTAGGTTCCGAATTTGCGACAGGGGGGTGATGTAAAGTGATGGGAGAGGGTCGAGAGTGGAAGGATAAGTGAGGTTGACGGAGATGTGGCGTGGAGGTTGCACTGCCGGGAAGAAGAAACCACAAAGGAGGAAAAGGGTATTCGTTGATCGGTGGTTTGACCAGGGGTCAAATGGAAGGGTCAAGGTTATTGGCAGGGTTCAAATCGGCTTGACAAGGCTAGGTATAGTTTAATATGACAAGGACCAAAGTGTAATTTTCCAATTCTTGAAGGACCATCTTTGCCAATATACCAAAGTTGTCACAAGGACCAAGCTTGACAAGTTCCAATAGTACAAGGACCATTTTTGACATTTTCAAATTTTCAGTGGACTAAACTTGCCAAATTTCAAAGTTCGTGGACCTTTTCTCGCCATTTTACAAAAGATTTATTCAAGGACCATTTTTGACAAATTAGAATATTTCGGGACCTTGAATAACATTTCTCTTTATTTAGATTTACTGTGGACCTGCTTTTGACAACTTTGAAACTGGGGACTAAACCGCCAATTGTGCAAATTTGATATGCTTTTCATCGATTTTGATATTTTTGCATTTAAACACATAAAACACTTATTTGTGATATTTTATCATTTTGATGCATTTCGAGTGTTTTCGATATGTTTTGCAGCCTAATTGAGATACAAAATGATGAGTATTTAGACACTCATCAATCCCCCACACTAAGATATTGCTAGTCCCTAGCAATGTTTTGAGAAAATTAATGGATTTTATCTCTTTACCAAAAGCCATTACTCGGAGTAGCCAAATGTTTCGGGCCAAGTAAGAACCATGGTACACCGATAACCATGTGATTTTGAGCAAACCACCAAATTTTCAACGGATTTGATTTTGTCTTTACCAAGTCGCATCTTCTCGGACTAGCCAACTCTTAGATAAATTATCAATATTATCTTTGGTGAGCTGACACCAATTATGGTTTTTCCATCGCCTTTACCACAAGCCATAAACTTATGGGCTAGCCAACCTTCACTTTTTAGGATATGGTGAGTCAATACCATACAATTTTGGGCAAATTGTAAGTCGTCAACTGATTTGAGATATCTTTACCAAGAGCCGCTTGCTCTCGGATTAGCCAATCCTTATGTGGGTTAGACATGGTGGATGATTACCATTTGTTGTGTTTAGTACATAGTACTTCCACTAAATTTTTTTTTTTTTTTTTTAAAATTGGCCATTTTGGGGAAAAGGGACTAAAAGGGTACATTTATGATCAAAATTCATGGATTTCCCCCACACTTAGAAATGAATATTGTCCTCAATATTCAAAGTACCTACCGTTATGCCTAAACTTAGAACATAAAAGATAACATTATCGCTATGTGTGGAAACACAACAATTATTCTCTTTTCAATATTTACAATTTTCAAAGTTTTTAGATCTATATACAACATGGGGCATCTCCCCACACTAGGTGGTACACACGGTGAAACCCATGTTAAGTTATCGTTTTTGATTAATGAGTCGCTAGCTTGACTCGATTCCAATTAATTTGTTCATGGGAAGTAAGTGGAAGAAACAATTCCATCGGACTTTCATTCAAGATGTTTAGATAAACTTTGAAGTACATGAAAGTTCCACACCGATGAGATACAGATGCATGCACCCTACCACAAATGGTACATGGAAATGCCGGGTAAAGATAATGTCTTCATTCCCAAGGAGTGAAGAATGAGAGAAGCCACGGATATATGAAGAAAAGGAAGAAAATCATGATACAAATCATGACTAACTCTTCATCCTCAATAGAGAATTCATAGTTTCATGAATCTCCTCGCTTAAGTTTACTTGATCAAGACATACTATGGGTGTGTCTAGATCAGTGAAGTTATCATACTCCGTGGAGATATGATATGAGTGAGTTCACAGGAGAACTCCTCAAGGTAAATGAATCATATTCTAATTGGTATCGCCGGTTCACCGGTGAACTCATCCAATGTAAATGATTCATAATCGGAGAGAATTATGAGAATGAAAAGTGGTATCGCCACTAATCTTCTCTCCCATATTATCAAAATGAAGGCTTTCATTTCCTAATAGAATCATCGAAAGAATGTCACTATCCTTAATGGGGATAGGAGATGAAATAGGTTTTTAACGAAGCCTCGATTTTAGAAATGAGAAGACCGAGATTCAAGAATGTTGCACGAAGCGCTTCATCTTTGATTTCAAAGGTCAAGAATTCATCATTCTCTTCTTCTAAGCTAACAAGCTCGTAAGGTAAATCTTCCACATAAACGATGTCTCCACAAGATAACGAATCATTATCATTAGAATCGAGAACATCTCAATATGATCATTTTGGAAGATAAGAGGAGGAGGGATATCACACACATGATCGAAGTTCCATGTGACTCTCTCGGGATTGGGACAAGGTTCTCAACACTAGACTTTATGAATTCGTCCGATTCCTTTTCGTGAACAAAGGTCAAGATGCTCGCCCCCATGGTCGAGAGCGAGTGGGAACCTCGTGTGAAAGCGCTTGTTTGAGATGGAATCTCAATCACGATATCAACTCGACCGAGGGAGTTGAGAAGTATTATCTCTAAAAGGATAAAAACTCTCCTCGTCATCATCATATAGAGCGGCCTTAAGAAATTGGGAACGCCTTAGAGCCGCTTGCTCTAGGACTAAAGATTCTTCCCTAGACTATGGGCCTCGCTCTTCTCGCGCCGCAAGCAATTCTCCCATGGTCTTTTCATTACTCACTTGATCCTTGAAGTTTTGCATCATATCATTAAGTGATTTCACTGCGGTTTCAAGATCCCGGAGATTTCATGAGACAACGGCCTGTGTGGAGTTTGAACCGATGGTGCCGTGGAGGTTGGTCGATATGGATAGTCGAATTGTTACAAGGAATTGATTCCCTGCTTGACAATCGAGCCGAAATGGGGACCTCCACAGACTCACAACAAGAAACTGCTGAGTCCGGGATGTGAATCATATGGATTTTGGTCATATCCAAAGTTCTCGAGCATCACCGGAAAACTGCTCATAGACAAACGTGTTTCCGGATTGACACTCAAATCCTTGGTGAGGACCTCCACAAAATTCACAAAGAAGCATGTTGATTATATGAAGATGAGTCATTGTGGTGGGTAATTGGAAAAGTTTGAAGAGTCGTTAAATGAGTTCTCGATTAGGATCATAATCAAATGAATTCCTTGAACCACAAAATAAACAACTCCCGTTATGAATATCATTACCACATTGTACACATGTACACCAACGATGTGGTGAACCATAGAGAGGCTCACCACAACCGGCACAAGGAATAAACGATTGCATTTGAGAGTTATGAAGAGGAATCGGTTTATTCAAAGAATCAACAAAACCAACATGATGATCCGAATGACTATCAAGTCTCAAGAACATTCGTAAAAATCGGAGCGGGACAAGTGGTGTGCTCGAGAGCTAGCAATTTCCACCACTCCGCTATGGTCTCCGTTCTTGAATGGGTTCAACGGTTGTGGCGGATGGTCGAAAAACTTGGAGAATCATCGAGAGAGTTATCATATAGGCACACACTAGAACCAAAAACGTTAAAATTTATTCTCATTTTTAACATATTAATTTTGTCCTTAGGAATAACCATGGTAGCAAGAAGATTCTATGATCACAAAGACACCCTTAACTACATTCCCAAACACCACAAAACCAAAGGACTTACCAAGGATCAAGTAGAAATATTTAAGGGTCTAGAATCAAGGTATTTCCATGAGGTAGAACCATTCACTCATCCTTCCTTGAACATACCAATCTTCGTGAAGAACTAGCCATTAAATTCGATTGTCTTCTTGACATCGATGAACCAATTTGTCCTAGGTTTGTGTTAGAATTCTATGCTAGTGTGGCCGGCTTTAGTGATGAAGATGATGATGAATTTTGTCTTAGATTTAGAATCAATCAAAACGACTACACCATCACCTTAAGCAACTTTGCTCAAGTACTAGGAATTCCCAACCGAGGAACTTGTGTCTACACGGATAAGTGGTCTCACCGCTCTTGATGCAATCAATGACCAGATTTCTCCCTACCAAACCCGCTTGGCCGATAGGATGTTATCCGTGAACACCTATTTAACCCAAAGGGTGATACAACCCGTGTTACCCGAAAGTGGAAAAGAGGTAAACCGAGATCCATATGGAATGGAGCTAAATGAACTTAAGCCTGAATTTAAGAAATGGAGGAGCTACTAAAGCCAACGCTATTAGCACCATAGGAAATAGGGATCACATAAACGCTTGCTTTTGTCACATGCTCTACAACTTGTCCACCCGACAACCATTCAATTTAGCCTACTACATAGCTAGGAGAATGATTGATATTCCAACTCAAGGATCGGTTGCTCTTCCATATAGGATGCTTCTCACCCGCCTCTATAGAAACTTTGCACCAATTCCACCAACCCCAAAAGAGATGCATCTTCACTATGAACTCATCCTCACATCTTTGTACCTTTGAGTGATGAACGAGTTGCTAAGACAAAAGGCAAGAGAGCAAAACCTCCAACTCCATCATCATCATCATCAAATAGCCCGAGGATGGTCTTCCAAGCCTCGCCTCCCACCTCACGAGTATTATGCGCCTCTTCCCGAGATTGAAAATGAATCATGGAATTCAAGCAAACTAAGGGAATGTTCAAGTGCCTTGGTAGGATGATGAACAAGATTTACAAGAAGTTGGACAAATGAGGGTACTTTAAGGAGTGTTTGGAACAATACATTATCATTAATGTTTGATACTATTTAGTTGTTTTTATCTTGTAGGATGATAATATAACTTCTAAAATTGATGTATGCTAACAATCTTATGTGGGGATAGCACAAGTATGCTATCAATTTACCCATTTTCACTATAATGTGAAAATCAATAAGCCTTGCTCAAAATCTATGCTCCACTATGTTTATACATGTGTTATTTACTTTTCCTAACTAGAAATGTTTAGTATAACACATTTTGAGAAAATTTCTGTGTTTTCAAAAGTGCCCGACACCCAAAACATACTGCCTTGCTTTCTCAAGACTGACGGACTGACGGCACCAACGATTTGGCACCGTCTGTTATGTAAAATGGTACCGCCAGACTATATTGGGGACCAGACGGCACCCTTTTTAGGTTCCTACTGTATGATTTTGGTGCGAGTGGATCCTCCAGTAATTTTCTCAATTTCACTCTTTCGTGATTCCAAATTACCATCCATTACTTATAAATCAATCTTAACTAGTTTATACTCTTATTAGAACTAGTATAATTCACTTAGGTATATAAGAAATCCATTTCCCACCAAAATTCAAAATTTTGAAAAATCCACCCAAGGAGCCCTTTACATAAAGGAAGGAACCAAATTTTGGTACCTTCAAACCGGTGATCCGATTGTTAGAAATTCCACCATTAGAACACATTTATTGCAAATCTTTTCTTCTTCACTTCATCTCTCTTGAATGGATTGACTTGGGTGATATGACTAGCATTCAACCCACTTCCAAATCATTAGGAACCTCATCTCTTCAATGGTTTAATATCAAATCAAACACATTTCTCAACAATTTTTCACTTCTATAAATTGAGAGGTTTTACCATCATCATCCTCACACCTTCTTCATTCTTACTATTATCTAGCAAAGAAAAACCCAAGTCAAAAATGACAAAATCCTCTCCAAAAACTTGCAAGAAAACCGCTAGAATTAGTGTGAGGCCTTGTTGCTTCGTTAACCTTAGCTCTTCATCCGAGTCTTCTCCACTCACAATCTCATCTCCAATCCGAGATGATACAAACCTTACCTTGGCTACACCTACTCAATCACACATTATGATCACCACTCCACCACCTACAAAAACACCAACTTCACCTCCTCCGGCACCCATTCAAACACCCAAAACACCCTTACCACCTTCACCACCAAGGTCTCCTACTCTCATGCCTATGGAGTTATTCTCCACTCCACCAACTTCACCAAATCCTTTCGAGGACTGGATGACTTGCCTCCCAGACCAAATCATCCACCACCATTGTCATCCTTGGCACAATTGAGCAAATAGCTCATGAATCACCAAGGTCATCTTTGACCCAAACGCCCACTAGGGCCAAAACCTCTTCTCTTCCACCCCATTTACAAAGACATTCATGGTCCTTTGATGGGATCATCCACTCCCAACATCAATGTCCCCAATCTTGAGGACATTGAGGAGTGCATGGGATGCCAATCCCACTAGAGAGGAGATTCAAGCTGAACTCCACAACCTCCACCAATTCAAAGGCATGGTGGATTCTCACTTAAGTGAGACTATGCAAATGCAAAATGCTTTGCTTGCTTCCATCATGACCACCCCAAACATTCCCAACACCACCAACACATCTACCATACCACCACCACAACCTTCCCAAACATACTACCACTCTAGGCATGGTTGCTCAACTTAGAGCAAACGCCCAAACCGTGGAAAGGACCCGGTTATGGTCCATGACTTCCAAGAGGAAATGAGGTTCATCCTCAATCATATCCTCGAGAGCCTCAACGCTCTTTTTCATCCACCATCCAACTAGGATGGTCATAGATTAGCATTTCTAGTTCTTCTTTTCTTAGGATTTTTTTTTTCTTCTTTTTATTGTACTAAAACACATCATTGTGTTCTCCTTCATGACCTTTGTTCATGGAAATTTTAACTAATGAATGGTGTTGTTATTATAGTGTTGGTACTTTTACAATGCGGAATGTATCTTCCCATTAAGCACCCAATTTGTGGGGAGCTTGATCATGGGGAGATAATGGCTCGGCTCATTACATTCCGATCGCTTCTTCTTTTGTTGAGACAAAAGGGAGAAATATAGAACTTGATTATATTTTGACTTTTCCGAAAAGTCAACCGACATTGACTTTCCTCAAAAGTCAAACAGATATATCATTGATAATAGTTGACTTTTCTTAAAAGTCAACTACATACTTTGACTTTTGAAAAGTCAACATCATGCAACAACTAGTGAATACTTTGACTTTCGTAAAAGTCAAACATCATACACTTGCATTATCATTCTCTTTTCAAGTTCTAAAACTAATATTTTTATAACTCTTGCACAAACTTTGTATCTTTTATAAAATAAAATTTATATTTTGTCCTCAACAAAAAGGGGAGATTGTTAATACAAATATCGCCATTAAACGTTATTTATATTTTTGATCTTTACCTAAGTTTTGTTAACGATAAAAGTAAATTTAATTTGTATGAAAGCTTAAAGCTTGTCAAGTTTAATAGATATTAAAACAAGCTTTTCAAACAATATATTCTTCATTCAAGCATTTACATTTATGATTAGTGACATCTTGATATGACTCTAATTATTATGTATGATAGTAGTTTTAGAATGTGTTAGGTTATTAAAACCAAACAAGATTTTATACTTGCATATTTCTAAAATAGAAATACAACATATGACATCATGTGATGCATCATGGAAATCATCGAAGATTTCATTAGATATTTTGTGTGGATTTGTACTCTTCATATCTTGCACAATCTCACTTAGATAGAGTTGACTTTGGCAAGATTTGATATCCTCGGTCACGTAATCTTGGCATGGTACCAAATTATACACGGCTAAACCCTTTAAGGGTTCCGCGGTCCGTGGACGCTCGTCCATTTTCGCTATAAATAGCAATGCCAAGCCAAGTAGTTTTTCATCATTTTCAATATAATTTCATACATATCTTCTCTCTAACCTTTCTAACTCGCCATATCATAGTAGTGATCTCTTTGTAGCAAAGAAGATCAAGTCACATTCAAGCTTCAAACGAGAAGTTGGAAGTCTTGTTTGTTTAGTGTTGTATGATCTAGTGTGGATTCATACTTCATTGTTGTATTAAACCATCATAATCTTGTGAGTGTGAGTGGTTAGTATTTTAGTCCTCAAAATACATTGTGTGTGGGAGTAGTTGTACCCTTGGAAAGAACTCGACATCTAGCTTAGTGTCGGAAATTGTGTAAGTTTAAGTGTAAAGGTTTTCTCCACGGTGAAAGGAGCTTGTTGACTAGTGAAGTTAAACTCTCGAGTGTGAGACTCTTGAGAGTGGAGTAGGGCAAGGAAATAGAGTCCTTGTAGACCGAACCACTATAAACAACTTGTTGTGGTTTGATCATTTCTTTCCTTATTTACTCTTTACATATTACTTGTATATTTCATCAATATATCCAAAGATCAATATCAATTGATCTTTCAATAAGTTTCAAAATAAAGTTTTAATTGGTAAACTATTCAACCCCCTTCTAATTTTCTATGTAGGTCCAACCTCTACCTTGGGAGGTAGAGGGTATTTATAGTTACAAATACTACGCCCTCCCTATCGGATCGCTGGATCGTGCACAATGGGTAAAGACCCATCCTTCCTCCACGGTGTTACACTAGACTAAGCTACGCTACTGACTAACTAATTAACTATTAAATAACGTAAACAACGACAAATCTATGAGCTAACATATGCTAGACCATTATTGGGGTGACCGACACTTTAACATGGAATTTCCAATTCCTAACAATGTCTTCTTGAAATCAACGAGAAGATATATCCAAGGTTCATAATGGAATTCTTCCGTCAAGTCGAACTCGCTCAGAATTTAGGGTCGCTTCATCTCTTTGGTTTTAGATCAAAACCAAAAGTTCACTCTAACCCTTGGCATTTTGCTCACATCCTCCAGATTCCAAATCATGGACAATGTGCTTCACCAAGATTGGTCTCTTGATTCTCTCTTCAACTTTTGTGAAGAAAATAGCCCATATTGTTCACACATACCCTCCGAAGATTTAAATCGATAATATGCAAACCTCGACTATATTACTCCGATCCAAACATTAGCTTCACAAGGTATATCCGAGAAGAGTACAAGCCTCTTGCACTCATCCTACATGAAAATGTTTGAGCCTTAGGGAAATCGAAATTCTTCCCGCTTGTTGTGCTCACATGTTGTACCGCTTGCTAACACAACAACCATACAGCCTCGCCTACTTCTTCAAGGCGAATTGTAAATCTTCAAGGCTCCAAGAATAAACTCATCCCTTATGGAATGTTCTTGACACGCCTATCATATGTTATGCACTTCCATCCTCAATTTCAAAGTCCGTTGTACGCATTTGTGAACAAGATGATGGAACCGCTAAACATATCTCTCATGAAGACTTTCTTCATTTTGATTCCACCAACACTCATCAATCACATAATGATTCTCCTAGCGAAAACACTCAAGGAACCTAGTAGTATTCCAAAATAGGATCAATTTATTGTACTGTGCTTTATCAATGTAATCCAATTTCCTTCATGAAATAAAACATCTTACATTTGATATCTTAGTATTAGAACTCTTTTAGACTATCCTTGAGATATAATGCATTGTCAAGATCATTGCATACCTTTAGTAAAGGTCCTGCACGAGCGTATGGGCGGATCCCAAAGATTGTGCTAGACGGATCCTCACACTTAGGGAACCGTGGGATCCGCAAATGTAAAATGCAATTGCAAGCATTATATTTCAAACATATCCTTAGAACACCTCATACTAATCCAAACAATAGTGTCTTAAGGCAAATTAAGTCCTTATCAAGATAGGTTGATCCTTCCTACTCACACACCTAGATCACACTCTAAAACGCTTGTAGATCTACCGCTTCATTTTAATCCATTACTCTTCCGCCTCAAACTCACAAATCATTTTTACTTAGTCTTTAAAATCTTTCAATTATGGCAAAATTGATCATAAATCATCCTCACTCAAAATTGATCAAAGTTGATCAAATTCTAATTTTCTCATCTCAAAGCCTCCGTGTTATTTTTCAAAACACTATCCTAAGTCACAACCGATTTCTAGGATCATTTAGCTTCAATTGACACTCTCATCTTTAGTGTCATCCTTGCTCATCCATTGGTACTCTTTGAAAGTTCCAAATCCTTCCATAAAAGACAATCATTAGTTACATCACTCATTACCTTCAAGTACTTAAGCACCCTTCATTTAAGACATTTAGAAGATCAAACACTCAAGATGTTATAGGTCTTAGATCTTAGAAACTTCATTTCCACTCTTTCATAATCATGAATTGCCGGATCCCTAGGATTAGCCTAGACGGATCCTCTAAGGAAGGAACCGTGGGAACCGGATGACGCTTTATGTCAAATCTTGCTAAAACAATCATTTCAACTCATCTTCCTAATTCAAACACTCCATCTCATCTTAAATGAGTTCCTAGATCAGTGCAACCTCTCAAGTTGACTCTGTGCATGTTAATCATCACATTCCAATGAATCCTAGTGGCTTAAGGCTTAAATGTACTTGCCAAATCTCTTGGTTTATAAACCACTTTGTTAGGACCTCCCTAGTCATCACTCTCATCCTAACTTTCAAGACTTTAGAAATCTTTGCAAACCTCTTGAAATCATCTCATCATGAGGAAAACCTCAAGTAGTAACTTATCCACCAAAGAACCACCCATGAAAAAGGCGCGTGTTATACTTAAATCTCTTCAACCGAATCATCTCCGTCAAGCCAACAAATGATAGGATCCTTCATCATCCAATCAAACCAATTCCTAAAAGGATAGTACCCACAAAACTACCAATGCCAAACACCACCATACCTCCTAGGCCAAACAATATCATCTCCACTAAACCATCACCATTAGTTCCTAGAGCTATTTCATTTACATCCCCACTATCATCACACCTCTACAATTTGAGGACTTGCCTCCTAGGCCGCCTCATCCGCTCACGACAACATTCTCCTCATTAGGAGGAATAATGGTTCAAAATCAAGGTGTTGAGTCAACACTGTTCGACTTCCTTTCGCCATTTCCATCATATAATCCCATTTGGATTATGAGAAATCATCAAAGTCAACCACCGACCATATGGAAGTTGACACTTTCTACCACCACCTTCATTCTTGGTCGAGCCATTCTCAAATGCGCCCACCAATCCCTCCATCGATTGAAGCTCCATAAGCCGCTTCACTTGATCCTTCGTGATCAAGCCATTTCATTTCTTCCACCACCACTACCTAGCCATGACAAAGATTGCTATCATTGTCAACATGTTGAAAGTTTGATACATGAAGTACGAGAAGACCAACGTTTCATGTTCTATCATCTCCTCGAACGTTTCGACGAGATTAAACCTAAACAAAACTTAAGCTAGATGATTTTAGTGGTGTCCTAGCATCAAGCGATAGTTGGTTTAGAAATTCCTAGTCATGTATTTTCTTATTTTCTTAGTTATAGAGTCATGTATATCATAACTCTAGTTTTATTAAATGAAATTACATGCTACTTGTTATTTTTCTGAGCATATGATTACCTTGTGTCACACCCCCAAAATATCGCAGCGGAACGATAGTGTCATTGGGGTGTAACGTCATAGCACAAAGTATGGATACAGAAAACGACCTCTATAATGAGACGTTTTGAAAAGTTTACCATTCGATTACTTATGTTAAAGTTTACACAACAAGAAATCACAAAGTTTGATAATACATAAAGAGTCTACAAAACATGTCGAATGGTAATTGTTAAAAGCACAAGACTCCAATATATGCCATGCGACCCAAAAGCTCCATGAAATGCTATCACCTTAAGACCGAGATAAACATGCTAAAAAGTGTCAACACAAAGGTTGGTGAGTTCATAAGTTTGTAGTTAAATGATCGAAAATACTTTGAGTAATGTTCACACAAGAAAGGCATTGTAATCCACTCGGCCCAAGTTCCGCCCATACAAAACTTGCAACTGTGTGTTCACAACCCATTGCCTAAAATAGAATGACAATCATGAATATGTGCAATATGGTAGTTAAAAGTATAAATGTCACCATTAAGGGTCTTCCAACAACTCGTGTTGGGATGTTCCTCCAACGACTCACGCTGGTGTATCCAAATTAATGGCCTTCCAACATATAAATATTGGGATGTTCCTCCAACGACGCACGTATCAGATCCAAATTAATGGCCTTCCAACATATAAATATTGGGATGTTTGTTTAAGTCTAATCACTACACGCACCAAGTCTAGAGTATATGTAATGTTGTTTGGCAAAAGAGTTTAAATGTTTTGATAAATAAGCATGTATCTCGCCCAAATAGTTTATAGGAATTTAAACGAGTAAAAGCGGTATGAACTCACCGGTGTGATTGATATGCTAACAAAATGACGTGACGAAAATGAGGCTCGGAAACTATCCGCGACCTAAAATGAATGTTATGACTTGAGTTATGATATGTTGTCGTGAATGCATGATTTGAAAACGTATCACCCAATATGCTACTTGAAAATTAGTTATATAGAAATATTGTTACTTGAATGTGTGACGGTTTTTGTAATTGAAAAATCGGTTTACATCTGACTTGACGTAATATATACATAGGAAAACTAACTCGTTTTTAAGGTCCGTTTCCCCCGAAACGTCCGTTTAGGCCCTTATAACCTTGATTAAAAATCCTGACAGCATACAAATGCTGGGAATAGTGTTTTCAGCACGTTTTTGACTCAAAGTTCGGTTAACCATAACTCACTCGTTTTAAGTCCGTTTTTCAAGTTCTTTATATCCACGCGAAGGTAATTAAGTGTACTAATATATTTTTAAACTTTGGAGATTTCACAGAAAGTTTAAGGCCACCGCTTGGTCGATTTAAAATCGGACTGCATGTACATTTTCCGGAAAATTGTAGTTTTAAATCGTAACTTGAAAACCACGTATCTTTTTCGTTATAACTCCGCTTTAGTCCGCTCAAAAGGCCACGCTCATAACAAAAATCTATTTTCTAAATTTTAATAAAACTTATAAAATGACTAACTTTTCGGAAAAAAAAATTATAATTTCGACAAATAGCTCAGCGCTTATTTTAAACTTTACCATTTTTATCTACTTGTTTAACCACAACTTCACCACAAAAATCCCTTAATCTACTCATCACCAATCCTACTAGTAAAACAACTTCATTTGATCATAACCAAAATAAATATTCATTGTGAGGCTAAAATATATATACAAACTTAAATAAACATATATAAAATTTATGTAACCATTTCCTCCAAAAACCACAACTAGACTTTGATGATTCATTTTTCAAACTTCTCATTTTTATAAACTTTTAACTAGCACATGATTGTTATAAATATTTATATAGTACATATTGGTGATAATCTTGGATGATAATGAATAAAATCACAACAAATCAAATATGACCATGAGGACTTCATGAAAATGTATGAAAAAATATATATATATATATATATGAAAAGGAAAAAGATGTAGTTTCATGCTTACAAATTGCTTGATGAGGTTTATGATCAAGGATTAGGCTTAAACACCCTAGGTTTTTATTTCAAAACCTAAAACAAGAGTGTATCTAGGTTGTGTAGAACTTGATTAGAAAATTTTTGATGATCACTTCCTTGATCCCTTATGGTGGCCGGATTTTGGTGAAGAAGAAGAGAGAAGAATTTTGATCTTTCACACTTTGAATTATTGGATTGAATGTGTATAATGGTTGAGTGTGAAAATATGTAAGTGAAAGATCTTGAAATCTTTAGGTGAATCATGCATTTAATAATACATACATATATGTATATATATATATATTTTTTTTTATTATGTATGTAAATGTGTAAGTAAAGATAGTTAAGTAAAAATAAGTTGTAACTTGTAGTATTGTTAAGTAATATTAGTAAGTTGTATATACATTTGAATATTTAAGGTAGCGTTAGATAAAAAAATAAATTTTCACGGGTCAAGATAAAATATATTGTAGTCATAAAATTATAAAAATACATTTCTTGCAAAAATTTGAGTGAAATAATAATTATCGTGTAGTTTTTAAGAAACCGTCAGTAATTATATAATTATAACAATTTATATACAAAATAAATTTAAAACACTGGTTAAACTCATTATATTATTTTATAATCTTAATATGAGTATTAAAATATATTGAATAATTTTTGGAAGTATCGGGTCAAATGTTCAAAATAATTAATTACGCGATAGCGTTTATTTAATAAGAAAATAACGTTTAATGTGAAATGCAAAACCATGCACGAACCGTTATGAAATGATGAATATGGAGTATGAGAAATAACCGGAAATTGAGAATTGTGACACCTTGTATTCATATCTCATTTTTGTGATAACATTACTTGTTATATCACCGTTGCTGAAATTAATCAGCTACTACGGATCCCTCAGAATTGCTTAGACGGATCCCTACTAGGAGGGAACCGTGGGATCCGTGAGACATAAAGCTTTCTTTCTACTAACTTGAACCACATTTGCAGGAAATTGTGAATTATATTTGCTTTCTAATCTTTGTTTTGTAGTTATTCAATTTACACATGAAGACTTTGACATCCTAAAGCTAGGGGAGCTTTATGTCAAAGCAATACATTGCAAATTACTTGCAATACTAGGTTTACATTTCGTGACATCCCCGTGCAATATTGCAATCAACAAGTGGGGAGTACATTAAATCACTTAGACGAAATCTTTGCAAACTTACTTGCAAACAAACTAGATTAGTATCACTTTCTTGACGCCTTACATAGGGATGGACTCGTCAAGGGGAGTAAAGACGAGATCCGTTCCGCTACTTGCTCTCTATTCATTTTTTTTTAATTTCTTTCACATGTTTTTCTTAAAAACGATGTGTTGCTTTCTTTCAAATACTTTTGTTTCGACAAAAGGGGAGAAGAAAGTAAAACTACAAATTCAAACTTTACAATTTTAGCTTTTCCTTAAAATAATATGTTTTGTCATCAACAAAAGAGGAGATTGTTAATACAAATAAGTCAGTAAAACGCTTATTTATATTTTACGATCTTCTAATGTTTTGTCGATAACAAACGTAAAATCATTTTAACGAAACAAGTAAAATACGTAAATGGTTTGAACTAATAGTTTATAACATATTCACATCTTCACATAAAACACTAAAACAAGTATAAGTGATTTTATGATTTAGTAATATATATGTACAACAACTAGTGTTTACATATTTGGATAAAATATACACATAACTAGTATGTAGTATATTGGGTAATATAAATGGGTAGAAACTTAAGTATCACAACCCATTGGGCAAATACATTGAATGTAGTTGGGTACAACCCAAAGCCCATAACCAATGGATCTTGACCCATAACCCATTGCATGACATCATGCTTATATCATACATGGATAATATCCATAACCCATGGATCAACCCATACCCAAGTGACCAAGTGCATTGCACTCAAAGATACATTGTATCTAGCCAAAGATCCATGGTTCAACCCATGACCCATAACCCATAACCAAAATACCCATGGGTAAAGGGAGCGCCCCACGGATCCCTAGCTTAACGCTAGACGGATCCTTATGGAAGGGATCCGTGGGATCCGGGGAACAGAGGATTTTCCTCTATAAATAGTGAGCCATTTCTTCATTATTTCTCACCCTTCTAACACACTTTCTCCCGAGTTGAAAACTCACTAACCTCGCATCCAAGAGATCTATGTTTGTAGTTTTGTTTTTGTGTGATCTTTAGGTTCCTCTTAAAGGCAAGATCACCACCTTTGAAGTCAAGCAAGCTCAAGTCCATGAGTTGCCATGCTTCCTCATCATCAAGGCTACCAAGTCTTCTTGTTGATGATTCCTTTCTTTCTTCAAAGAAGTGTAGTGTTGAAGACATTAGTGAAAGATGTCTCAAGTGTCAAGACGAAGATATTAGTGAAGGGTATATATCGTCAATAGCATAAGCACTTGTGGTAGGTGCTTAGAAGTCAAGACAAGAAGCATTAGTGAAAATTGCTTAGAAGCAAGACTTGAAGCATTAGTGAAAGGTGCTTAGAAGTGAAGACACAAGACATTAGTGAAAGGTGTCTTGTAGATCTAGTCAAAGGCATTAGTGAAAGGTGCCTTAGATGTACATTCGATATGGTGTGTTTCGATGTACAACATAGACTAGTATTAGATCCAAGGATATTGATATCCTTGATGATGTTTTAAAGGAGTAGATCTCCTTTGGGATTAGTCATTGGTGTAGTGTGGTAGTAGTTCCTCCATTGCAATGGAACTAGGTGCTTAGCCTAGTACCTAATAAAGGGTAGGCGACATTGTGATAGGATTAGTTCTCCTTGGTGTGAAAGAACTCGGTGGTTAGCCTAGCACCGTATAAAGGGTAGGCGACGTTGTGTTAGGTGTGGTTCGCCTTGGTGTGAAGGAACTCGGTATTTAGCTTTGTACCGAAAAAGGTTAAGCTTACGCCAGAAGGCTTCTCCGCCATAAGGAGATTGGTGTAGTGTTTACGAACTCTCGAGTAGGTGACTTGGGGAGTGGAGTAGGGCAAGGAAGGTGTCCTTGTAGCCGAACCACTATAAATACTCGCGTTGTAGTTTTGTGCTTCTTACTCTTATCTTTTCATTACATATCTTTATATGCTTGTTAATCAACATCCAACACACACAACCAAATAGATTGACATAAGTCGATTTAAATAGTTTTAAAGGAAGTTTTAATTAGTAAAACAATTCAACCCCCCTTCTAGTTTTCCACAGAATCGTTAAACATAACATTCGACGAAAGTCCACCTCCCTCTAAGACATCACCTTTGGTAGATGATGACTTAGTTGAAAGTCAACTTGTAGAAAGTCAAGAAATAATTGAAAATGACAAGGAAGATGAACCATTAAATAATAAAATTATAAACATCAAAGAATCCAAAAGTCATCATTTAGAAAAGGTCATAGGACAACTTAATCAAAGAACCTTAAGATCACAAGCCTGAAATCAAAGTAATCACTTTTGTTTTGTATCAACCATTGAACCGAAAAACATAAATGAAACAATAAAAGATGAATCTTGGGTAATTGCTATACAAGAAGAGTTAAACCAATTTGTTAGAAATGATGTTTGGAAGTTAGTTCCAAAACCTAAAGATCAAACTATAATTGGAACGAAATGGGTTTTTCGAAATAAAATGGATGAAAATGGTGTAGTGTCTAGAAACAAAGTTAGGCTTGTCACACAAGGTTATAATCAACAAGAGGGGATTGATTTTGATGAAACTTATGCACCGGTAGCTAGGCTCGATTCTATTAGAATCTTACTTGCATATGCATGTGCCTATGACATTAAATTATTTCAAATGGATGTTAAGAGTGCGCTTCTTAATGGGTTTATTAACGAAGAAGTATATGTTGCTCAACCTCCCGGTTTTACCGACTTTGAGAAACCACATCATGTCTTCAAACTCAAGAAAGCATTACATGGTCTTAAGCAAGCACCAAAAGCTTGGTACGATAGACTTAAGACTTTTCTTGTTGAAAACAAATACACCATGGGATTAGTAGATAATACTCGTTTTACCAAGAAAAATGAATCACACATTATCATTGTTCAAATATACGTTGATGACATTATATTCGGATCAACTTGTCAAGAGCTATGTGACGATTTCTCTAAAATCATGCATGATGAGTTCGAGATGAGTATGATGGGTGAATTAAACTTCTTTCTAGGAGTTCAAATTAAACAACTAAAAGATGGCATATTCTTTAACCAATCTAAATATATAAAAGATATGCTTAAGAAATTTGGTCTTGAAGACTCAAAACCAACTAAGACACCCATGTCTTCGGACACTAAACTCACCAAGGATGAGGAAGGTGAATCGGTAGATAACACTAAATATAGAGGAATGATTGGTAGCCTACTCAATCTCATGGCTAGTAGACCCGACATTATGTTTAGTGTTTGTCTATGTACTCGCTTTCAAGAGAATCCCAAGGTATCACACTTAGAAGCCTTTAAAAGGATATTTAGATACATTAAGGGAACGCCATGTTTAGGATTATGGTATCCCAAAGGAACGGGTGTAGAAACTATAGTGTATGCCGACTCAGACCATGCCGGTGACTATGTCGATAGAAAAAGTACAAGTGGTATTTGCACTTTTGTTGGACATTGTCTCACCTCATGGTTTGCAAAGAAGCAAACGACTTTAGCTATCTCAACTACTGAAGCCGAATACTTCTCAGCCGGAAAATCATGTCAACAAGCTCTTTGGATGAAGCAAGCTCTCGTGGATTACGGAATTCATCTCAACGATATCGTTATATTTTGCGACTACAAATGAACTACTTAGAGCCAATGTCATTAGCACCATAGGAAATAGGGATCATATCAATGCTTGCCTTTGTCACATGGTCTACAACTTGTCCACCCGTCAACCATTCAATTTAGCCTACTACATTACTAGGAGAATGATTGACATTCCAACTCAAGGATCGGTCGCTCTTCCTTACGGGATGTTTCTCACCCGTCTCTATAGAGCCTTTGCACCCATTCCACCAAGCCCAAAAGGGTTGAAGCTTTACTATGCTCTCATCCCTCACACATTTGTGCCCTTGAGTGACGAGCGAGTGGCTAAGACTAAAGGCAAAAGAGCAAAACCTCCAACTCCATCATCATCATCATCAAATAGCTCCGAGGACGGTCTTCCAAATTCTCGTCTTCCACCTCAAGAGTACTATGTGTCTCTCCCCGAGATTGAGAATGAATCGGCGGAGTTCAAGCAAACCAAGGGGATGTTCAAGTGCCTTGGTAGGATGATGAACAAGATCTACAAGAAGTTGGATAAGTGAGGTTCATTTGAAGGAGTGTTTGGAACAAGACAATAACTTTGATGTACGATACAATTTGGTTGTTTATAATTTGTAGGATGATAATATAACTTAAAACAATGTTGTATGCTAACCATTTCATGCAGGGGGATAGCACAAGTGTGTTATCAAATTTTACCCATTTTCACTTTTATGTGAAAATCGTTAGCCCTTGGTCAAAGTCTATGCTCCACTATGTTTGTATATGTGTTATTGATTTTTCCTAACTAGAAATGATTAATGTCACATGTTTTAAGCAAAATTTCAGGTTTCAAAAAAGTCCCCGACACTTAAAAATAGGGTGTGTGAACTTTTGGTGTCTGACGGATCGACGGCACCAAAAATTTGGTACCGCCTCTGTTATGTATTTTGGTACCGCCGACACATGACAGCGGACCAAAGTGCACCATTTTAATGGTTCCACTGTAAAATTTTTGTGTCGTGGATCCTAAGGTAATTTTCTAAATTTCGCTTAGTTTAATATTCCAAATTACCATACATTGTTTCTAGGTTAATCTTAACTAGTTCTTACCCATATTAGAACTAGTGTAACACACTTAGGCATATAGGATATCCATTTCCCACCAAAATTCAAAATTTCAAAAATCCACCCAATGAGCCCTTTTGCATAAAGGAAGGAATCAAAAATTTGGTTCCTTGCTATCCGTAGGTGATATGATTCTAAAGATCCCATAATCATTAGAACACATTTATTGCAAATCTTTGTCTCTTCACTCCATCCTTCTTGTATGGATTGACTTGGGTGATATGACTAGCATTAAAACCACCTCAAAATCATTAGGAACCTCATCTCTTCTATGGTTTAATATCAAATAAAACACATTTATCCATAATTTTCCATTCTCATAAATTAAGAGCTTTTACCATGATCATCTTCACACCTTCTCAATTCTCATCATCTACTAGCAAAAGCTTAAGTCAAAATGACTAAATCTTCACCATCAACCAAGCCTTGCAAAAGAATCACTAGAATGAGCGTAAGGCCTTGTTGTTTTGTCAGCATAAGCTCCTCTTCCGAGTCTTCTCCATTAACCATCTCATCTCCCATAAGAGATGAAACAACTCTCACTTTGGCTACTCCTACACCACCTCCACAATCACCTATCATTGCCACTACTCCACCACAAACAAAGACTCCTAGTTCACCACCACCGGCTCCTATCCAAACATCAAAATCACCATCACCTCCAAAATCTCCAACACTCATCCCATTAGAGTTATTCTCTACACCACCTGCATCTCCAAATCCATTTTTGGAAGACTTGCCTCATAGGTCCAATCATCCACTACCACTACCATCTTTAGGTACTATTGAGCGAATAGCTCATGAGTCTCCATGTCCATCGTTTGACCCAAACACCTGTTAGGCCAAGACCTCTTCTTTTCCATCCCATCCACAAGGAAATCCATGGTCCTTTGTATGGGATCAACCATCATTTACAACATCAATGCCCTCTCATATAGAGGACATTGAGGAATGCATGTGGGAGGATCACCCTACCAAAGAAGAGATTGAAGCCGAGCTCAATCACCTCCACCAATTTTCCAATATGGTGGACTCCCATCTTAGTGATGCTATGCAATCGCAAAGTGCCTTGCTAGCCTCCATAATCACCACTCCAAACACCAACACCAACACCTCCACCATTTCATCACCACAAAACCATGAACCATACTACCCTCCTATGCATGGTTGCTCCAATTGTGAGTGAACCTCCCAAATAACCGAAAGGACCCGGGTGATGGTCCATGAGCTTCAACACGAAATGAGGTTCATCCTCAATCATATCCTAGAGCGCATCAATACTCTTGCTCATCCACCACCTCAATGGGAGGGACCTAGCTTGTTTTCTTTAAGCATTTTTATTTTCTAGGATTTTATTATTGTACTAACACTTCATTGTGTTCCCTTTTCATGATTCTTAAATCATGAAAAATTTCAACAAATGAATGGTGTTTCTTATATTGTTGTGGATTGTTACATGGTGTTTGGAAATGCTTGTGATGATGCTTATTACTAACATTTTTTATAGCTTTTTCACAATCCATGTATCTTTCTCTTGGCACCCAATTTAGGGGGCGCATTGGTCAAGGGGGAGATAATGGCTCGGGCTCATTACACATTCCGCCTCGCATCTTCTTTTTGTTGAGATAAAAAGGAGGAGAAATATATAAAACTTGGTTATATTTGACTTTCTGAAAAAGTCAACTGCGACTTTCTGAAAAGTCAAACATCATACTTCAACTAATGAAGACTTTGACTTTCCAATAAAAAGTCAACTGCATACCTTGACTTTCTGAAAAAGTCAACATCATGTCTAAATTAGACATACTTGCATTGTCATCTTTATCTTTCAAGTTCTAAAACTAATATTTTTATAAATCTTGTACAATCTTTATATCTTTTATAAAAATAAAATTTATGTTTTGTCTTCAACAAAAAGGGGGAGATTGTTAATACAAATATCGTCATTAAACGTTATTTATATTTTTGATCTTTACCTAAGTTTTGTTAACGACAAAAGTAAATTTAATTTTTATAAAGCTTAAAGTTTGTCAAGTTTAATAGATATTAAATCAAGCTTTTCAAATAATATATTTATTACTCAAGCATTTACATTGTAATTAATCATATTTTGATATGACTCTTAACCATAATATATGTTAGCATTTTTAGTTCAAGAATGTTTTGGTTTCTTAAAAACAAAACATTACATATGTATTTACATTTTAGCATATTTCTAAAAATAGAAAAACAAACACATGACATCATGTAGTGCATCATTGAAATCCTTAGGAGATTTCACTAGATACTTTGTGTAGATTTAGACTCTACATATCTTACACAATCTTAGATAGATATGGTTGAATTTGGTAAGATTTTGTGATCTTGTTGTCAGACCTCGGCGGCACCAAAATAATACACGGGCGAACCCTTTTAAGGGTTCCTTGGTCCGTGGCGCTCACGATCATTTTGGCTATAAATAGCAAAGCCAAACCAAGTTGTTTTTATCCCTTTCTATCCTATTCTCATACATTCCTTCTCTAACATTTCTAACTCGGTTTCATATCATATTAGTGATCTCTTTGTAGCAAAGAAGATCAAGGCACATTCAAGCTTCAACAAGAAGTTGGAAGTCTTGTTTGTTTGTTGTTGTATGATCTTGTGTTGATTCATACATCATTGTTGTACCAAACCATCATAATCTTGTGAGTGTGAGTGGTTAGTATTTTAGTCCTTAAAATACATTGTGTGTGGGAGTGGTTGTACCTTGAAAAGAACTCGACATCTAGCTTAGTGTCGGAAATAGTGTGTGTTAAGTGTAAAGGTTTCTCCACGGTGAAAGGAGCTTGTTGACTAGTGAAGTTAAACTCTCGAGTGTGAGACTCGGGGAGTGGAGTAGGGTAAGGAAAAAGAGTCCTTGTAGACCGAACCACTATAAACAGCTTGTTGTGGGTTGATTGTTTCTTTCTTATCTACTCTTTATATATTGTTGATTACTATTCACTAACATATCTAAGAATAATATCAATTGATCTTTCAATAAGTTTCAAAACAAAGTTTTTAATCGGTAAACTATTCAACCCCCCTTCTAGTTTTCCACAAATGTGTTCGTGATAATAAATGTACCATTGAATTTAATGAGTTTGATTTTTCTATGAAATATTTATGGACCCGTCAAATTCTACTCATATGTGACATCACGGGTGATTTGTATCCGGTTACATCCCCGTCAACCCCTCAAGCTTTTTGGTCAGTCAACATACGTGGCACCAACGTCTTGGTCATCCTAGAAGTGACGTGTTACGTTCCTTAGTTTCTAATAATTTCATTTCATGTAATAAGACTAAGTCTCCCGTGCTTTGTCATGCTTGTCAGCTTGGCAAGCATGTGCGACTTCCTTTTTCACTTTATGGGACAATTGTTAAGTCTCCTTTTGATATTATTCATTCGGATTTGTGGACCCTCTATCGAGTATTACAGGTATTAAATATTATGTTTTGTTTCTGGATCATTTTTCGTATTATTTATGGGTGTATCCTTTACGAAACAAGTCTGATGGTTTGTGGAAATTTATTCATTTTCGTGCTTTTGTTAAGAATCAATTTAATTATGATATTAGGTCTTTGCAATGTGATCATGGGGGCGAGTTTGACAACAATACCTGATGCAGGATTTCTGACTAGGTTTTAATATTTATAATCTCGTCTACCTAAGGTCTACCTAATGCACTAGCGGTCATGTGTAATGTAATAATCGGTAAAGCGGAGGTCGTCCCAAGAGCTGTGAGTGCGAATCCTATTTTAAGACTAATGTCAATGATTTTAAAAGGGGTTTGAGTTTGATTTATAATAAGCTAAATAAACGAAATCAAATCAAATCAAATAAAAGATGTGAATAAACAGTAGAGATAAATGTGTTCGCCTAGTTACAAATCTTGTTACACCATAATCCAGTTTTCATATATATGTCTTCTATCACTCCACGTGGGGTAAATGTCACTAGACTCCTCGGGTAAATTCGTCTAGCGTGTGTTTCATAAGTTCCTATACCGTAACCATAAGATTACAAGAGTTTGTGGGTTAACCTACTTTGAGTCATTAAGCACCAACTACAATCTAGACTCATTCTTATGAAGACCTGGCCTCTCGGAACTTAGGCCTTCCCTTAACTTCTTAAGTGTATCCATTTGGAAGGTGATCTTATGGTTAATTCACACACAAGATAGTGATAGTCATATGGTTAATAGGAAACCAGGCCTCTCGGATCTTAGATTCCCCATCAACCTTTTACCTCTACTCGCAATCTATTTATCTAGGGTCCTATGGTCAATTCTCCTAGCTTCCTAGATACTATCAAACATCAATACTACCAAAATGAAGGTGTCCACGAATAAGCAAAGAAAATATGCACATAAAGAGATACGAAAATGAGAAAACTAAATCATGACAATAACAATTTCATAACTAGGCTAACCCCAAAGGTGTTTAGCCCATCATATTAAATAATGCAGAGAATTCCATGTATAGGATCATAATGAAAGACATTGAATCAAATACAAAAGTTTGATACGAAATACTAAAACTTATGTAAGCAATGGCGTGAATTCTCCGTTGAAAATGGTCCGTATGCTGCTGAATATCGTCCCTCTGGAAGCCCTTTTCGTCCCTTGGTGTTGTGTGTTGGGAAGATGATGTGAAAATGCAGAATCAGGGCTTGTATTTATAGCCTCGTTTAAGTTATGGCATAACCTCATGGTAACCATCAAATCTCATACGATCTTATCCTTAGTAATAGACGGCCTAACTTAACGATTAGAACTCTCGGTCAATTAATCATAGAACTCTCGGTCAATTATGGCATAACCTTGCATAAGTGTCTTGACCACCAAATTTGTTGGGTTTTAGGTTCCTTGGATCAAGAATTATTCATGGAACCATGGACGGGTTTGATATAATCTCGTAAGAATGTAACCACGGATGAAGACAAACCACGGCTAGTAGAAGAGTGTAACCACGGATAATGATATGTAACCACTGCTAGTCTTGTATAGTCGGTTTAGTTTATTGTATTAGATAAATATGGAAAAGATATTTATCTTGTAGGTTACGTATTGTATAATGTATAGGACTCCTTAACCTATAAAAGGAGGTCCTAGGTTAGATTAGATAAAACGTAAGTTTTATATCTAAGGTCGATACACTTCAAGGTTGCAAAACCCTAATACTGTAAGAGTATTCGTATTATCAATAATATTGAGGTGTTGAATGTTTATTGTTCTTCTTCTTAAGATTAAGTGTTAAATTCCGATAATACTTAATAAGTTTTGTTACAAGTCGGTTTTATATTAGATCGTTTGCTCAACTGGGATCAACAAGTGGTATCGAGCTTGTGATCTAGAAAGCGTAACCAAGAAGAAGTCATTAAGCTTTATTCAAGTAAGTTAAGATGTCCGACGAAACTCACATGGTGATCGCTTCAAAGGTGCCCATGCTCAAGCATGGTGAGTATCAAATCTGGAGAATGCAAATGAGGCAATACATTCGTATGATTGATTATGCTCTTTGGGATGTCGTTGAAAAGGGTGACACTTGTTCCTAAGAAGGGTGAAGATGGCAAAGAGATAGCTATTGTTAGTGAACCCGATAAAGCTAAAGGAAAATGGAGATCAAAGCTCACAGTATTCTCTATGGGAATACCTAATGATTTTGCCTTGGACTTTGATCAATATGAGTCTGCTAAAGATTTATTGGATGCTCTTGAATTAAGGTTTCTTTGGTAATGAAGCTACTAAGAAGTCAAGGATGAATATGCTCAAGCATCAATTTGAAACCTTCACCGCTCTTAGTGGAGAAAACTTGATGGCACATATAATAGACTTCAAAAACTTATCACCAATCAAGTCGTTGAATTACAAGTTTCTTCAAGAAGATATTAATTTGAAGTTCATTAGGAGTTTATCATCCGAATGGGCTATTCATACAATTGTGTGGAGAAATAAGGAGGATTTTCCTAACATGACTCTAGACAATCTCTTCAACAACTTAAAGGTTTATGAGTCTCGAGAATAACTTTGCTAACACATCTTCGCTAATCAAAACATTGCTTTTGTATCCACTAATCACAAAAGCCCACAAGATGTATCCATGCGCCTATGGTATAACCACGACTATTGCAAACAATACCACTTTTAGTGATAATGTCATGATGGTGCAATCAGCACTTTTCGGTCGATTTAACTACCGTTGTTCTTGTGTTAAATCAAGATCCGGATCAAATTGATCCCGATGATCTTGAAGAGATTAATCTTCAATGGCAAATGGCAATGTTGACTCTCCAAGCAAGAAAGTTTCGAGGAGGACCGGAAGATGTGTTAAGTATGATGGTCAACGGAGGCTGGATTCGACAAAAGCAAGATGGAGTGCTTTAGCGCAAGAAGAAAGGTCACTTTGCTAGGGAATGTCGAGCTCTAAAAGAATTGAAGGCATTAAGAAGACAGATGAAGAGCTCGCACGCTTCTTGACTTTGGTTGCTCGGGATGGGATTGGTGATTATGATTGGAGTGATCGATTGAAGAAGGTTCAAATGCGACTTTTCTTGCTAGTGAAGCTTCTAAAGAGCATAAATTTGCTCTAATGGCCTATGCTTTATCTTCTCGTTCGATTCGAGGTATCTAATGATTCTAAAACATCTACTTGTTCTTTTAAATCATGTTATGATAACTTAGAATCTCAAAAGCTATCAACGAGTATGAGGAAAAAGTAGAAAGATTGACTCTAGATAACTTAGGTTATAGAGTTGGTCAGAGGTGTGGAAGAGAAGCTAAAATCTTGTATTAAATGTGAGTTTGAGTATGTAGAAAAGATCAATATACTAGGTGGTGAAATTGATCTTAAAGATAGAGAGATTAAAATGCTTAAAGATAAACTAGCGAAAGAGAGTGTAAAACAAAAGCCCTAGATGAAAAAAAAACATGTTGTTAGGGTTGCCAAAACACAATATGCTTTCGATCTAGTAAATAAGCCAATAGGTCAAAAACTGCTCAAAGATGGTTACGGTCTTGGATACAATAATATGCCACCACCCTCTTTGATGAAACATGCACCACCGCTAAAGAACTATCATTTAGTAGTGAATTCAGTTTAACAAACCGTAGAAGAGATAAATAAGACCTGAAACACCTAAGATAAGTTCGATAAGTCATCCGATGCTCCATAATAGAAAATTGGGAATCGACTGAGGAAGATAGAACCGAATCAACTAAGTCCAAGAGATAGAGAAAGTTAAGAAAGTTGATTCTCAAAGAAGTCAACCTTGTACCTAGATTTGAGCTAAAGTTACCAAGAAAGTAGTAGAGTACATGGAAATACCTAGAGAGCAGATGAAACAATATAAACCTAGAGGTAATCAAAGAAGCTTAAATGGTCTAATTTCTAATGATTAGGTGATGAGTTTCAATGTGTCAAGAAAGCTTGTTATAAGCTGTGGTAGTTTGAGCACTTACGGAGAAATTGTCATAAAACAGACCACCGGTTTGGAATCATGGAGGAGGAAAATCATCAAAACTTTTCAAGGAAAACAAACCCTCATCCTAACAAAGAACTTAATTCCTAGGGCGTGTTAATGAGGAATGGGAAAACAAAATCAATTGTCATCTGCTTGCACCTAAATGGGTTCCAACCATCGCTAAGCAAAATGTAAACACGGCTAAGCGAGTCAAACCACCGATAAGCAAAACATCACCAATGAATCAATACAAGTTTTAAAAATTCCAAAGGTGATAAGCGACACGTTGGTTGGAAATCATTTTTATGTGTTAAGGCCTCGACTAGTTGGCAATGGAAGCCTAAGACCAAGGTTTTACCACATGTCAATTGTGCATCAATGGACCTAAAGAAATTCGAATATTTTGATGCATTGCAGGCACCCAAGTCAGATTGGCTTGGGTCCACAAAAGGAACTAACTTATTTAATTTCATGTGCGGGGCAATCTACAAGATGAGCTAAAAGATAAAGGAGTTTTGATAGTGGTTGCTCTGGGCACGTGACTGGGATGGAAGTAATTTGGAAGATTTTGAAGCTTTTGATGGAGGATATGTGGCATTTGGCAATGATCCAAAGGGAGGAAAGATACTTGGCGGAGGAACAATCGAATAGGAATTTAGACTTTGAAAAGGTCTATTTGGCATGTGGACTTAAGTACAATTTATTAAGTGTTTCTCAAATGTGTGATAAGAAAAAGCGGGTACTTTTTGGGAAACCGAGTGTGTGGTGTTGTCTCCCGAGTTTAAGATGCTCGATGAGAAGTTTATACAACTTAGGGTACCTAGGAAGGAAAATATATATTGTTTTGATCTTAAAGATGTTCTTCCTAATAGGTCCTTATGTTTGTTTGCTAAAGCATCCGTAGATGAGTCTATATTGTGGCATAGAAGGCTAGGTCATCTCAATTACAAAACAATCAATAAACGGTAAAAGGCAACTTAGTGAGAGGGTTACCTTCTAAGGTTTTTGAAAGTAAGGAAATGGGTGTGGCCTGTCAAAAGGAAAACAACATAGAGCTTCTTGTAAGACCAAAACAAGAAACACCATCTCACAACCACTTGTTTATGCTGCATATGGACTTATTTGGACCTACCTTTGTTAGAAGCTTTGAACCATAAGCGATATTGCCTAGTTATCACCGATGATTATAGTAGATTTTCTTGGGTATACTTTTGGTCGCTAAGAGTGAGACTAGTGAGATTCTCAAGAGTTTCATTACTAAGATAGAAAATCTAGTAAACCATAAGGTCAAAGTAATCGAGATGTGATAATGGAACCGAGTTTAAGAATGATGTGATGAACCGGTTTGTGTAGCTAAAGGTATTGAAAGACGGTTTAGTGTTGCTAGAACACCACAATGAATGGTGTGCCGAAAGGAAAAATAGAACACTAATTGAGGCTGCTAGGACCATGTTGTCGAGTCTAAGTTACCAACTACCTTTTCGGTCAAGTCATTGGAATTGCATGTTATGTGCAAAAGCAAGTAAGGTAGTGAAGCCTCATAACAAGACCACCTATGAGTTGTTACATGATAGGAAGCCAATGATTGCATTCCTAAAACCTTTTGGGTGTCCTGTTACCATCTTGAATACCATAGACTACCTAGGCAAGTTTCAAGAAAAAGAGATGATGGGTACTTTTAGGCTATTCTACTAATAGCAAAGCCTTTAGAGTATATAATAGGAGGACTAGAATTGTTGAAGAGAACCTACATGTTCAATTCAGTGAAAAGACTCCTAGTGTTGAGACCAAAGGACCAGACTGGCTATTTAACATTGATATGCTAACCAACTATGAATTATGAGCCTATCATTGCAGGAACTTCCACTAATGTTAATGCAGGTAAACAAAAGGATTCTAATGCTGGAACAACTTCTAAGGAAGCTGATTCTCCAAAGGAGTTCTATTTAGTTGAAAAGTGGAAAGTCGGTTCTGCTCCTTCCATCATTGATAAGCAAAGTCCCACCGATGATGAAGTATCGAAAGATGGAGGCAATGTTGATCATCATCAAGATAAGGATGAGTTGTTGATTGATAACTCGATTGTCGGTGAAGAAATTGAAAGAAGAAAAAGCGATCTGCAAGCATCTTTGCTAAGCCTCTGAAAGCAATCGATAGGCCAATCAGAATTGTTGACAAGCCATCTTCTACCACTGATAGTCCAAGAGAAACCCCGGCTAAAAGTACTGGTGATAGTACTTTCTTTGGACCAACTGGAAAGCCATTATTTGGAGAAGAGGAGTATCCACATGATCCTAATATGCCTGCTTTGATTGAGATTGATACTCCGACTGATGATGAAGACATGGATGATTTCTTCAATGCTGATTTGTCTAATTTGGAAACTGTCATTCATGAAAGTCCAATCACCACTACAAGGATTCACAAGATTCATCCCAAGGAACAAATACTTGAAACTTGAATACTCAGGTCAAAAAAGAAGCGTGGTTAAGAACATCGAACCCTTTCCGAACATGGGTTCTTTGCAAGATCACTTCACAAAAGCAGATCATAAAGATCTCGCAAAATTGCCTGCTTGCTTGTTTTCTGTCTCAAAAGGAGCCCAAGAGAGTGGAAGAAGCTTTATCGGAAGAAAGGTGGGTAAAATCAATGCAAGAGGAGCTTTTACAGTTCAAGCTTCAAGAGGTTTGGCCATTGGTTGATCTTCCTAATGGTAAAAGGGCAATTGGGACTAAATGGGTGTTCAGAAACAAGAGGGATGAAAGAGGAATTGTTGTAAGAAACAAATCAAGGTTGGTTGCTCAAGGATACACACAAACCAAGGTTTGGATTATGATGAAGTGTTTGCTCCATTGCAAGAATAAAGGCTATTAGATTGTTTTTGGCTTATGCTTCATTCAAGAATTTTGTTGTGTATCGATGGATGTTAAAAGTGCATTTTGTATGGCACAATTGATGAAGAGGTTTATGTTTGTCAACCTCACGGTTTTGAAGATCTTGATCATCCCCGACAAGGTTTATAGGGTGAAAAAGGCTATGTATGGGTTGCATCAAGCTCCTAGGGCATGGTATGAGTGTCATCTACTTATTTGATGGGCAATGGGTTTAAAAGAGGACCGATTGATAAAACTTTGTTCATTAGAAAGCACAAAGATGATATTTTATTGGTTCGTGTTTATGTAGATGACATCATCTTTGGCTCTACAAACAAGGAGCTATGCAGAGATTTTGAGAAACTTATGCATGATAAGTTTGGATGAGTTCTATGGAGAACTCACTTTCTTTTGGGACTACAGTTCAACAAAGGACGATGGTATCTTCATTAGTCAAGACAAGTATGTAGCAGATGTTTTGAAGAAGTTTGGGTTTCAAGATGTAAAGAGTGCAAGTACACCTATGGAGACTCGAAACCTCGCTACCCGATGATGGAAGTCCCAAAGTTGATTTGAAGTTGTATAGATCCATGATTGGATCTTTGATGTATCTTCATCGCATCTAGGCCGATATTATGTTCTCGGTATGTGTGTGTGTGCAAGATTTCAAGTCACACCAAATACCTCACACATGAATGCTATTAAGAGATCTTTAGATATTTGAAAGGTCATCCTAAATTGGGCCTTTGGTACTCTAAGGATTCCTCTTTAATTTGGTGGCCTACGTGATAGTGACTATGTTGGAGCTAGTTTGGATAGGAAGTCTACTCTTGGAGGATGTCGGTTCTTGGGAAGCAGTTAATTTCTTGGCGGTGTAAAAAGCAAACCATTGTGGCTAATTCTACAACCTGAAGTTTAATATGTGGTCTCGCTAGTTGTTGTGGTCAAGTTCTTTGGATTCGTAATCAATTCTTTGGATTTTGGGTACAATTTATGCATACTAAGATTTACATTGATAATAACAAGACAATTTGCATTATTAAAATCCTGCTTTACATTCTAGAACTAAACATATTGAGATAAGGCATCACTTTATTAGAGATTGTAATGAGAAAAGGTTGATTCAAATGGTAAAAATCCCACCGATTTCAATGTATCGATCTTCTCACTAAAGCTTTTGATGTGGGAGGTTTCAGATCTTGTTGTTAGTATTGGAATGATTAATCTCTAAATTCTCAAATTGTTTTGTATCGTTTGTATAAGTATTGACCGTTATTATGTAATCTTAGTATTGCTATCTTTGTTTCTAACCATCGATAGTGTTGTTCAAACCAACGCTTGTTGTTACGTGTTTCTAACCACCGATGGCGTGGAGGTGTTTAGTTCTCACTGTGGATGAGCATGCTATTTCATATCGAGGAAATCATTAGGGAAGTTTTGAAGTTTGATGATGTTGATGGTGTTGATAATCTTTCGGATGTTGAGATTGTTCTTTGGTTTAGAGATTAGGATATACACGGGGTGAAAAGGTACAATTCTTTAAGAGTTTGTTTTCACAACAATGGAAGTTTTTGATTCACACCTTGTTGATGTGTATGAGTAACAAGACCATGTGCTTTAATGAATTTCCTTCAAAATTGCTCTGCTATTATCTGCTTATCGATGGAAGGAAGTTTAATTGGTCTAGGATGATTTATGAGGTTAGTACAAAACATTAGGAAGAAGGGTAAATACTATTTGTATCCTAGGTTTGTTCAACTGATTATGGAACATCACATAGAGGAACCTGTTGAACATACTAGGGAGCATGAAGTACATCATATGCTTCCTAAGGTTTTTGCTCATATGAGGAATCAACCACAAAATGTACAAATTAGAGATGTTCCTTTATTTCCTCACATGCTTACTTTGCCTGTTGATCCTGAGTTTGATGATGGTCTTGTGTCTCAACCTATTGTCCCTGTATCCACTGCTAGTACATCTCAAACCACTGATAGTCATACCCAAACCATCACATACACCTATAGTATGGACTAGGAGATGAGAGGGCACTAAGCTACCTCGGGCTAGTGTTAGTGGTGTTGTTAATGAATTTGTCACATGGAGTGGAGGTGACATGATTGGAAGGGCTTCCACCATCGATTCTCGCTTAGATCTTCGGTCGGGATAGTGGAAACATATATAAGACCCAACCATTGGCAACTCCTAATGTGGAGAGTTCCTCGAACTTAACACAGTGGAGGAATCCCAGCCAACTGGTCTACAGATGCATAGATGATCGAGGCAGGTCTCGATGCTATGTTTACTATATCCAAGGATTCACCTCGGAGCGCTTAACACATTCAAGTGATGAGGATAGATTGGAACATGAAACCGAATTGACGGATCCCGAGTTTGTACATGATGACTTTTCCAATGAACCACCTCTCGGACCGCTTAACAAAGTTGAAGTGGGAGGATATTCTTGAACGTTTAAATGAATTGACTGGCTAAGTGTGCTAAAATGGACAATACAATATCGGTCTATGATTGTTGTGTTTGAGAAAGGATATTAGGAGATTGAAGCATAGAGTGTTGGTTTTGGAAAAAGTACTAAGACACAGGGTTCTGTTTTGAAAGCTATGAGAAGAAAGACAAAGAAGGTGGACTCCTCTTCAGCTCTGAATATGGAGGATGTATCCAAACAGGGGAGGAGTGAAGGCATAAATTCAGGGGAGGCTG
>CM040238.1:54275658-54637559 GCA_022545495.1 Chrysanthemum lavandulifolium | reverse complement strand
AACAAGAAGGGTTACGAATCTACAACAAAAGAACTCGAGATATCATGGAAACTATTCATGTCACGTTCGATGAAATTTGTCAAGGCAAATGGCTCCGGGACAATCAAGTTCGGACCCGCATCACAACCTTCATTAAATAGTCCCACTAGTTCTTCTCTTGTACAAAATCTCTCACCACTACTCTTTATGTACCTCCTTGAAATATTATTTGAAGAATTGTTTGATCCAATGTTTGATAAACACTATGAGCCAATTGCTAATGATCACATTAAATCCATCAACAGAGTGCTCTTATCCCCTGCCAATGAAGTTAACCATTCGGTTCTTTGTCATTAAATCAAGAAGCAATGCTAATGATCACTCTATCTCAACATCAAATCCTCAATCATCAGTGTACATCGGAATTGTCATCGGAACCTATGATGGAGATAATCCCTTTGCTACTCTAAAGATGCTCCATTTGAAAACATATTTGCTCTGAATCATCATCAGAACCATCTTCATCGGAGAAAATGACTGCTACTGCTCAGTTCCTCAAACACAACCATAAACACCTTAGAAAATGGACATGACCATCCATTGGACAACATCATTGAAACCCCTCGTCCTGTATCCACTCGTAAACAACTTGCAACCGATGCCTTATGGTTCTTCTTCAACTCCGTCGTCAAACTCGAACCAAAAGGCGTTAAAGCGCCATGAATGAAGACAATGGTTCAATGCCATGCAAGAAGAAATTCATAAGTTTGATCGACTAGATGTGTAGGAATTAGTACCGCTCCCGACGTGTTATGATCATTGCTCTAAAGTGGATCTTCAAAGTAAAACTTGATGAGCATGGTGATGTATTAAATAACAAGGCTCGATTGGTTGCAAAAGGATACCGTCAAGAGGAGGGTATTGACTTTGAGGAATCATTTGCTCCAGTTTCACGCATCGAGGCAATCAGAATCTTCCTGGCTAATGCTGCAAGTAAGAACATGGTCGTCTATCAAATGGATGTAAAACGGCTTTTATTAATGGTGATCTTAAGGAAGTCGATACTTGACCAACCGTAAGGTTTGTGAATCCAGAGCATCCTACTCATGTCTATCGCCGAAGGCTCTTTACGGTTTGAAACAAGCTCCGAGGGCATGGTATGATACGCTATCAAATTTTCTTCTATCTCTTGGATTGACAAAGGAGCGATTGATCCGACATTGTTCACCGTAAAGTCGTGCAAACATTTAATTCACGTTCAAATCTATGTAAATGATATTATTTTGGCCTCGGCCCCAATGAATGACCGTTTTTCTAAGGAGATGGGCTCAAATTTCAATGTCAATGATGGGACAAATGTCATTTTCTTGGGATTACAAATTTCACAAAGTCCCGAGGCATTTCTATAAATCAATCTAAATATGCTAATGAGATTTTAAAGAATTTGGATTTGATTCTTGTGACTGTTGACACTCCCATGATGTAGGCGTACTAAACCGGATGAGGACCACTCGTGGATCATGGTAGATCAAACGAAATATCGAGTATGATTGGATCTCGATGTTCCTCACGCCCGCAGAACTGATATTCTGCTTGATGTATGCATGTGTGCTAGATACCGAGCTAAGCCTACCAAAAGCACCTTGAAGCGGTTAAACGGTCTTCGGTATCTCCAGGAACCATCAATATGGGACTTTGGCACCGAAGGACACCGTATGTCACTAACAACCTATGCGCGATGCCGATCATGCAGGATGTCAAGATACACGTCGAAGCACGTCGGAGGTGCTTTCGATTTTGGGTGATAAGCTTGTGAGCTAGTCTTCAAAGAAACAAATGAGTACTTCTATATCCTTGCTGAGGCTGAATACATAGCCATGTCATCTTGTTGTGCTCAAATCCTATGGATGAGATCACAATTATCGACTAAGCTTTGAATTCAACAAAATTCCTCTGTATTGTGATAACAAAGTGCCATTGCTCTCTCATGCAACAATGTTCAACATTCAAGAGCAAAGCATATTGACATTCGACATCATTTCATCGTGGAGCAAGTGGAGAGCGGTGTGGTGGAACTTTATTTTGTTAGGACCGAATTCCGGTTAGCGAGACATCTTCACCAAAGCTCTTCCTAGAGAACGTTTTGAGTTTATCCTCCACGACTTGGTCTAAAGAGTCTACAACCGGAAACACTCAAGCGTCTTGAGAAAGACGAGGAGTAAAAGTTTTCTTCATCCATCTCTTGTTAATATTTATTCAAAAAAATACAAAATTACAAAACCAACAAAAGCAAATAGAAAATATAAAACTTTCAAAAGTCCATAAAATTTGAAAAACTCGAAAAATTTCAAAAATATTGTCATTTGTCATGTTTTCTTGATTCGATAGTATCTCGGTTGTTTGTCTTTGTCATTGAAAGAGTGACACGGATCTTTAGATGTTGTTCGAATGTACATATTATATATATATATATATATATATATATATATATATATATATATATATATATATATATATATATATATATATATATATATATATATATATATATATATATATATATAGTGCGGTTGTAGAGAAAAGTGTAATTAGAGAGAAAAGTGAGAAAAAAGTTATAGGGTCTAATTTGAAACATCTCAAACTTCGTGGGTAAAATTGGTGTGATGTACCTTTATAATCGGTGATGTACCTTTTTTTGTGCATCTCGATTATAAAAATTGGTGCATCATAGTTATAACTACTTTTTTAACTGTGATTCACCAAAATAAAAGGTGCATCGAGATCGCATATGTTATTAACTTATTCGAGAAAAGTTTTGAATTAGAACCTTCAACCTTTGTGTATAAAGCAGATTTTTCAAATGATTCAACACGTTTATTTTATTAATCACATGGTTAATATACAATGAAATCAATTATCCTAACATGTTTTGAGTTATTTTGTTTTACTTTTCATCAATTCACGATAGTTAATATGCATCGGCGTTATCCCAATGACGAAGCATGTTATAACAAAGAGATGCGGCACTACCATGACTACCATCCGTCCGTGGTTGTACAACTAATGCCCTTATAAAGTATAGTATACTAAGTTATTTCAATGTTATAGGAGCATATTAGGTAACGACCGTTGGGTGCATCTCGGTTATAAAAAATGATGCATCATAGTTATAACTAATTTTTTTTAACTGTGATTCAACTATATAAAAAGGTGCATCAAAGCGCATATGATTAACTTATTACAGAAAACTTTGAATTATAACCCTCAACCATTGTGTATAAAAAGAGAGATTTTTAACTGATTCAACACGCTTATTTTATTAATCACATGGTTAATATACAACGAAATCAATTATCCTAACATGTTTTAGAGTCATTTTATTAAATCACATGGTTAACTTACTTTTCATCAATTCACGATTGTTAATATGCACTTGCGTTATCCCAATGACAAAGCATGCGGTGCTACCATGGCTACGATAGCTCCGTCTCTGGTTGTACAACTAATGCCCCTTAAAGAGCATAATATACTAAGTTATTGCAATGTTATTGGAGCATATTAGGTAACAATAGTTGGGTGCATATCGGTTATAAAATTTGGTGCATCATAGTTAAAACTATCGTAGCAAAAAAAAAAAAAAAAAAAATTGGGGCAAAATTTCCATAAATTTTATAAGCGTGATGATGCTTGGTGCATCACGGTTATAAAATTTATGCTAGAAATTTTAGGCTAAAAAATTTTTTTGGGCCCAGAAAAAAAAATTGGCGGGAAAAATAAAGTTCGGGGGTGGGGGTGGGTAGGGTGCAATTTAGAAACCTCCTTAAAGAATGAAGGAAAATACAATTAGGTCCTGTGGTTTGGTGAAAAAAAGGAGGGAAGAGGGGTGATCCAATGGTTGAGATTACTTTTCTCACTTTTCTCTTAAAATCAACTTTTAAATGATCAAACTATATATATATATATATATATATATATATATATATATATATATATATATATATATATATATATATATATATATATATATATATATATATATATATATATATATATATATATATATATATATATATATATATATATATATATATATATATATATATATATATGAAAGAAAAAAACAAAAGGCTTATAGTCATTTCGTCTATAACCCGTTTTTTAAAAGAAAGAAACGAGCCATGCTTTATCTTAATTTTCAAATCTCATGCTCGATTCTAAAACAATTATTTGTTATCTAATTGAAAACTAATAAAAAAAATAACTCGGTCTCAATTTTTGAAAATCATATGGACTTGACATTTGTCAAAATCTCTATCTCTCAATCAACAACTGATGTCATTGATTGAGGGGGAGAATGATTTCATTTAAATCAAAAGGTTATTAGTCATACAATTGGTTCAGACCAAGGTTTATGTCATGTTTTCAAAAGATATTTAAGCATGTTTAATCTTTGGAGTTTAAAGTCTCAGATTTGATCCTTATCGGTTAAATATTTTCATAAGCAAGTCACAATTATCCTCAAAGCTTTCAAAATCAATTTAATCTCTGAGATCACAAATCTCAAATGATTTGAAAATTGTGATCGGGGAGAATTTGTGATTTAAATTGGATTTAAACCCGATAATTCGATAAATGGTTTTATTGTGATCTACAAGCTCTCCTCCCGCATGTGCCAAACGATTTCAAATTTTCCATGTACATGTTGAGGGAGCATCTATTTCAGACTAAAAAGGATTGAAACATGATTGATTTGTTTCAATGTGCGGTTTTCCTAATATGTGCAAAACACTTTCAAATCTCTATGCACATATTGAGGGGGCAACTTTGAAAACCACATCCTTTCAAAAATACCTTTAACAAAGTATGAAAATACTAATTTTGATCGTGAAAGTGATGTTGATATCTTTGAAAATGGTAATCAAAGAAGTGAATCCTTCCTCTTGCCTCCGTGTGCCAAAACGATTTCAAATACTCGATGCACATGTTGAGGGGGACCTCTTTTTCTAAAATATCAAAACAATTCAGTACAAAATGCTTTGATAATATATCACAAGTATCCGGATTGATTTTCAAATGGTTTTCAATTGGTTCCAATGGCGGATGAACAATACCAAATAGACCGACCAAATTTACTTTATGTATGGTGATATAAGGATGGTTAGGTTAGGTATTCGTTCCACGATCCTTTGAGCCGGAGGATCTACCGAGGACAATCCACTAGATAGTGTAGAAGTCCTTACGTATAATGAAAAAAGGAAAAGTGAGATATGGGAAGAGTGCGGATGAGATAGAGTTAGAACTGGAATAAACCCAACAAGGTTCTAGGTATGAAGTCTCGGTAAGCATGAAGAGGTTGAAGAATGAAAAAGAATTGAATGAGAAAAGGGTGAAAATAAATAGCCTCCAATAATTCAACCTTAGGGTGAAACAGGTTCAATTCATATACTCTACGGTGGTTACCAAAGGTAACATCGGTATTGAAGACAAGGCGTCATGGACCTAGTGATGCACTTGCTACAACTTCCCAAGCCACTCAAGTTCCTCTTAAAAGGACTTGTTTCATTCTAACGGGAACCGACATTATCTATCAACTTTCTCTTAGAGATTGTTGATATTTGAGAAGGAGACCCTCTCCCAGTCTCCCGGCATAGGAACCAAATGTGCACAATTGAGTCTAGAGCCACGAGATCATCAAATAAATCTCATTAGGACACCATCAATGAAGACTCTTTGTTTCACACAATGTGGAAAGAGAATTATATCTTAAGAGTCCTCGCATTATCCTTGTGGTATTGCTAGAACATCGAGTGATATGCAAACATATTCATGATGAAGATGGAAAGCCTTCAGAGCCAACATCAAACAAGCTCTTGGTAGGTGGCATGTGAGATCTATCCAATAGATCAACCATGTGACAACCGAACAAAAACAATGGGGCTATTCAAATTTATGAATCAATCACGGTTCGAGTTATGGATTGACGGATACCTTTGAAAAACAGTCGTTGTGCTTAAAACTCTTTCTCCAAAGACATCGATTGTGTATTAATATTCAAAAATAAAGGTGTTTATGATTGATAATTGATTTTCCTTAAAACCTTCGTTGTATTGAAAAACACTTTATTTTGGCGGTACGATTGTTTTCAAATATCTTTTCATCAATCAATTGAATCTTAATTATTGGTTCACTCACTCCGTGTTGTCTTCTTTGAGACGTTGCGGTTTGAGAACGACTAGAGTAGTCTGCGAAACCTTGTCAAGGAGATTCTTAGGAATCCTACACGATCACTGAAAGATTGTCTCGATCAAGCGGGAACCGTGGGCGTGTACCTCAATTCAACGAAAGTGATCAAAGACACTTTCGCGCGCTATTGCTAAGCTGTTGTATGCGGTACACCCAACGTTTGCGGTGATCCGAATGGAGAGGTCAATCCATAGCCGCATGCTCACACAACACATTCATCTCTAAGAAATCATGATAAACGCATCAACGACTCGATATTTTCACCGTTGCTTACGCTACGTTGCTACAAATATCATGAATCATCTAAAGCTTCCGCTACTCGATGAGAAGAAATCATGATCCAAAATGTGAGCATGTCGGTCCAAAATTCACAACATCACATAATGTCAATACTACAAAGCAAGAGTCGAGATTTATGGTTGTCGATGATCTCAAAGATGGCTCAAAACTCATTATTACGTGGATCGATTAAAGACATCCACTTGGATTAACCAAATATGCTATACATGAAGAATCAAAGACTACGAGCTACAGAGAAAAGAACTTTAACAAGAATCAAAAACAATCTTAATGTAATATTTGTTTGTATTCAATGTAATTTGAGGTGACCTCCCAGGGAGATTGTTAGGATTTAGTAAATCCGGTTATTAAAGTGTCACCACCTCAAGTATATGTAATCGTAGAAAGCTTGTAGCAGTAGTTATTTAATGTTAAGTAGTATTTAGTTAAGTAACACCGTGGAGGATGGACGGGTCTTTACCCACCTGTATGCACGATCCACGACCCGTAGGTGGCGTTTATAAGATACTATAAATACCCTCGACCTCCCAAGGTAGGGGTTGGAGCTCATAATAATATTTTTACTTTCTCTACTAAGTTCCAAAACCTCTAAACTTTCTCTCTCTAAAAACATCAAAGTGTATGCCCCACTTGATCATAGTTTGATGTGTTTGTGAAATCCAATATGTTACATAGATGATGAGTTTTAACAAGATGGTTTATAAGGTGAAGGATTTGGCAAGTGCATTCAAGACTTAATCCACTAAGATCCTTTGAAATGTGATGATTTGCATGGACAAGAGTCAACTTCAGAGTTGTACTGATCTAGGAGTTTAATTAAAACGAGATTGAGTGTTCAAGTTAGCAAGGAGAGCTTGAAATTATTGTTTTAGCTAGAGAATAGCTGAATCTTTCACCCGAATCCCACGGTTCCCTCCAATAAGGGATCCGTCTAGGCTAATCCTAGGGATCCGGCTCTCGGCAGCTAAGAAAGGAGAAAAATGATGTTTGTAAGGTCTAATACCTGTACCTCTTGAGTGTTTTAGTCTTCCTAAGTGTTTTAAATGAAAGGGTACTTAAATGAACAAGGGCAATGAGTGATGGTAGCTAATGATTGCCTTTTATGGAAGAAAATGGAACTTTATGAGTACCAATGAATGACCAAAGATGACACTAGAAAATTTGAGAGTGTCAAGTGGAGCTAAATGATCCTAGAGACTAGATAATAACTTAAGATAATTTTGGAAACTACCTTAAAAGTTATAAGAAATGAAAAACTAGTACTTGACCCATTTTGGGGTAAGGATGATTAATATCAATTTGCTAAAGTTGATAGAATGATAAGACTATATTAGTTAACATGCGAGCAACGATGTATGAGTATTTGAGCGGAAGGATGATGAGTTTTGGTGAAATGATGAATCAAGAAGTACCTTGAGTGTGATCCTAGATGAGCTATGAGTGAGTGTGAAACTTACTGAGCTTGAGAAAGACTTAAGTGGTCCTAAGGTATTATGTTTAGCTAGTGTGAAGAAGTCTAAGGACATGGTTTGATGTATAAAGTTTGCAAATCGCATTTCTATTTGCCGGATCCGACGGTTCCCAAGTGGAGGGATCCATCTAGTACAAAGTGAGGATCCGTCTCTGCTAAACAAGTACCTTCACGGAAGGTATGCAAAAGTTGCACAAGGTATCGTATTTCAAAGCTAGTGTTTTCTCACAAGTTTGAACAACTATATAAACGAGACATCAAACTTTAAAGTTTTATTTCATGAGAAAAATCACATTACAATGATAAAGGATGAAATCTAAGGATTGAGCCTATTTGGAAGGAAACTAAGTTTCTTGGCGTTTTGCTAGATGGATCGTCAAATGGATGATGAGTATTTGCCGATTCGGGGATGAAGAAAGACTTGATGTGAGATGTGTTTAGAGGTTCCATCATCTTATTCACGATACGTATAATCGACTTTGAAATTAAAGGTGGAAGTACATGATATGATGATAAAGGCGTGTCAAGAACATTCCATAAGGGATTAGTTTGTTCTTGTTACCTTGAAGGTTTACAATTAAGCCTATGAAGAAGTAGGCAAGATTGTATGGTTTTGTGTTAGCAAACAATACATTATGTGAGCACAACAAGCGGGAAGGATTTCTCGATTTCTAAGACTCCAAACATTTTTACGTAGGATGATGCGAGAGGTTTAAACTCATCTCGGATATTACGTGTATAGATTATGTTTGGATCGGAGTAATAGGGTCGAGGTTTGCATAACATGCGAGTCAAGTCTTGAGGGAAGGTGTGTGTGAGCAATATGGGCTATTTTCTTCACGATGGTTAAAGAGAGAATCAAGAGACCAATCTTCGATGAAAGGCACGTTCTCCATGATTTGGAATTCGAGAGAATGTGAGCAAATTGCCCAAGAGTTAAAACAAAATTTTGGTTTTGATCCAAAACCAAAAGATAAAGATCGATCCTCGTTACGAATGAGTTCAACTTGATGGAAGAATTCCAATACAAACCGTCGACTGATTTTCTCGTTAATTTCGAGAAGGCCTTCTAGTCCTATGGTTCGGAAAGAGGTATTGATACCTTCTTCGTATAGTAGAGGTGTGTCGACAATCCGTCCTTCATGGAAGTGACGAGTTTCGAGATTATTGAACCCACGGACATGATTGCCAGGTGTGTTGGGCTCAAGAGAAATGTTAGGAATGTAGACATGAGTTAGTGAAAAGTCGAATTCATACTACGCATTAAAGAAAAAAGATGATCACCTAACGTTTTTACTAGATTCTTATTAACAATGACAATTAACTCACTTAGTACTTAACATTCTAGTGGGATTTTTCTTTTTAAGATGAAAACAGTTTTTATGTTGCATGAGAATCTGTTTCCCAGTTCCATGGTTCTCACGGTTCCCTTCCAAGAGGGATCCGGCTAGTTGAACTATAGGGATCCGTGGATCTGTAGTGACAGAAAAAAGATTTTGAAAAATAGATTTTTTGCATTTATAGGTTTATAAAAAGAAATGTATTTTAGCCAATATTTACTTAGTTAAGCATGCATTATAGGTTTCTAAGGTATCTTAAGGCCAAATGTACGAAAGATAAAAAGTAGAAGAAATGACAAACACAATATGAAAAATAAACTAGATAAACTAAAACATTAGTAGTATTTCATTTCAATGCTAAAAACGATACAAAAGATTGGGTATATAACACCAATGTAGATTAACAACACAAAATACATGTCTCCATGAAAAACTTGATCATGGGGAACACGAGAGCGATGAGTGTCAAGGCGATGATCACGAAGGTAAGGTAAACCATGATGATGAAGTTCTTCCTTGGTTTTGATTTGAGATGAGATGAGAAGGAAGGTGAAGTTTGAATGAGAGGTAATTTTTGAAAGTGGAAGATTTAAAAATGAGGGTTTGGTGGAGTTTGAATGAGGAGGTATTTATGGGGAAGGAGGAATTTTGAGATTTGTGTTTTGTTTTATTATTAGAAAGATTTGACTTTTGGATTAAGTAAAATAAGACACATGTTTGTAAACCTAGACTATATACGGAAGAGTAACACGTATGCAAGAAAAGTTTCCTAACGAAGCTACGTGTAATATATGAGTATGTAAAAAAAATAATCATATAAGTTCTATGTAAGCATACTTATTCTTAATCTAATGTTATTTAGAGATAATTAGGAAGTCATACCTCTAATGCAATTATGAGTGTCTTTCTTTGACAAGAAAAATGTCAATAGACAACTCTGGTTCCTTCGTGATTAAGATACCTTGTTAGGGGAAGGTAATCTTGTTACCAAGCAATTCCTATGGCTTGATAAACATGAGCTTTAACTAAGCAAAATGACAAGGAAGGTTAGTGCAATTTAGTAAGATAAAATAAGAGAGAAAAAAATATTGTTGTCATCTAATCAACATCCTACAAAAGTGTTTTTAAGACATGGTATTTATTTTTGTAAAAGTCCTTCTTTGTAGTTTTCAATTATACACGGATCGTATCAAGTTTTTAAAGTACAACATACTCTAAAAACTTGGTAACGAAGCTCTAATGCCAATTGTGGAGAACTAGAAGGGGGTTGAATAGTTTTACCGATTAAAACTTGGTTTTAAACTATTTAGATCGACTTATGTCAATCTATTTGAACGTGTGTGTTGGATGTTGATAGACAAGCGTATAGATAAATAAAAACTAAGATAAAGAGTAAGAGGCACAAAACCACAACGAGAGTATTTATAGTGGTTCGGCTACAAGGACACCTTCCTTGCCCTACTCCACTCCCCGAGTCACCTACTCGAGAGTTCGTAATCACTATACAACACAAACTCCTTGTGGCGGAGAAGCCTTCACAACGTCGCCAACTCTTTATCAATGTCCTTTGACCCAATACAAATCTATCTTGTACATCGACACACCATATCGAATGTACATATTAGGCACCTTTCACTAATGTCGTTGACTCCACTTCTAGGCACCCTTCACTAATGCCTTTTGAATTGACTTCTAGGCACCCTTCACTAATGCCTTCAACATGGACTCTCGGCACCCTTCACTAATGCCTTTGACACAGATCTTTGGAACCTTTCACTAATGCCTTCAATATGACTCTTCGACACTTTTTCACTAATGTCTTCGTCTTGACCCTTTAGACATCTTTCACCTATGTCTTCGACACTACACTTCTATTGAGAAAGAAAAGAACAATGAACAAGATACCATTAGTAGTCTTGATGATGACGAAGCTAGGCAACCCATGGACTTGAGCTTGCTCGACTTCAAGAGGTGGTGATCTCGCCTTTAAGAGGAACCTAGAGAATCACACAAACACAAAACTACATAGAAAGATCACTTAGATCGTGGTTAGAGAGTTTACAACACAAAGAGAAAATATTTGTGAAAGGGTGAGTTACAATGAAGAAATGGCTCACTATTTATAGACAAAATATTGCTATTGTTCCACGGATCCCTTACTTAAGGGATCCATCCAAAGGTAAACTGGGGAACCGTGGGACGCCTCTCTTTCCCATGGGGTTTGGGTCATGGGTCATGGGTCCTAGATTTTAGAACATGGGTATCCAAGTAGATATAATGTATCTAGAAGATGCAATGCATCTAGTCCATGGGTTATGGGTTAGCTCCATGGGTCATGGATAATACCCATTATGACTTATGCATGATGTCATGCAATGGGTTATGGGTTATGCTCTATGGGTATGGGTTATGGACTTTGGGTTTTACCCAACTGCATTCAATGTATTTAGTTAATGGGTCCAATACTAAAAACTTTACCCATCATGATACATACTAAGTATGTATATATCTACCCAATATGTAATCACTAGTTGTTGTACATATGTATTACTAAATCATGAAAGCACTATTACTTGTTTAGTGTTTTATGTGAAAACGTAAGTGTGTTAGTAAACCATCGCTCAAACCGACCAAACTCGCTTTAGGTTTTTACTCCACAAGTCTACCTCCCAAAGTTCGAAAAATCGATTTCTATAAATAATTTTACAACCGCGATGGCGTCTCCTTATAGTTGGGACGCCATCGATCGCCGTCATTAGGGTTTCGTCTTGGCCAAGTCATCATTGAGGCGCGGCCACGTTGTGGTTGTGACGCCATCGGTCTTCGATGGTGACGTCGTCTAAATCGGATCTAGGCCGATCCGAGAAGAAAAGTCTTCGTAACGCCCTTACTCTTTCAAAGCTCGGCGCCGTCAGTGCAAATCAGTGTGATTCCAACGACTTTAGTGTCTTGATCTTAACTTAGCCATTTTCTTCACATATTTACTCTTTTATCCAAAATGCATCATTCCAAGATTTTGCTTCCAGAGACCTAAAAAGTGAAAAGGAACGAAATTAAGCGAGAACGGATATAAAGTGGGCGGTTAAGGGCTTAAATGACCCCTTAAAAGTGTACGTTTTAAATTTTATCAATTTCTAACAATGTTTGGACACTTGTATGTTGTCCCTCCACCTAAAACCAAACCATAATCGTAACAAAATGGGTATATAAAAACAAATTAAATGCAAGCGTGTCGTGTCTAGAAATAAAGCTAGACTTATTGCTCAATGATATAACCAACAAGAAGGCATAGATTTTGATGAGACCTATGCTCCCGTAGCTAGATTAGAGTCTATAAGAATTCTTCTTGCTTATGCTTGTGCTCATGATCTTAAGCTTTAGTAATAAAATGTCATTTAAGTAATAAAAATGCAAGGCAATCAAATTAAACTAGTTAATAGCAAAACTCGCTGCTTTTCGGTTCCAAAACCGATACCATGATTCTCGACCGAACCAAACCAATAACCGAAATTTAAAATATCTAAGAACCGAGAACCGGACTGCAATTTTAAAATCTTTGTTTGGTTGGGTCGGTTCAGTTCGGTTCTTGGTTTTGGTTCGATTCTCTGCATTTGCTCACCCCTATAGAGGACATATAATGGCATTGATTATTCCAAACCATTATCCTATCTTGAGTAGCTAACCTTCCATGAATAAACAATCATGAATGAAGGCATGCCTTATATTACACTGTGGATACCATACTACTTTCTCGCCAATTGACTCAATTACTTTCTTCTTTAAAGATTTCCCAAACACTCCTTATACTGAAACTTTTCTTTCTTTTTATTTCTCCCAATCCACATAACTATGTCTTCTCTCCTTCATTCAACATTGGAACATTTAAATTGTCAAGATTATTGTCTCCAATTTCTAGGCCATATTCAATTACCATCACAAATTTCATACCATACACTATTCATGATCATAAAGGTTAACAACCGAAAATGGATTTGTACAAACATAGAATAATCAAAATAGATTATATTGTTGACTTTATTAACACAAAGTACATACTTTTGTTTGTTGACTTCCCTAAGTTTTTTGTTTGTTGACTTCCCTAAGTTAAACATACTAATGCACTGAACAACCAAACAACATCCGTAACAATAACAAGCCACATTACAAACCATTGCGATTTAGCCACTATTACACACCACCATTTTCATTCATCATTATCCCAAATTGACAACCATTACAACCAGCTACTTCACAAACCAAAGACTATCACCTAATGCTTCACAAAAATACTAAAATCATTCATCTACTACCATTAAAAACTAAAAACAACTACCCAAAATAAACATGATGGTGGATGGATCAAGAGATGTTAACGAGTAAAGTAAAGATACAACCCAAACAAAACCCAACTGATGATGAGATATTTCTTGTACTTGGACCTCTGCTCTTCAAACAAATTAGCAACATCTCGAAGAGCATTAATCCTCCTCAACAAACCGAGGATAATTTCCACCGACCTTGGGCACATTGGAGGATCAAACCATCCAATAAAAGTACAGTTTGAGCCCCGAAACAACACATTGTGTAAATAAACAACACATTTTATAAATAAACAACACATTGTGTAAAGTTGATATACATTTCACCATATTAACAAACTTACCATTGATGGACAACCATAGAAGCGTCGACCATGATTCCCGTACTGTCAAGGAAGTCTTGACAATGACTTATAAACACAAGTGCATACCACCATAGTTGCTGTGTTTTTTTAAGGTATTTGCTTTTGAACATTATGTAGGATATTGGTTATTGTTTTAATCAAAGAACATGTATAAGGATTAAATCAAACAAGAAGATTTTAGAGAGAGAGAGATGGGTGGGATACTTTCTAGAGAGAGAAAGATGAGAGAAAAATAGTAGGAAGATTTTATTAAAATGAAAGCACCAACCCTCTCCACATGAGGAGAGGGCTATTTATAGTTCTTACATATTACGCCACCTACGGGCTGTGGATCAGGCATACATTGGGTAAAGACCCGTTTGTCCTCTACGGTGTTACTCTAAACTAAATAACTAACTAAATAACTAGTAAATAACAATATGTCTACGAGCTAACTTATGCTAGTCTATAGTTGGGGTGACCGACACTTCACATGGAATTTCTAATTCCTAACAATCTCACCCTAAGGAGGTCACCCCATGATTTATATTTGAATCCTAGCATTCTATTTTATCTTCGCCTTGAGCTCATAGACTTTAATTCTTCACATCCGCAATCTTTGTGCTTTAGCAAGTGATTCTTCAAAGTCCGACCGCTTGTACTTTTAGTGGAGGCCTTTATCTTGATCCACATCTTTGATGATCTTGAGCTTTCTTTGAGATCATCACCACGAAATCTGGATCACCCTTTGTTGTGTTGCCTTCATGTGATGTTATGACTTTTAGACCGACATGCTCACACTTCGGGATCATGACATCTTTCCATTAGAGTGGCGGAAGCTTTCTTCGGTTCATGATATTTGCGGACAGAGCGAAGCATAGTATAAAAATATCGAGCTGTGTTATGTAGATATGCACAAGTCATGATTTCTTCAATTAAGTGTGGATCTTTGTGAGCATGCGACTTTGGATTGACTTCTCAATTCTAATCACCGCAACCGTCTAAATGTACCGCAAACAACGGCTAGCAATAAAACACACGAAAGTGTCTTTGATCACTTTCGTTGAATTGAAATACACGCCCACGTGTTCCCCATTGATCGGTACAAATACCGCTTGTGATCATGTATAATTCAAGAATATCCTTGACAGGTTTCGCAATTGTTCTCAAACCGAACATCTCAAAGAAGACAACACGGAGTGAGTGAACCAAATAATTGAGATTCATTGATTGATGAAAATGATTTGAAAACAATCACGTATTGCTTAGAAGAAAGAGTTTTGCAATATGACGAAGGTTTTATGAGAAAGATCAATTTTCAATCATAAATACTTTTGTATTTGAAAAAGAGTACACATTCGATGTGCTAGAGAAAGAAGAGATTCGCACATCGAACGGTTTTTCCAAAAGTATTTTTTCAATCGAGATTCTTTTGTGTTTGAAAACATGAATACACATTCGATGTGCTAGAGAAAAGAAAATTTGAACATCGAACGGTTTTTCCAAAAGTATTCGTCAATTCATTACCTGGACCAAGGTTGATTCAAGAATGAATTGCCCCATTGTTTCTATCGAGTTGTCACAAGCTTGATATTTTGCAAGATCTCACATGTTACCCACCAAGAGCTTGTTTGATGTTGGCTCTTGAAGGATTTCCATCTTCATCGTGAATATTTTTACATATCACTCGGATGTTCTGGCAATATCACAAAGATAATGCGTAGGACTCTCAATATATACTTACTTTTCACATTGTGTGAAAAAGCAAGTCTTCATTAATTTTGTGTCCTAATGAGATATTGTGGATGATCTGGCTCTAGACTCAATTGTGCACATTTGGTTTCCTATGGGAGACTAGGAGAGGTCTCCTTCTTCAATATCAACAATCTCTAAGAGAAAGTCGATAGATTATGTAGGTTCCCGTGAGAATGAAACAAGCCCTTTTAAGAGGAACTTGAGTAGCTGGAAGTTAGGTGCGCGTCCACCGGGTCCATGATGTCTTGTCTTCAATACCAAGTGTTACCTTAGTAGACACCAAGAGCATATGTATTGAACCCGGTTTCGCCCTAAGGTTGAATTATTGGAGGGCTATTTCTTTCACCCTTTTCACATTCATTTCTTTTTCATTCTTCAATCTCTTGAGCTTCATCGAGACTTCATAACTAGAACCTTGTTGGGTTTATTCCAATTCTAGCTCTTTCTCGCATCGCATTCTTCCCATATCTCATTTTCTCCTTTTTCATCATACTTAAGGACTCTACACTATCTAGTGGATTGTCCTCGGTAGATCCCTCCGCTCTCAAGGGATCGTGGAACGAATACCTAACATAACCATCCTTATAACACCATGCATAAAGTAAATTGGTCGGTCTTTTGGCATTGTTCATTCTTCCCGAAACAAATTGAAAAATCATTTGGAAAATCAATCAAGGTATTTGTGACATAATATCAAAACATTTTATACCTTAACTGCTTTTGATCATTTAGAAATGCTCCCCCTTAACATGTACATATGATTTTGAAATTGTTTAGCACATGGAGGCAAGAGTTCTTTGAAATAATTTCTTGATCACAATTTCCTTTGAAAAAGCCATTTGATTTTCTTTGGTAAATTCTCCCCCTCAATATGTGCATAGGATATTTGAAATCATTTTATCACATAGAGGAAAGAGTTCATTTGAAGTACATCTACGATCACAAAATCCATTAAGAAACCATTTAGAAAATCAATCAAGGTACTTTATGTTGAAGCATAGAAATCTTTGTACCTTGAAAGTTAATTTTCTTTTTGAAATGCTCCCCCTCAATATGTGCTTCTAGATTCGAAAGCGTTTAGCACATATGCGAGAGCCGCCTGCACTTTTGAATCAAATCGATAATCATTTATCAAATTTTATTATTAAATCACAAATTCTCCCCCGATCAAAAATATCAAACCCTTTGAGATTTTGGATCCCAGTGATTCAATAAGGTTTAGAAAACATGGAGAATATGTGCCGATTTAAAAGCTCTTCCGGTTTATGGTTAAATGCTCCTCCACAATCATGTGCATTATGTATTTCAAAATCGTTTGGCACATGAAGGAAGGAGTGCTTTAGAAACAATCACCCTTTAAAACCGATTTGAGATTTAAATCACGATCTCTCCCCCGATCAAAAATTTCAAACCAATTGAGATTTTGGATCCCGGTTGATTTAAATCATTTAGAAAATTTTGGGGAAAGACGTGGCATGATTTAATTTTGAAAAATGATGGATAAGGAACAGTTTTCGACATTAAAGATTGTTAGTGTCAGGTATGATAGTTTTTTAAGAGATCTTTAAGTAAAATAAAACAATTTCACAATCAAACAAGAATGTAAAAAATTCATTTTGAACGTTCTTTGAGTTTTAAAGAGAATCATACCATGACATAATATTAAATCTTTAGATCACCACTTATTTTGTACAAACCGGACTTTTTATGAAGAAATATCGTTTGAAAATATTTTATTTTAAATCACTCTCCCCTCAATCGATGACCGTAGTCGATGATCGAGTGACTTAAGTTTTGAAAACATGAAGTCCGGTGATTTTCAAAATTAAGTCCAATTAATTTTCAAAACAATATTTTCCATTTTCAAAACAATTTAATCGAATTTTTCAAAATTGTTTAAAAAATGGTATCTGCATAAAGATACGTTAGGTGGTAGAGAATAATAAGTTGCTTCTGTTGTTGTTCTTTGTAGGGTCGAAGAAAACCGTCACTGATGCAGATGAGACTTTCGACGTTGCATTTGTCATGCCAACTCTTCATAGAGGTCCAATTAAGCTCCGCTTTCTTCATTTGTCACCCCAAGATATAGTTACCCTTTCCTTCGGCATTCAATCATCTTCATATGTAGGATCCGGATCGAACATTCTTATAGACCAATATACCGCATACGTTAGTGAACACACATACGTATATATGGTGGTCGACATCACCCAAACAACAATCGACTAATAAAAGTCAATGCAACATATCAATCGATCATACAGATGTATGGGAATAATGTGTTTATCAACCCATAATCATCTAATCCTAACAATCTTATCCTAGGCACCTAGTCCTTCAACGTAGGTTAGCATCATTTTCGATTAAGCATTTAGGATAATTAGATAAGCCCGACGGATGAAATAAATTTGAAAACATTCTCCCTCAATCAATGACTCATTTTCCGAAAATTTTAAAGTCGTCAAGACATTGATTGAGTTTGCAAATTTATAAAAACTCGAATCGATTGTTTTAAAGCAACTTATTTACCACCATTTTGTTAAAACAAATATTTTTCTCAAGAATTTTGAAGGAAAATATTTGAGTGGAAACAATGATCCTCTCGACATACTTTTCTCATTTTGTTTTAGGAAAAGTGCACGAAATATTTGAAAATTGGTTTAGCGCAGACTTTCCTTTCTTGAAGAGCGGGTTGCTATTGGAAATAATAGCAAGCCATAGCTTTAAGCACGGGTTACGATCGAAATAATCGCAAGCCATTATTTGACTTGGGTTACTAGCCTCAAATAATCAGAAGCCATATTTTGAGACATGTTTAGAAAGAAATATTTACACCTCCGCGTCGAACTTCATCTAAAGTCCCGTGCCATTATTGAATGACATTTCTAAGACTCAGATGTTATCGATACCGAAGACATGTCTTGAGAAAACATATTTTGGTATTTTTCAATTTTCCGATTTTTATGGGCTTTTGTTGATTTTATATTTTTCTATTTTGTTTTGTTGGTTTTATATTTTTGTATTTTGCTTTTGAAAAATATTTACAAAGATAGAGAAATAGTTTAAGAAGATGATGATACGAGTACCGAGATAAGGAAATCGTTCAAGACTTTGTAGAAGATAGAAGTCATCATCTCTTAAACTTTCACCACCAAAGCATTCGAGGCTCTTGAATCGTCGCAAGAACTCGAGCCTTCTAAGAGTGAATCTTTCGCAGCTTCCCCCAAACCGACAATCCTCGTAAAAAGACCATTTCCCCCAAGAAGAAGAAGTGAATCAAAAAGACTAATTGTATGAGGCTCAAGAACCCAAAGAAGATGATAACAACGAATTAAAAAGTTAACACGGATCATTTATGCGGTTATCAAACCCGAAGGAAATGATTAAGCCCGATCACATGATCCTGTTGAGCATCCTCGATGTACACATTACTCTTGAGTTTGAGCGATTGTCTATTCTGGAGAACAATATATCAACATATTCATTTCACCAAATGCATTCCGGTTATCTAACATATAATCAATCAGCCCATAATGTACACATGTACCCAACAAGAGTAGAGACGATGACATCCAAGTAACATGTTGAATCATCGATCATCTGCGGATATCAACTCGGAATAAGCGAATAAGCTCGATCATGTGAACATGTTGTGACACCGATGTACACATATCTCTCCTTGATGGTTGCGATCACATCGGAATCATCATTACATTGTGTACATGAAGCAATAGCTAAGCACTACCATAAATCATATAGACGATGTCGATAAGCAATGTCATCTCACGCCCAAAAATTCTTCTCATAATTCATCCAACTCGAGCGGTGAAGTAACACAATATACATACCAAATATTCTTGAAAAAGAAGAACAAAAATTAGCTCATATGAATCCGTGAGAATCAACTGCTACTGAAACTCTCCCTGACTATCTTTACCAACCCATAAGTGGACAAATTGAAGTAACCAGTGATGAAGCAAACCCAACACACCAAACTTGAAACTAAAGTAGAATTTTCCCGCAGTTATGACTTATGCTTGCACTCATGTTGGAAGAACGGTGTAGAGAATTCATGCATCATGAAAATTTCTAAATACTCAATAGCCAATGAAAGTATGAGACATTAACACCTCTTGCGATTATCCACACTTGTCATCTGCGTGTGACCTTTGAGTAAAACAACGTAACTCTAATAGTGATAGTTAACTGTGTCTTCAACCATCCACCCGATCGGTAACTAGATAAACCAAGTCTTCAACTCAAATTCTTAAGCCCAAGCAAGTTATCAAATAAGAACACGCCTTTGTGAAAGTCAACTTCAATCTCAAATGAGTGATAAATGATTAATTTCAAGTAATCAACTTGTGTCAAATGCCCAACACGTGAATAAACATACAATCGGATGTACATTGATCCACCGAATGAACCGAACAAATGATTCCTCAACATCAATGCCTTCTTCCTAAAGGTATTCATGTAGAGACCGATCCGAAGACTCACCAATAATATCTTGACGGATGAGGTAGTCATTTTCCTTAATGTTCATGTGGTTGATTTATAGCGTGCACAATGTGAGGAACAATAATCCGTGAAGATTTGGCCAAGGAATACCAAAGAGCGGATCATTATTCATGAGTGCAACTTCAATATTATGATAGTCATTATCAACGCCCGAGGAATAACTAGAGATTGGGTTTCTTGAGTAGTCTAAGTTGTACTTCTTAGATGGTGCATCTTGATCAATGTAGATTGAAGAAAGTGAACTAGTTGAGTCGGCGGAACCGGAGCGGGGAGCTTGAGAACCGGATGATCAACATTCGTTAGAGGTTGGAAGTACTCATCAAACATATCTTGAAACAAAGAATAACAAAAATTTATCCTTAGTAAGTGAAGCATTAGGCGTTGGAGGAGAGTCGTATGACCATAATTCAAGCATCCATCAACATGTAGTATATGCACTCTTCTCCCCCTAAAAAATTTCAAATGAAGTTTGTCGTTTTTGATTGAGTAAGTGAATAAGAATATACACTAATGAACGTAGATCCACTTGAAGGTTGAAAGAGTGTGGGAAAAACATAAAGCTTGTTGATGAAGAATGTCGATGAGAATGGTCATAAACATGAAGATTTCTCTTCTTTTGAAGATAAAGCGCACTGAAGCGTACACATTTCTTTTCTGTGAAGAACGGGGCCTGAAGTGTTATCTGCAAACGCCATAACGATGAAGTACGAGGCCTGAGCTGATGTGAACAAACGTCATAGCAGATTGAATATCAAGGTTGATTTACTTGAACCCGTGAGTTATGAGATATCAATCCATTTGTTATCCATACTTTAAGCCAGTCCATGTAGTGAAGGATCAAAGTATCTGCAACTGAGTAGGGAATACCTGCATTAACATTACAAGCATGAATGCATATATATTGGTTAGTGACATTAGTATCCAAACCCTTTGGGGTTTCATGGTCAACCTTGATTTTGCCATTGGTAAAGCAACTTTCGGTAGGTATCCACCTAAGTCCAACACCCTTAAACATTCTACCGCATTGGAATCCACTTATGATAAGGTCTAGGATTGTTGATATTCTTATGCACGATGGAAGACTTATTGGTATTCCTAGACTCAAAGATTTAGCAGTTGGGATCCATCTAGGTGGAGTTTTAGGTTTGTTTTACTTCATGACATATTGAACCTTAGCCATGTTAGTAGTCTTAGTGGATTGTACCTTAGCATGTGAATTAGGAAAATGTTTCTTATTCGAAAAAGACTAAAGAATTTCTTGTTTCATTTTCTACATGCTTAGCATTCTTCTTCATATAACTACTCTTAGATGCAAGCCAACCCTAGTCTTTTGAGTGTTCCTAGGTAATGGTTTACAACTACTAGCAGTGCCTTGAAATCTCGTGGAATGCATCACCCTAGGTCTTGCACCTAAAATTCCGTCTTTTCAATCTGTGCCTTTTTCCTAGCTTGTTCTAGATAATAGTTCTTCCACAAGTCATTCATATCATATGAATTTTGGGTTTTAATGCTTGATTTTGACACTATTTTCGAACTATTCCTAGAGGTGTTGGGAGTAGAAGTGGCTACTTGTTGAGGGTTAACTGAACTAGAAGCCTTATTCTTAGGTAACTCAGGTGAAGTGACTGGTTTTGACAAAACTTTTATCGCATCAACTTGGGAGGCAAGCCTTGTCTTTAAAGATTTTTTCTTTCGAGATATGAATGCGAGAGGTCGCCTAACAACGAACCGGTCTCTAGTGGGATTAGAAATTGGCTTCCCAAGGTTGATGGTTTGTAAACTTAGTGTTCACACTTTTCCCTATGGTTTTCTAAGCTCATTTTAAGGCAACAATAGCGAAACTCTTTTCACGAAGTTGAGCTTTGAGTTCATCAAGTTTTACTATCAAAGAGTTTATTTGTTCCATTTACTTAGTTCTAGCTTCTTTGATGAGTCACTTAGTTCTATGTGATGCTTTCTCAAGACTCATTTTCCTTTAGTAATTTGGCCACACAAACCGCTAATTCAACATTTCTCATTTGAATATCATCAATAGCATTAACATCGAATTACTTGTAACCAAATTACTTTTCACATGCATATCGAAATGTGTTTCTTCAAATTGCTAATAGTCGAGGTTTTGGCTCAAGTTGAGCTTTTAAATCGTTTATTTCAAAAATTTGAAATTCGGATTTTTACATGGTTTCTTAGTTTGAAGACTTTCCTCCTTTCTTTGTATTGCAATTTCAAGAGAAATGTAATGTTTTCAAGTTTTGAGAATTTATTTGAAAGTTCATCAAAAGCCTTTTTATCAACCATATCTTTTGTTTTGAATTTATTAGCCTCACCTCAACCAAGGAACATTTATAATAATCATGTTCGCATTAAGATCGGCTTTGCTTAGGAACATTAGCGGATGCACTATATTGAGCAGTTAAGGTACCTCATCACATGACACTTGTTCATTTGTCTATTCGATATTTGCATCCTCATCGGGTGTAACAAGAGTCACCGAACTCTTGGTTGTTTCAAGCTTATTTGTCATCGAGCCTTTGTATTCGGTGTTAAGCGATCCATCATCCGATGCCTTACCGGTCTCAACACAACAATTTATTGATTGTACGACATCCATTCACCCTTCCGATCATAGCATCCACTTCTTGTGTGACGAGAGTTCGAGCATTGGTTACATCATTCTTTGTTGTCTCGATATTACGCATTTAGCAACACCCGACCTTTCATCCGATACATTAACCGACTCAATACAACTATCTCTCAATTTCACACGACATTCATTCACGTTTCATCCATTTGTGCGGCTTCCTCATGTACTTCACCACATTATCCATGAGGTGGATGAATGTGTCAATGAACTCATGGATTTCCATTCCAGTATGGTTTTTGAAAGAAATTTCAGTCAAGTGTTGATCATAATATGAAGAATATTCCCCACCGATGAATGGTCAAATTGTTTGTGGATTACTTGAAGTGCAACATCTGGAACCATCCTTTTGAACCTCTTCTTTGGTGAGTTGTAGCTTCAATTGTTCTAAGTTTAGCAAGACGGTTCTTGTTAATGTGGATAAGTCCCGACGGAAGAGGGCACTACATGTTCGTTCCATTGTTGTGGATAGAAGTAATATGGGTGAGAATAAAGTAGTCGATAGGGCTCAATGCGCATTCATTTTGCATGGCATTACGTAATACGGATGCAATGCTCTCTCTTCGCACTCAACACTAAGATCTCCTATACTCATTGATTGATTCAATCATCTTTAACCGCTCGATGTAGCATACATTATCATTGTTGTCCACATCATCATACAATTTAAGTACTTCCAAAATCACTGGGTCAAGAGAGTAAGACATGATGTTGTAGTATACACGGATTTTACAAGTCTATGATTTAAACCGAGAAATAGAATCTTTCACGGATTTTACAAAATCAAGACAAAACCGTGAGACAAGATAAATTGAAGGAGGTTAAGAAGGATTGGAGATGATGAAAAAAATAATGGGGTCTTGTAGATGAGAATGTAGTAAGATTTTGTTTCCAAGCAGGTTAAACAATAGCTTACACGATAGTTATATTCAACGAATCCCGAATAAACCCGAATAAGCCCAATAATTAGCACGGTAGTTATATCAAATAAACCCGAATTATCTCAACCCAAAATATAAAATTGCCTCAGATTTCTAGCCCAACAAATTCACGTCTAAACAAATTCTTCACTTCTAAACAAATTATATATATATACTAAAAAGCATTTGGGAAGGGAGCCAAAGCAAGTGTATTATGTGGTGATTATTATCATAATCTTGCATGCTATTGGTTGTTTTAATGTAATTAACAACTATTGGTACACTATGCAGTTTTTGATTGGTTATGGAGCTAAGTGCTACAGGACCGAATGAACAGTACACACTCCTTTTAGTTTACCAACTTCTGTATACCAACTCTTTACAATGTTGTATCCCATGTACACATTAATTACAAATGTACTATGATGTAACATAGGTTGCCAAATGTTTTAGAAATTGTAATGTGTTCCACAATACGTATGCCACATATACACTAACTCACATATCTTCATTAATTATACATTGTACCATGCTATATTATCATCCTAAACTAAAAAGTTCTAAACATTAATAAAAGCCCAACATTTAGTTATAAAATAACACATTTCTATCTAATAAAAAAAAAGACATAAAAAAAACATTTTAAAACATATACATTATAAAACCGAGAACACGTAATATATAAAACAACACACTCCAAGAAGAACGCTACGGTTAACTCGCTTGCGTTCACTTCTAAAACACATTCACGTTTACTCCCAATAAAAATTCGCGTCTAAGCAAATTCACCAACAATAATATAACTCGCCCAATATTAATCAAGGACAACCCAATTACTTTAATGGCACAAAAGCCACGTCCGATATGCTTTAAGAAAACGCACCCAAGTCTTAACTAAAAGTTTGCCCAAATCCAACATTAGCTTAGACCTAATGTTCTCGTATAAAACACTTACTAATCACACTTTGATCTAATCCCTTTTGTAACCCTAATCCTGCACCACTCTTGAAACACAGCCACCAATAAAAAATTGACCCTTGTTTTTTTTTTGTTATCAGTTTGCTAGATCAAAGGTAGGTTTGTTTCTCATAAGTTTCGTGTTTTCTTTGATTGTAGAAGAACAAAGGAATTAATAGAACGATTATGTTTTGTTAATTTCTTATAAGTTTCGGAAATTAGCAAATGATAGATCAATGATGATTTTGATTCGAGTTGTTTGGATCAAGAAGATCTTGGAATACTCATGAGACACTCGAAAATACATCTGAGATCAATTTGATTACCCTTTTGTTTCTTGTTTATCTATCTTGTACAAATCATTGCTTAGATGTATAAAGTTTGTAGTATAAACCTAAAGAAAAGAATGATGAAACAGAACTTGTTTTGTCTTTTCTTTAATGTTCAAGAGTAACATATGAGGCTAGACTCAATAGATTGTTGTGTATAGATTACTTAACTTTGATTAGTTATCACTTTTGAGTGTAACCGAATGGAAAAGAGAATGATAACACGTTTGTTATTGAATTCCTTTTAGGATTTGAATAACATATGAAGTTAAGCTTCACAAAGGGATCGATGATGCTAATCTTTTCGAGTGTTAGATCAAGATCTTGAAGTTAAGCAATGGTTGATTCAAATCGCAACCACACAACTCGCAATGTCACTTATCCAAACCGCAACCACACAACTCGCAACTCTGAATCTGAGACAAATCACAACTTAGCCAAAAGACAAGTCGCTTTTTAAAGAGGCACAAGTTGCTATTATAAAGAACACAAGTCGCTTTTCAAAAAGGACAAGTCGCTAACAAAATAAAACACAAGTCGCTACTTTTTTCTTTTTTTTTTTTTTTTTGTTGTTTAGTACACAACTCGCCTTCAGAAGGTATCAACTCGCCTCAAGAACGGGTGCCTCGAAAATCATCCAAATAGCTCCAAGACTTGTAAAAGACTCAACCAAACATTAAACAAAGCATATCTAACACATTTAACAATAAAAGTGTAAACTTTTAACCTTTGTAGCCAAATAAAATTTGAACTAGATGAGAAAAATAGGCAAAAATTCGAACCATAATAAAACCCAACAATAACCAAACTAAAATCGGAGCACACACAATATCCAAGATCAAACCATGGCTCTTGATACCATTTGTAGGATATTGGTTATTGTTTTAATCAAAGGACATGTATGAGGATTAAATCAAACAAGAAGATTTTAGAGAGAGAGATGGGTGAGATACTTTCTAGAGAGAAAGATGAGAGAAAAATAGTAGGAAGATTTTATTAAAATGAAAGCACCAACCCTCTCCATGAGGAGAGGGCTATTTATAGTTCTTATATATTACGCCACCTACGGTGTGGATCGTGCATACATTGGGTAAAGACCCGTCTGTCCTCTATGGTGTTACTCTAAACTAAATAACTAACTAAATAACTACTCCTCCGTCCCAAAATTATAGTTCCCGTTTGACTTTTTCGGTCTTTCTTTCACAACTTTGACCTTAAGAATTTTTGTTTATGTTATATAATACTTTATGCAAATTATATGAATGGATTGTGTTTTAAATGTATTTTCATTTGGTATAATTTTTGTCAACTATTTTATAACACAAACAAAAATATTCAAGGTCAAAGTTGAAAAGAAAAGACCGAAAAAGTCAAACGGGGACTATAATTTTGGGACGGAGGTAGTAGTAAATAACAATATGTCTACGAGCTAACTTGTGCTAGTTTATAGTTGGGGTGACCGACACTTCACATGGAAATTTAATTTCTAACACATTAGGATGTGGAAAAAATGGTCATACATCAATGTGTTAATATAAGACTTCGATGATCAATGGGAAAACGAGCCGGCAGTGATCTTGTGGGCAAAAACAATCCTGCTACAGTGATGAAGCGACCATGTCTTGCATTGAAATTGTGTAAAGGTTTGATGAACGTGTTTCTGGCATGAGATCGTTACCTTTTAGATCATGGATGAAACAAGTTTTTTCCCGAAAAGCAACTTCCAAATCACCATCACAAAATTGACCGACTGAGAAAAGATTGTGTCCAAGACCTTCCACATAGTAAAGTCTGCTAATTTTGATATTCCCATTGATGTAATCTCCGGAGCCCATAATAGCAGTAAAGTGATCATTCCCGAACCTGACAGTGCCAATGAACTTTGCAACAAAGTTTGATAAAAGTTTGAGGTTGCCTGTCATGTGCCTGGAACAGCCGCTATCAAGAATCCATAGAATGATTTCTATCGCCTGCAATACACACAGACAACACAGGTGGAATAGAGGTAGATGTGGAACCGGTAGAGTTAGAGGTTCTTATAGTCACAATTGAAGCACATATGTTAATAATTTTGGGTAACCATTTAAAGCCAGTGTACTTTGTAACCATCTCCCAAGTCCAAATAGTACGTGCTTTTGCCTTAGTGAATGCACTAGGTGATGGTATCTTCCTAGGAGGTGATGATGGAGCTATGGGTGCATCAATGATGTTCTCAGAAACTACAATAGGCGGTTATTCTAGCATGCACTTAGAAGCAATATCGGGCCTCAGAGGTAATGTCATTTGTAGATTTTCGATTATGAGACAAGATAGATTTAGCAACACAATTATCATGACAACGTAAAACATACTTTTATGCATAAAATACACAAGAAGCTTCAAACATAACATTCAAAGTACTTAAAGATTCAACATTCGTTACATTGCCTTTTCTATTACATTGCCTAACGCAATATCTAAAGCGGTGCAACATGTGTTTTGTTCAAAGTCCTAGCATGATCTTCTACTGTGGGCTTTTAGTGGTCCGCTCTTACGCTACAACTTCCTATTCTTCTTTTGAGTGCTCTTGTCGTGAAGTGCTAACGCTAGGATTGGAGGCAACTACTCTCGTAGAAGTGGAAGGAATTACATTGGTATCTTGTTTTTTCGGTGGTGTGGAAAACTAGAAGGGGTGAATAGTTTACCATTTAAAATCTTTGTTTTGAAACTTATTGTAAGATCAATTGATATTGATCAAAGATATGTTAGTGAAGAATAGACAATATGTAAGCAATGTATAATGAGTAAATAAGGAAAGAAACAATCAAACAACGACAAGTTTTTATAGTGGTTCGGCCTACAAGGACTCTTTTCCTTGCCCTACTCCACTCCCCGAGTCTCCAACTCAAGAGTTCTCTTCACTAATCAACAAGCTCCTTTAACCGCGGGAAAACCTTTACACGCCGCTTAAACAATATTTTCGACACAAAGCTAGATGTCGAAGTTCTTTACAAGGGTACAACCACTCCCACACACTATGTATTTTGAGGACTAAAATACTAACCACTCACATTCAGAGGTTTAAGATGGTTTGGTACAACAATGATGTATGAACAAGACTAGATCATACAACAACAAAACAAACAAGCTTTCCAACTATTTGTTGAAGCTTGATTATGCCTTGATCTTCTTTGCTACAAAAGAGGATCACTAGAATGAAATGAAACTGAGTTAGAAGTAATAGAGAGAAGGAATGTATGTGTTTATGCTAGAAAGGGATGATAAAACAACTTGGGTTGGCTTGCTATTTATAGGCCAAAGTGATCTGCAGTGACCACGGACCACGAAACAAAAAAAAGGTTATGCCTTTGTATTTTTTTGGTTCCGCCGGTCTAACAACAAGATTACAAAGATCTTTCCAAAGTCAACCAAATCTAACAAACATCATGTAAAATATGTAGAATCCAAATCTAAACAAAATATTCTATGAAATCTTTTAGAGGTTTCAATGTGATGCAAGCTATGATGTCATATGTTGTTTTCTATTTTTAGAAGTAATATGTTCAAGTTAAATACATATGTAATGTTGTGTTTAAGAGACTAAAACGTACTTGCTCTAAAAATGTTGACACACATTATGGTTTAGAAGGATATCAAAGTTAATTTGTTGGGTTCAGTAAATACCTAAACCCTTAAGTCTAGGATTTGAATAGTAAATACCCCAAGTGTTTAATCCCTTAAACATTAACAAGTCATTGAGCGATAGTCTCTCGGTGAGTCGTCTTCGTGATACTCGATGAGACCAAGAAGAAGTCTCCACCATGAAGGCGGAACTTAATGGGTGAAGACCGAGTCTAGAAGAAGATGGTGGATTCGGAGTGATGACAATAACTCACCGAATCCCAAAACTCCCTCACCAACTACTAACATCAAGACAAACTAAAGATCAAGGCTATGAAGATCAAGAATGAGCGGGACAAGGCGGGATAAGTTTGAACAGATAAGATTTAAGTCCTTATCGCCTAAAGTCAAACTTTCCTTGAATCGTTAACTATCGTGCTCGGTGTCATCACCGACAAGAAGAAAGCGACCTTGTCACTTACCCAATATAGTTAATGTAAAGAGACAAAATACATCAAGATTTTGTCTTCTCAGAATTGTAGCAACTCGTATATTTCGGACTATAATTTGACTATTATTTTGACTTATTATTATTTTAATTTGAAGTAATATTACTTTTATAAGTAATTACGTAAGTTGAATCGCGTGAGCTTTACTCGTAACCAACACAAGACTATGATGAGTCTACGTATTCTAGGCATTTTTTTATAGTCATATTTTATATGAACTATTGCTATTTTGTCATTTTTACGTAAACTTTATACTTTTTACGTAGTACGTTTATTTGAACCAACGTTATTAGATTTTAAAAATGTATACGCACTCCGTTAAACTTATCACACATCTAATATACTAATATAGAGTATATTGATAAGTTTTAATATTTTTATAAGTATTATATTTTAACGTTACCCGGTTTTAAATTTCGTAACTTAAAGATTTAATGTTAGTGATTACCGGGATCAAACCATACACTCTAAGCCTAATACTACTACAAAATAATACAAAAATAACTAATCTATCCTACTCATTTCAGTGTCTCACGCCAGCTGCTCAAAACGTGTCAAATATTTGGACATGTGTACTCTAAATTTACACAACAATTAGTCATCTATTAACTTATTATATGTATAAGCAAATAAATCTCTAACTTGCAATTTCTCTTGTGTTTTTTTTTTTCTCTTTTTGCCGTGAGTTACACCAACTCTATAATCACCATTTCACTTTTGAATTGATAGAGATTTTATGCTAAGATTGAAAGTTAAGTGCTCTCTATAAGATTCTTGGTTAAATTTGTTTTATCTCTTGGGTCTATTTAAAGATTAAAAAGGGTTATAACAAGTGTTTTTGGAAGATTAGTACAAGTAATCTTGGGTAGTTAGATCAAGGTAAGTAGGGCTGAAGTTAAGAGTGTTCTTCGGTGATTAACAAGGGTTTACAAAGTTGAGTAAAGATTCAAGACAAGGATTGAAAATTTGAAGGGCTTAGGATTGACTTGTTCATGTTGTACTAGTGGTCGCTAGAAGCTCGCGACTTCTTGATCTACGTTATATCATTGTAATCTGCTGCTAATCACTACAGTGAGTATTCACGAACCCCGTTTTTAATTATTTTAATCATTTTGGGGTGGGATGCATGAACCTAAATTTAAGCTATATTGTTTGCACTATATTATGAACTATTTGAACCCTTTTGACATATTTTGAACTCGATTGACTTGCCTTGACCTTATAACTTGACTTGAACCTTTGAACTTTACTTAGACTCTTGGACTTAATTATGAACTTATGACTTGTTTGAATCTAATGGACCGTACGTCCTTGGCATAAAGTCTCCCATGTTCAGAGCAATGTAAAGTCTCCCATGTTCGGAGCAGCTTAAAGTCTCCCATGTTCGGAGCAGTGCCGAGTCTCCCATGTTCTGAGCAATCACTATGTGATAATATATAATAGTTGTTATGAAGGATTGTCCGACAAACAAAGGCATTCGCATTGTAAGTCCCGATTGGTTTGCTGCTCGCACTCCAATTTATACGATCGCTCGGCGGCCTCCTTGTGTGGGGCAAGCGAGGTAATATGGATAGCGCTATTAGAGGTCGCCAACCTCTCTTTCCCTGCTCACGAAATGCATATTATTTATTTTGGGGCTTTGCCGCATAACTTTATTATATATGAGGCGTTATTATTTGATATGACCACGTGCTTGACCATAAATTGTTCTATATGTTATGTGAATGGTTTGTGAAAACATAGATTGCAAGTCTTGTATGGACGTGATTTGCAACTGGATGTTTTAACAGAGCCTTTGCCTTTGGACTTTTCTCAAAAACTTTGGACTTAACTTTATTGTGAAAATATATCTGAACTCTTCCTATAAAAAGACCTTCATATTATTTAAAACGTGTGTACTCACCAACTATTTTCATAGTTGACCCGTTTTTCTCATGCATTTCAGGTGATCAAAGGTCATTTTCTATGACTGGAACTTTGAACTATGAAGTAACACCTTCAGTCGACTTCCGTTGCTAGACTGATTTTGGGGGTGTTATAGTAACCTGTCAGTTTGTCCTCTAGGATAGAGTCAAAACCACACTTGTATAAATATCATAAGAAATGGAGTGGAAGAACTTTAATCTTGTGGATTAATTGTAAAACACACACACAAGCCATCTTTCACTCCTCCAAATACAACTTTGTCCCTGAGATAGCTCAGTGGTTCCTTTGTAGTTGTGCTCAGACTTAGCCTGAGCTTAGTGAGGAGATACCATACTTTGTCATTTCAATCCCAAGTACTATTCTGCAAGTACATGAGTAATGTATTTTTTTTATTTGTTTCTAATAAAGAATATATAAGTTGAAAATTATTCAATGTGTTTTTTACTTACACTATTTCAGTCTTTGTTCACAATATGTTGATTTATTGCTTTAATTGTTTTTATACGATTGTGAAAAGGGAAAAACAAGTGGTATCAGAGCAGGCTGATTATAAAACTTTTTTTAAGCCGCTCAAAACATTTTTAAATCAGGATCTAAATGGCTGAAATTGATGTACCCCAACTTGTCGACAAAAAGGGTAGAGCTTATTCAATTGTTGCCCTCGACTTGAAGTTGGTAAATTTAACAAATGGAAAAGCGAATGCTTTGCTATTTGACTAGGATGGAACCTTACTACATTAAGTGTATTAATGAAGGTCCATTTATCCCAAAGGCTTTGAAGGTTTGCCTAAACACGAAGCTCGATGTGAACTCGGGGCGAGAGGAGAGTGATCAACCGGGACCAAAGGCTCAAAAGCATCATCATATCATGTCTTCCGATGATGTCATGAGTCTGTTATTGGGTATAATCTGACTAAACAAACTGGGATGACTGGTCCACGGTCATGAAGGTCCTCGATACCAAGGAAAAGCAGGATTATGGACACGAAACTTGAGTATAACACCTTGAGGCTAAGGACTCAGAAACTCTCTCACAAACCTACACGGTACAAAACTTTGCTAAATGAATTGTCTAATGATGGTGTAAAATTGTCCAAGCATGAAATCAATGTTGGTTTTGTCAATAGTCTCCACGAGAAGTAGTTGAATTTCTCTCGGGGACTTAGAAATGCAAATCATATCCGGAATCTTGAACTTTCGAGATATATGGGAAATTTGTCTATGAGGAAAACCTCATCACTGCAGACGATACCACGACTTGAAGAAGTCTCGGGAAGTCAAGAAGTCGTGACCACCACCTCAACACCAATTTCTCTGCTTTTTACTCTAACGGTGTGGTTCAGATTTTAGGAAAATTCGGATGATGAGCGATGAGAGATCAAGCGAGAGTACCTAAATGACTGAACATCAAATTTCATGAAAGGGCACTCCTTGCTAACTCTAGAAGATTTATAGAAAGAAACAAATGTTTTCTAATGCTAAAGCTAATGAGGACACCGAGTATTTTAAGTGTCACAAAAGAGGTCATTTTCCAAGACTGCATTTTCAAAACAATTTATGAACCCTCTTACAAACCATCGTGGTCAAATCGGTCCTCGGGCTTTAGCAAATTTCAACCAAAAATCTATCGGTCTCATCAAAATTTTAAAACAAATCTGATCAAAATAAAGCTGCTGATTTTGAAGCTAAGTACAAGAAAGCCAAAGCTAAGCTAGCACTACTTGAGGCCAGTCCCTCGAAACAATAAACAATGTTAAATACATGCGGGGTAAAAACAAGGACCTAGTTCTTTGAAGTCTTTGATTGGGATGAAGAGCTAGTCTCCTCAGAAGATGAAATGGTGCAAGTCAGTGCACTGATGGCTCTCTCAGAAGAGGACAAGCTAGCTGTTGGGAAGAATCATGCCAGGAATGGTGAATGGGTCAACATCACAATGAAGAAGGTAAATATTTTACTTTCTATGGATGATGACTCTTATTGGCAGTCTTTTATGAACTATATCAATGTTGACCTTAAGTTTGTAGAAGAGCAACGATTAAATCTTTTTTCAAAATACAACAAGTTAAGTTTTAAATTAAACAAGTGTAGGGATGAACTACTTCTTTTAAAACAAGCTAAGCTTGAGGTCATCACACCGCAAATTCAAAACCTTGAATTAGTTAAAGAAATCAAGCTCTTGGGAAGAACTTAAAAGGAAAAAGATATCATTGAAAGTTGGACTGATAAGAATCCTAGGTTCTTTGATGTTGTGGGAGCCCCTAGTAGCAAAAAGGGAATCATTGGTGAAAATCATCTCCCTGATTCTCACAATAAAGACCAAGGTCCTAAACCATTTGTGTCTGGTGGCATGATCACCAATATGTTGTCATTCCCAAGTCCAGTGATTGGGTTGAACGGGTTAACCCTGAGTAAGCTTCAAAATTTCGATTCTGGAAGAATATTAGAGCCTAAAAGCCAAGCTCTAACGAGCATGCTTGCACTCCCTGATGTGCCCAGTAGTACTAAACACATCTCTGAGTCTGAAGCCGAATCTCTAACACCGCTTCCACCCCTGAAATCTCTTGAGGTCTTGCACCTAGCTCGAGCTTAATCCTTTGCAATTCAACCTCACTCACCAAAAGAAAGATCTGGACTTGGTAGAACCATCCCGAAAAGACCAACAAAACCAACCCAAGATGACTTTACTTCCATCGAGACCTCCATCTTCTTCGCCCTCGGCGAGACCAAACCAAAGAATCGATCGAACTTGTGAGGAAGTTAACTGACAAGATGGAATCCATCGAAAAAGCTCCTGATTCAATCAAGGAAACTAAGTCAGCCTCCTCTAGTTCATCAAGGTCAAAATACAACACCAAACCCAGGAAGAAGTGTGATATGTGCCATTATACGAGTCATACCACTGATAATTGCTACAGAATCCTTTTTGTATGATCTGCAAAAAGGATGATCACAGAATTTCTGACCACTTACAGTATGTAAGTTCATTCAGTGAAGCAAGACATACCAATGTTGGTCATCAACATGCTTCAACCTCCAAACAAGCTCACAGGCATAGAGCAAAACCCTTTCCTCCTTGTCCACACTTTAGCTTCAATGATCATCATCCCGATGATTGTCTCATGAACACACATTTGTGATATTTGCGAAATCCGACTCATGAGACATCCCAAGCATGTGATGTCATCCAAGCAAGGAGATGTTCAAAACAACCCGCATCGAGTCATCCTCAGTCAGCAAATGCAAAACCTGTGGTAGCACAATGCACTCAATCACTGACCAGGAGTCTATTGCCAAATTCAAACAGACCTTTAGACCCAAGCCCACTAGCATGTAGGTTAGCAAGAGAAACTAATTCAGTTTACTATTTGTGCAGAGACAGGAAGCCTATTTGGCATCTAGATTGTGGATGCTCAAGAAGCATGACTGGCGTTAAGGAGTATCTGCACAAGTATGTAAAGGAACCAGGACCCAAGGTAGTATTTGGTGATAACTCATCATGTCCCACTGAAGGTTATGGTTCAAGATACTACAATGGAATAGTTTTCTAGAATAGCTTATGTCAATGGTCTAAAATACAATCTCATCAGTGTCAGTCAATTATGTGATGCTAAGTACATTGTTCAATTCAATGACAAATAAGGCACCATTTTCAATGCCAACAAAGAAGTTGTTTTGATAGCTCCTAGGAGAGATGATGTTTATGTGTTAGACATGTCAACACTCTCTCAAGATGGAACTTGTCTCTTTGCCAAAGCCACTGAAACTATCAATTGGATGTGGCACAAGAGATTCTCTCACTTAAATTTCAAAAACATCAACAACTTGGCAAAACAAAATAAAGTCCTTGGCTTACCATCACTGGTTTTGCAAAAGACAAACCATGCTCGACTGTGAAAAAGGCAAACATCACGAGCATCATTCAAAACAAAACAAAATTTCTCCATCAAAGCGCCTTCACCTCCGCACATGGATCCGTTTGGGCATGTCGGTCAAGAACAATCCGACATGAGAAGTATACACTTGTCATTGTTGATGAGTTCTCAAGATACACTTGGGTATACTTTCTTTCCAAGAAGAGTCGAGACGGTGATACAATAATGTCATTCATCGGGAAAATTGAAAACCGAATGACATTCTCATTAAACAAATCGAACCGACAATGGTGCGAGTTTAAATCAAGAGCTTGAGAATTTTTGTGATGAAAAGGAATTTCCCAAAAATTTCATCTCCTTACACCCACGAAAAAATAGGGTGGTGAAAGGATAAGCAGAACTCTCATTTAGGGTGCAAGAACTATGTTAAATGGCTCGGCACTCTCAAAGCACTTACGGATGAAGCGGTCAAAACGACTGTTACACTCAAAGCAGGTCAATCATTGTCAAAAGACATAACAAAACCCCATATGAGATCTTCAAAGGAAGACTTCCTGATATCAGCTACTTTCATGTGTTTGGGTGTTCTGTGTTCATTCACAATCACAAGGATCACTTAGGCAAATTTGATGCAAAAGCTGATGATGGGTATTGCCCAGGTTACTCACTTATCTCTAAAGCCTTCAGGGTGTTCAACACCAGAAGACAACAAGTTGAGGAAACCTTTCATGTCACCTTTGATGAAAGTTCTAAAAGTATCAGATTCACCAATACCTCAGTGGAGGAAATAGGAATTGATGACTCATCAAGATATCCTCCTGATGAGTTCAACACTGAAATCAATTCCTCATATCAAGCTGATGCTGACATCTCATACTATGTCTTACCCCACAACCTTCCTCAACCAACTATCAGTGAAGTCATTGATAATCAATCAGTCCCTACTGGGATAGGTAATACTGAACCAAATGTTCAGGAACCTGTGATTCAAGAACCCCAACCTGAACAAAGCATCTCAACAGATGATCTAAATGATTTTGTGGCTCCTGCACCTGAACTCACTCCTGAGTTTCCAGTGACCTCCTCAAGCTCAGATCCTAGACCACAAAGTAAGTGGACAAGATCTCAGGAGATTGAGCTTGTAAACATATTGGTAAACCCATTGAAGGCATGCTCTCTAGAAGCATGGCTGCTAAGTTAACAGCAGCTTCAGCCAATGAATGTCTATATGCTAATTTTCAATCAAAAATAGAACCCAAAAGTGTCACTGAAGCTTTAAAACACCCAAGCTGGGTTCAGGCCATGCAAGAAGAACTTCAACAGTTTGATAAAAATAAGGTCATGACCTTGATCAAATGTCCTCAGGATGTCATTGTCATAGGAATGAAGTGGGTTTTCGAGAACAAAAGCGATGAAAAGACCGCTATTAAAAACAAATCCGGACTTGTAGCCAAAGGTTACAGTCAACAAGAAGACATTGACTATGATGAGACATTTGCTCCTGTTGCAAGAATGGAAGCCATCAGGATCTTCCTTGCATTCGCAACCTACATAAACTTCAAAGTTTACCAAATGGATGTAAAAAGTGCATTCCTGAATGGTGAACTCAAGGAAGATATGTATGTTCAGCAACCTCCTAGCTTTGAGAGTAGTGAATTCCCTGACTATGTCTGAAAGCTTGACAAAGCCGTATATGGACTTAAACAAGCTCCCAGAGCATGGTATGAAACTCTCTCAGCCTTCCTGATTCAAAACAAGTTTGTCAGAGGAAAGATAGACAAGACATTGTTTATCTACGGGACAAAATAAGATGTGATACAGGTCCAAGTATATGTTGATGACATCATCTTTGGCTCAACAAATTACACTCTTTGCAAACAGTTTGAAAAACTGATAACAAAGACGTTTGAAATGAGCATGATGGGTGAACTCACATACTTCCTTGGACTGCAGATCAGGAAAACTGATAAAGGAATCACCATCAGTTAAGAGAAATACACCAGAAATCTCTTGAAGAAATATGAGATATCTTATTATGCCTCAGTGAAGACTCCAATGGTTCCTCCAAATAATCTTGGACCTGATCTCACCGGCAAATCGATTAATCAAACTCATTTCGTCGGGGATTGTAGGTTCAATCGATGTATTTAACTACTTCGCACCAAACATACAATTCTTAGTCTGTCTAATAGCAAGATATCGGTCCAATCCCAAAGAATCCCATCTCATCGCGACCAAAAGAATCCTCGGATACCTAAAGGAACTCCAAGCCTTGGACTTTACTATCCAAAGTGCTCGTGGTTTGACCTCAAAGGGTATTATGATTACGATTATCTTGGTGCAACATGGACAAAAAAAGTACCTCGGGGCCTGTCAATTTCTTGGAGGAAAAAGTGGTTTGTTGGAGTGCTAAAAGCAACAATCGGTGGCTATGTCTTGGTGAAGGTTTAGTATGTGGTCTTTGCATGATGTTGTGCCATTGTATTATGGATGAAAAGTCAACTCGGTGACTATGACATCCATTACAAAATGGTACCCATCTTCTCGTGATAACACCGATTAGCTATTACAATCTCCAATAACCCTCGTCCTTCACCAAAGAACCAAACACATTGATATCGGATATCATTTCATCGGGGACCACATAATGAAAGGAGACATAGAACTTTATTTCATCCCTACTTAATATCAACTTGCGATATCTTCACCAAACCCTTAGATGAACCTACCTTGAGGAGATTGAAATTGAATTGGGAATGCTTGACATTGAAAGTCGGCAACACGAAAATCAATCCCAATCTCGGTGAGTTCTCTACGAAATGGTCCATGCTCCTGAACAAAACCCTAAACAACATTCTCCTTGAATGAGTTAGACTCATTCGGGGACCCCGACGATTGATATTAAGCATTGAATGAGTAACTAATGCACCAAGTATTTCGTTACTTAAATGTCCTAGGTTGGTAAACACACCAATTTAATATAGGAATATATGTCTCTATATCATTCATACTCAAGTCAGGGTCCTCAAACCTTACCTCATCCCACTTGGCATTAAATGCCTCCTCTCATAAAAATATCCTAAGGATATTTTAATCGCAAAATGCACTTTTACGCGCAATCGCAATCATTCTCTTGAAAACCGGAAATTATGCGGGTAGTGGGTGGTGGCATTAAATGAGGTAAATAAAACGTTTTCAAAAACAAACTTTACAAATCCTCATTAGTGCAAAATCTACCCTTCTCACCACTCTATAAATACCCCCTCAAAACATTAAAAACACACAAATTATTTATGCATCAAAACGCTGTCAAAATTATTTCTCAAACCCAGAAAACTTTGTGTGTTCTTCAAATCTTCAACCAGTTTTTATCAAAAATCTTCTCTGTAAACCATTTACAAAAGATTCTTCTTCACCAAACTCAAAAGTTTTTCAACTTTTTAACTGTTCTTGTTAAATAGTTTTCAAAAACCCTAAAATCCTTCAATGGAAATGGCAAGAACACAAAGCCTTCATTTTGCACCTCAGTGGGTGGGCGGTCTTGAAAATGTTGAGTTCAAAACTAATAATGTTATAGGCAATTTTGAATACCCACCTGATGTCCCAGCCTATAAGGGAATCATGAAATTTTTACTCAACTGCCCACTAAAATAGGCCTTTACTCGGTCCCTTCTATCTTGCACCAAAACCTCCTCGGGGAGTTTGGGGGCTGTTGTGGCCTATGACCCGACACCCTCGGTGATGGATGGACCTTAGACCACTCGTGGAGTATCTCATCAAGTTCACACTTTTTAACAGGGAAAAGTCAGTCACCCCTGGACTATAAAACATTTTGTACATCAACAGGGCTTGACTATAATCCTGGTAACTATGTTGCTAATCCTGACCCTTCCACAGTTAAGGATGAGTTAAAACAAATTGTTTTAGATCCAAAGTTTTTGGACAGAACCCCAGTCACCAAGAACTCTTTTCCCGCGGCTTGGAAGATCCTGTTCACATTTGGGATCCAGGTTCTCGGCGTGAACCACTCATCCACTGAACAAGTTAACTCTATTCAGTTGATGATGGCATATTGCTTGATGACAGGGACTCGACATAGGGGAGATCATTTACAGTGATCTCGTAACCAAGCTACTGAGCAAAACTAGGACGAAATATGTTTCGTACCCTAGGTTTGTCTCATGCGCTTTACAAGTGTTATTGGGTTGCAATTATCCTTAGGAATACAAATATTTTGCTTTACCGTCATCTGAGTCAATCAAATTTTCAAAAGACCCATCCCAAGTCATCAAATCAAATTACGGCCCATATGGTTCTGTAAACAACCGTAGGGACTCAAAGGTGTCCAAACCCTGCTCCCAAAAAGACAAAGGGGAAGTCTCAGACTGGGACTAAAACTAAACCCAAGTCGCAGGGCCTTGAGGCTTTAGGAACACAGCCTAAAAGGCAAAGAAAGCCCAAGACTAATCTGCCACCCAAATGAGACCAAGCAACATCCACCCCGGCGACAACGAAAGACACTGATACATCACAGTCAGTGCCCTTGGTCCCAACTACTACTCGGCTACTCCCCAAGATCCAGAGGAAAACAAACAACCCGCTGGTAGAGGAGCGCCTTCCACACAGCCCAAGGAGGACATTCGCCAATCACAGCTTTTGTCTGAGGGCAAAACGAATGATCCCAAAGACTCTGGGGAAACGAATAACCCATTGATGGGGATCTCACCGCCATCGCTTCTAAGGATAGCACTAGGAATCACCCACCGATTGCTTGAAGAAGCCTGGGGACAAAGACTCGTAGGACAAATACCACCACGATATGGAACCTATCACCACCTTCGGTTTGTTAAGCGTTGCTAAGGTTCGATATTTTGTTCTACGATGAGGAGCTTGTCGGCGGTGAAGAAGAAATACTTTCAGCATGAGAAGAAATGGACGCTGATGTTCAAACACAAGAACAAGAGCATTAGCCTGATCTAGAAAAGACTGAAGAGTCACTTGCTCAACCTGATGAAAATGACTTTGACTCCTCTTCTTCATCCTGTCCTGAGGAATTCAAAAAGTATGACAACATTCTTCCACTGACTGAAAGATAGCTGTTTATGTGGATCACAAAGGCTTCAAGGAAGTTATACTCTGGTATGACTAATACTCTATGGGATCCATATGTTGAAGCAGCTGCCAGCTATGCAGATCTAAAAGCTGAAGTGCTCACTACCAATACCAACATCGACGAGCACAGGGAGCTAATGTATCAGCATCTACATAGACTAGATGAAAACCTGCTTAAATTTCTCAAGTACTTTCAGGAGTCTCACATGAAATTGGATGAAATCGGATTCTGTTAAAGAAGACCCAACACTTAACTCCAAAGTGTTGAAGGCTACTGAGGTCTACATGAAGAATTCCTCCAGTCTCACTGAACTTATCAACATGCTTCAATGCAAATGTTGTGGTCTTGATCTTTCATTCGCCTCTTCAATCAACACTGGTTCACTGGATGCTCAAGTTCTCGATCGACTAAAGCGTCGCCTTCTATGGCACGGAATCTTGGGCCTAGAATGATCAGACTTTGGAATTATCTCAGGCCAATCTTGCTTAAAAGGTCACATGTAATACCTGAATTTCTAAAATTCACAAAAAGACCAAAATAACCCTACAATCAAAAGTATAAAAAATTAATTCAAAAGAATACCAAGTAAGCTATGTAAATTCAGAGAATTTTAAGAAATATCCCACATGACCTAAATAAATATTAAACACTTTGTAAAGGTAGTTTTTATAGTTTATGATTTTATAAAAAACTAGTTTTGTATTTTACATATTAGCCGAAAATATTAAAATAGTTTATAAAAGAAATAAAACTAAATTAAAGCCTAATATAATTTATATTATTAAAAGACCATTTAATCTAAGTCCAATACATATTAAAGCCCACAAGAAAAATTGGAAAAGTATATATATACATAGATTCGGTTCACTTTTATCCCTAATTGTCGATTTACACCAAACCGACCTAAAAAAACCCCTCCCAAATCGAATTCCAGTTTCCAGAGGTTGGGACCATTTTTCTTGGACGAGATTTAAGGTTTAGAAGGTGGGAAAATAGTGGTTGAGTTCCAGAATTGCTGTGGTAATCGTTGGGAGTTTTCGAGTGGATTAGGGTTTCATGGAAGGAGGTTTTTGTGTTTTCTTGTTCTATCGATTCAAGCTCTTCAAGGGTATGTTCCTAATGATGAATTCAGTCCTATAAGTCGTATATAACACATAAAAATTAGCCATGCATGATTTATATGTCGTATGAAATTATTGGAAACCTAAAACCCTAAAAAGCGTATATAACTAACGAATGAGCTTATAATATTTTTAGAGATCATGAATCTATTTTTACAGAAGTTGTTACATGTTATAAGACCTGAGTAAAATACATGTTTATGAATTTGAAGCTTGTGTGAATTGTTTTGGGTTTTTCTTGTTCGAAAACGCATAAAAAGGAAAGGTTTTAAAAAGAGACGATTAGGGTTTGCATGAGCTAGGGTTTTCTTGTTGTCATTAAGGGTCATAAATGCAGTGGTAATGATGAGCTAATGATTGGTGTAACCTAGGTTTAGGGCTTGCTTATGAATTATGCCTAATCGGTTTTACATAAAAATTTTGGGTTGGTTTTGTAAATATTGAAACTTAAAGGTTATTTTTGTAAAACAGTAAAAGACATGTACTAAACGTATAAAATAAGTGTGGGGGTTAAACGTGTGATTTTGAATATTTAGAGGGCTATTCGAATTGTTATTAATTTAAAAGGGTGTGTTTTGTAAATTCTAAAACCTTTGGGCTAAAAGTGTAAAATATGAAAATAGAAGGTTAGATCGTATAATTAAAGATGTTAAAGGTGCAACATGTAATTTTGGGTAATCAGGTAAGCATGTGTAAATGAATTTCGTAAGGACATGCATGAGTTTGAGGTAACCGGCTTGTTTCCATATCGTTCTAGGTCAAAGTGGAAGTCATTAAAAGGAGTAACATGTAAATTGAATGTGTAATAAGTAATATTGAAAATATGGAAACCCTGGAACTAAACGGGAAGTTGATTAAAGGTTAAAAGTTAATTGTGTAATTTCGTTATTTCATGTGAGTTATAAATTATGTAAACTACTTTGAAAGAGAGTCTTAAAATCCGTCTTTGACATTTGTAAACCCTATGCTATGAATAATGATCATATAAGCTCTTAAAGAAGATATTTATCATATTAAACCCATACGTTTGGCTAATTAATAATTGAAACCCTAAAACGTTGGAATTCCGTCTGTCACTAAAAATGAGAATAATCTGACAACTCTAAAAGTATTAATGAGATTAATCCATTATACTAATAAGTATTAAATAAATCATAATCCGTGTAGATTCGTTGGAGGAGACGCGACGTTGTATCTTCGTATTCGTTCTCTCGTTGCTTTTCTTTCATTTGCTTTAAGGTACGGATATTCTGTCTTACTTTAAGACACTTATGTTAACGTACATGAGTTCTGATCTTTTCAGTAAAGGTCTCTCATGTTTTCCTTCTCTGTCATTCTTTCATGCTTATTAGGATTTCCGATGCCATTGCTATGAACCCTTTCTGAATGTTTGATCTGTTACTTATCTGAATTTATGTTCTAGTGAACTATGCAATATCTGATGTGAACTTACGTTAGGAAGACTTTGATATATATATATATTTGTGAACCCTGCTATATTTGATTATGAACTTACGATTATGAACCTCTGGTTATGAACTTCTGTTTATGAATATATGTTATGCCTCTATGATATGAGCTTATAATTTCTGACTATCTGAGTAAGAACCTTAGGATATGAACTATCTGATATGATTCTGTGACCTTGTGTGTGAATATGATCTGTGTTATAACCGAAATCTGTTTGACTTAAGTTGGTTGATTATAACCAAATATTTAACTAGTCATGGGGTTCCATGTCCGTATCGATGATGCACCTCGATATGACTCTAGGCATAGAGTGATGTTACGCCACGTCTACGGATGGTGAAACATATTTGTGAATATGTAGGAAGGGCGTATGGATGCATCCTAGATCCGATCCATTATCCGATATGTTATATGGTGAATGATGTGGTATGTAATACGCTGTCTTCACAAAATTCGAGCTAGCTACTCCATATATGTACATTTATTTTCTGAAATTATTTTGGAAGAAGAAAGATGTTTCTGATATGATATGTTAGTGAATGTGCTTATGACGTATTTGTTTAAGTGATTATTAATTGCCATGATAGGATAAGATTGTTACCTGATTCGTATATCTGATATTATGATTTGTTATCATTATGTGAATGCGTCGATCTGCGAGATGATTGTGCTAGTGTGTATTTGAGTGTCTTGAAGGTTAACATGTATGATGGTTCAGCTAAATTTGTAAACCTTGTCAATTGGTTAATTATCTGTCTGTATATGTGACTTGCCATGTTTAAAGCTCTGCTAAGGTTAAGATTTGATATGAGAACTGGTTAAACTATTATATCTGCCGAGAACTGCGTCGCCATTTCATTGCTAATCTTGAATTAAGTGCATTAAATGTTGATTAATTGATTTGTATGAATGCCATGTTTTAGAAAGTGTTTTCCGTTAGTTCTTAGACTTTCCGTTTGGCTTATAAGTAAAATGTTATTCTTGATATGTTAAGTTTTGGTTATTCTGATTTTGTTTGCGTTTATGTTTTTGATGTGCTCTGTGATGTCTAAACTGTTGTGTGGTTGGTTGGATTTCTGTATATGTGTGCTTCCGCAGAATTCTAAAAGATCCTTCGTCATTATTTCATTTTGATTTCGTATTTGTATATTTTACTCTGTTTTAGCTTTTGTTTCGTTATATCCGCTCCTTTGGCTTTGTAAGCTCACCGCCTTTTCTTTTCCGCGGCGGTATCTAGCTTTTCAAGATGAGCTTATGGGATAGCCGATCCGGGTTTGAGAGTAGAGGCGAGAGCAAGATTTTGAACATAGAGATCTTAGATTTATTTTGAAGTTCTAGCTATTTATGTTTTTCTTTTGAATATTTTGTAAAGGCTTCCGCTTTTGTACATTAGTTAAAGTTCTGATATGAAACCGTATTGTGATATCTTTACCCTTGTCGGGTCGGGGTGTTACATCACAAGTCTTCAACAAGATACAACTGATATCAAGGCCATGGTCTCGGAGATATATCAAGCCTTTAAAGGTCAAGCAGCTCCTACTCCCTCAGTATCCCAAGCAACTCTTGCTCTCACTGACGTTGCAAAAATAGTTGAGGGGGAGAGAGCCACTGAAGAGACTCTTTCTCACACTGAGGGGGAGCCAGCTCAACCAATATCAGCAACACCACTCTCATCAGTCCCACCATCATCAACAACAGCAACAACCACAGTAACAATGACATTAGCAACAACAACACCAATCATCACAACAACACCTCCACTGGTAGCATCCTCTTCATCTGCTCAGGACAAAGGAAAAGCCATAATGACCACATCAGAGCCTGAGAAGATTCCCTATGTCATCGGAAACATAAAGTACCTGCTCACTCTAGCACAGCTAACTGCCTACCTTGAAAAGGAAGACAAGCGAAAGAAACTGGATGAGGAAGAAATGAAAAGCAAAGAAGCACTGGTACAAGTAGTGGCTAAAGAAGCTGAAAAGCATGGAATTGATCCCAAGAAGCTTGAAAAGGGACAGGAAGGCCAAAAGTTCAAAGACGCTCAGACTGCTCAAATGGCTGCCATGAGAAAGAAACTAGATGAAAAGAACAGTAAGGCTTCAACCATCAGGCAGGAAAGGATTGACCACTACAATTGGTCCATGACAAGCAGAAGGCTACATGAGAAGATCACTGATGTGAAAATCATCCCCAAGTCTAAACCACTGGCAATGAATGTCTACAGGGGGGATGATAAAAGGCATTTTGAGGTTCATGATCTGATAACGCTCAAATTGTGCATGTTTTTAGTAGCATTATGTGTGCTTTTATATATGTTATTTGGTTATATTTGCGTAATTATAGTACTTAAACGCATCAAAAGATGTTTGTCTAGTGTTTATAACCAAGTGCAGGGAAACGGAAGGAAAATAAAGAAATGTTCAGCAAAATGAAGATTCCCGTTTCATTAAGTCTAAATCAGTATCTCAAGGACCTTTGAAGACCATAGTGATTGAAGAACCAGGTTCTACAAGATAAAGAGAAGAAAAGATCAAGTTTCCGTACTCAGGAAATCAACCGGATCGGTTACAACCGCAACCGGATCGGTTGGAATATGACCAACGCCAATATGACCATCACCAACCGTTCGGTCACCACCATAGCCGGAGCGGTTGGCCACTTTAGAAGACCAACCGGATCGGTTGGTCATATGACCGATCCAGTTGGAGAAGCTGCATCCGCCAAATCTTCATCACTAAGTTTCCCTCGCATCCAAGCGATTCTAGGTCCTTCTCTTGGTGTATTCTAGTCCTTCCTTACTACTTGGAGGCCAAGTTCGACAATTAATACCTAGGCTTTGGAATTAGTATAAATAGAGGCTAATTGTGAGCATATGAGACACACCTCAAATACAAATCTCTCTACTCATCAAACAAAGCTTTAAGCTCTCAAATTCGTCCTTAGAAGTCCGGGGAAGTTTGGAGTTCAGAAGTTCCACATTTGAGGCCAAATCGCAAGAAGTCTACCCCAATACTTAGGGAATCATTACTTCACCATTTGTAATCTTATTCCAAGCATTGTAAGACTTTTAATCATGTTTTCTAATGTTCAAAGTTCGAGTTTATGTTTATGTTTGCTATGGTGGCTAGTTTCTTTATACACTTGCTTAAATGATGTTGATTATCATATGATTAGTTAGTGATTGTGTTAACATGTTTTAATTCAATTTCAAGTTGATTCTAAGATCCAATTGTGCTAAAGTTTCATAGTGACATTTGTTAATCAAGTTTGGCTAATTGATAGTAATCGTTGGGGTCGAAAGAACTTATTGTTATTCAACTAGTCATAATCATTTTGTCTATGGATGATTGTTTTACCCATTATTCTTGATTATACAAAGGAACTAAGGTGTGGTTGTAATAAAGCGCTTTTTGATTATCAAATTGGATTGGTTGGAAACATCTAAAAGGTCGTAAGATTAGTTGTTGAGAATCAATTGTAGCCTTTGTCTATGATCGGTTACCTTTTGTATTGACCATTTCTTAAGCAATTTGATGAACAAGTGGATGTTTTGTGTTTAAGTTTATGTATGTAGACTTATGAAACTTGAATTGATCTTGAATTGATTGGTTAAACGTAATGCTTGTTTTATGAACTAAAATCTTGTGAAGGTTTAACTTGTAAGAACAATAGATTAGTCTTCCAACTAATTATCATAACCAACATGTTAAGAGGTTAACACAATCACATTAATCTATGATATGAAACTAGTTTAAGCAAGTGTAGTTTTAATCATCTGAATTTCATTATATCTATTTGCTTTGTTATGTGTTTTGGATAGACTCTGTTAATTCAAACTTGTGTTTAGATTCACTCAAATCCTATGAGCGATCCCGACTTACCTTCGTAATCTCGCTATAGCAGACGAATATACTTGCTCGTATGTGTTATTGGTAATATTGGTAATTCACCTTTTATAAATTTAAAACTTGTACACACGTAGCACATCAAGTTTTGGCGCATTCTTTGGGATTTGATTGTGTTTCAACAAGTTTTGAATTTCCCTCGATCGATTCAACAAAAAAAAATTCTCAGAAACCTTAACCGGATCCGGTTGTCCCTCAACCGAATCAGTTACAATTTTACCCATCATTCAACTAGTGTAACCGATCGATCGCAATCCGCAACCGATCCGGTTACCCACTCTGACCCATAAAAACTGTTTTCGTTGTTTGTCCGTATGTTTAGATATTATCTGGATTCTCTAGGACATTGTATGAACACTCGAGCAGCGGGAATAGAGCCAATTACACCTCTTACCAACCCCGAACGTTTGATTCGAAGAAGAATAAGAACACTTTTCATACCATTGGAAAATCGTGTACCAAGAGTACCAAACCCACCATTTGATAACCTCGTAGAAGCCAAAGTTGTTTACAACCCTTTCACCAATTTACCTTTTCCCATGGCGGACGATCAACCCATGTGGGGAACCAACCGAGCCGTAGCACCAACCCCGAAAATGCTATTGTTCTTTGTCAATCTTGGTGACAACTTCACCTGAAGGGACATCACCTTTCTATGATCAAAGACCGTCAATTCGATGGCGTCTGTGGCCAATCCGCAAGCACATTGCGAATTCATCGAAATTTCTTTGCATGTTCGTTATGGCAACACCGATGTCAATGCCATCAAACTCAAACTTTTCCCATCATCACTCATGGGAGATGCTAAAGTATGGTACAATGAATTAACACGGGAATCATCAATACTTGGGAGGAGATGAGGCAAGCTTTTGTAAGCCGATTCTTTCCACCGCCATGTTTGATGGATTAATGGGAGAAATTCGTGCTTTCAACCAAAACCAAGCGAATCACTTGTCGAAGCTTGGCTTCGAATGAAAGATTTAGCCGTAGTTGTCATGGACATGTACTATCAAAAGGAACCATTATCGAATCTTTTACCATGGACTAGATGAAATCTCTCAAGGCATCCTTGATCTTTGGAGGATTTTTCTCTATAAGGCCCAACGATGCACATCAATTGCTCGAAGATTGAGTACTTCTCAAACTTGATTGGTCCAAGATTCCAAAACCAAACCTCTCCGAAAAACCATTGCTTTTGTCGAAAACACCGATACCTCAAAACTCATGGAGAAGATGGGCGTTAACCTCAAAAATCGACTCGCGATACAAAGATATCAAAGATGAAATGAAGAAATGCGAGACGGATGCAAGAATTGTGGAGAAATCATCCATCATCCGAGTGCGACGATAAACCTATGGGTGGACCGAAGGAAGGAGAAGTGAGTTCACCTTTCGAGGAGGATCTGAGTGGAGGAGGATATCGTAGTAATTATTACGGTCGAAATACGGAAATTGGCAAGATCGCCGACCAAGGGATGACAATCGTGATTCGCAACCCGAACCAGCGATCCCCACCAAAAATCGACAAAAGATGGGCGAAACCGAATTCGAGAAAACCATGAGAGAATTAGGTGGTGGTCAAAATCCATAAATGATTTTATCAAAATCAATTTTTCAATCTCAAAGCCAAAGTTGAGCAAGGACATAAAATCATCAAGCATCTATCCAAGATCTTGAAAACAAGTTTAGCGAGACTTTTCGACCAACATTCCTCTAGACCATCCGGTTCATTTCAAGTAATACCCAATCGAACCCAAAACCATCAAATGATAAGGCGTCTGTCCACCACAAACAAGAAATGAGCATATCAATCTTTGTCTTCACAAGAAGTGGTCTCGTATGATCCACCACCAAATCCTAATACTCCTGTCACCATTGATAGTGAGGATGAAGCAGGAACCAAAACACAACTCAAACCACTAAAAAGAAAAACATTCCATCCGTCAAGGCATACACAAAGATTCCTTATCCTCAGCGCTAAAGAAAGAAAAGATGGAAGAGCGTTATAAAAGTTCATTGAAATAATCAAAGAGGTTAGACTCAATGTTCCTCTCGTTGATGTCTTAGCGGAATGCCCAATTACGGAAATTTTGAAAGAACTTTTAAATAACAAAAGCAAGCTTGAGCAAATATCGACTTTTCTTAACGAAGAATGCTCGACTATTGTCCAAAACAAAATCCACCAAAGCTCGAGATCACAGGGCTTTCTTATTCCATGTACTTTGGAATAATGTTAAATGTGATGCTTTGGCGATCTTGGCGCAAGTATCAATTTAATGCCTTATTAGCTATATTCCAAGTTATGCAATAATGACTGAAACCAACAAAAATGAGCATTCGATTAGCAAATCATTCCTACCAATATCACTGTAGAATAAGCCTAGAATATGCTTGTTCAAGTCGGTAAATTCATTTTTCCGTGGACTTTGTGATCTTGGAAATGGAAGAAGATAGTAAAGTTCCACTCATCTTGGGAAGACCTTTCCTCGATATCGCCGATGCAATCATCAAAGTGAAAGGAAAAGAACTCAACCTTGGAGTTGGGAAGATCGAATCACTTTTCTAATCGATAAAGCAATGCACTACCCACATTCGGTGATGACACTTGTTTTAACATCGATATTATTGATGAAGTCAACGATGAAGAATTAGGCGCATTACTTGAATCCAATCCATTCATGAGTACTTACGAAAAATCAATGAAACATATTTTGACAAAGAATTTGATGATTTCATGAAAGTAGAATTCGAAGGAGATAACTCAGAAGAAGAAGAAATGGAGGAAGAGGAAGAAAATTTTGAAGAAATAACTTTCAATAACAAGATGCGAATTAAATCCTCTATCGAAGAACCACCCACAGATCTCGAATTCAAACCTCTCCCAGATCATCTTGAATATGCTTACTTGGAGGAAAACTCTCTTCTTCCAGTAGTCATATCTTCTGTTAGGTCACTAGTTTTACAACACAAGCTTATAAGAGAAGAGATGAAGGCGGATGAACAAGTAAATCACACACACACACACGTATGGTAATACGGTTATGCAAAGAGTATGAATGAGAGAAAACTTGAACAACCAACCCTCAAATGAGGGTTTACAAGAGTTTATATAGGCAAGGAGCTAGGCAACCTCCTCTCCTTCCCTATTCCTTATTGAGCTTGGATCAAGCTTATGGGCCTTCTACATAAGCTTGACCTTAAACAAACATAAAGGCCATAATAAAGCTACCTATTACATATGAAATATAAATACTTGAAATCTTGTTTAGGGTGATTCCAACAATCTCCCCTCAAGTATATATGAATGTAAGCGGTGAAAGCGTTGATGTAATAGTAGTGTGACGATCTTCGACATTCTTCTTTCTTGTGAGAGGAATTGTCTTGATTCGAACAATCTCCCGGTGTAGAGATAGTTATCTTTGAGCGGTTATGCTTGACGTCATCTTTAACTTTGTTCTTTGATCATTGTTCTTTGTGGTGAGCGTGATAGTATGTTGTTATGCGCATCGATGCGCCTCAGTGCCTTGTTTGCTCCGGTGTCTCCGTCATTCTTCAACATGCTCACACGCTCTTTGGCGTTGGAAATCAATCTTGATGAAGTTCTCTAAGTCTTTGACTTTGTAGATTCTTTGATTTGATGAAGAATCATTCGACTATTGTGTTGCATTGAATAGAACTTTCATTAGTGATGATGTTGGCGTGAGCATGAGAAGAATCGACACGATCATCCCGCTCGGGAGCTTCCATAAGAAGAAAACATTTCAAGCGGTTAGTAATAAGCGGTTTCCGGCACTTACAAGTTTGAACTTGAGTGTTAATGACATAGTGTGAAAACACAACTCTAATTCTTACAAAGGCCGTTCTGAGCTGGAGTCCCACAAGTGAGATAACGCGATGTGCGAAGTACATCTGAGTTTAGATGAGTCGTTGAGGTACACGAAGCATCACCTCACGTGTAGACCGTTTGAGACACACTCCGCGTAATCCGGGGAGTTAAAGTGACTTCTTTGTCGGTGTTTGATGTTGACCACGGCGGGGTTTCCATTCAATCGCGAGGATCACGAGATGTGAACCTCTCATAAATGTTCTCGACAGTTGCTAAGATCGTGAAGGACTCGATATGAACCAGCGATGATCTTATTTGTTGATCATCAAGTGATTAAATGTCAAGTGTACCTAAGAGATCTTTTGATGAATCTTGTGGCTCTAGACTCAATAGTGCGTTTTGGTTTTCTGGCGGAGACTGGAGAGGGTCTCCTTTTTCAATACCAGTGATCTCTAAGAGAAAGCCAATAGTTTATGTAGGGTTCCACGTGAAAATGAAACAAGCTTACATTGAGAGAAACTTGAGTGGCTAAGAAGGTTTAGTGCATGCGTCCTTTGGGTCCATGACGACTTTTGATCTTCAATACCGGTGTCACTAAGTGACAACCAAGAGTATATGAATTGAACCGATTGTGCGCCTAAGTTGAATAATCTGGAGGGCTATTTCTTTTCACCCTTTACTTTACATTTCTTTTGATTCTTGACTCCTTCTTTCTCCGATTCTCATTTTCTCCTTTTATAATCATTCCTAAGGACTTCTAACACTAACTAATGGTAGTGTCCTTGGGTGAATCCCTCCGACTCTGGCGGATCATAGGACAGTTATTCTAACCTTAGTCACCTTATAACTCCATGACTAACCTATGTTTGCCATTATAACCATTGTAAGTTAAAATCTCTCTCAAAGGGTTTGTTAATGAAAACATGTTTGAACCACGGTGAGAGATGAAGTTTTGCATAAATACTCCCCTCACATGTGCTTAATAGTTTTAATGGTTAAATGCACGGTGAGGAAATAAGCACGACTTTTGAATTGATCCACTAAAGATAGACAATCTCCATGAGACACGGTTACGTTGAATAGTTAAAGAGATATATTGTCGACTTTTAGGTGACAACTAGCTCTAATAACTACCTTGAAGGTGTAGACAAACCTTGGAAGGTTGTCAAACCCGTCATAGTTCATGTCTATCAAAAGTTTCTCGAATGGTACTTTCTACTCGGACAAGTCCTTTGCGAGACACGTTTACATCACTAGCGAACTAGCTTGAAATTATTACCCGTCCGGGACAAGTCTTTTCGAGTTACAAGCAGTTTAGTACCGTCAATTCGTTGGTTAAGTTAAAGGTACCTGATTCATTTGCATTTTGTACAACATATTTCTTATTACACAATTTTCTCCCCTCAAAATGGCATATAAAATGTTATTTTGAGCGGTTTGAAATAAATATTACCATTTTGAGTGTTGCGGGAAGAGTGACCCTTTGTGAACAATTTGTGAACAAAGTTTTCATCAAATACTCCCCTCAATTAGTGATATAAGCGGTTGAGGTTTTGAGAAATCTTATGGGGAAGTACTTGTCTTTTTGAGCAAAACCTTGAAAAGTGAAAGGTTTGATAGGTTTTACTCAAAAATAAAGCTTTCGCTCCTTTTATAAGGATTGTGGCAGGGCGTACCACGGGGTCCTTTCTTGACACTTACGGGTTGTACCTTTGTTATGTGTGCATAAGCCATTCACGGATATAATCATACATCCAAAATTATATGAAGGAAGCAATTCAAGGGGTACGGGAAGTGCGGTGATGTTCCAGTGCTTGCAGGCGTTGAAAGCCGGTGATGTTTCTCTGGGTGACCACCAACATAGCTTTCAATCGTGCAGGCAGTCCTTACGAACAACCGTTCACCAATCATGGTGATGATCGTCTCACATCCTCCTTTCACGAGAATTCGGTAGCTTAGGATTCCCGACTTTCAGCGTATATCCTTCAATCATCGCCAATCCATCCTAACCATCTTCAAGGTGTGATCCCGAATTTGTGGAGCTCACTACACGCCATTAAGCGGTTTCTTGAAGTTCACTGCGGTAAACAACGCCGAAAGGTTTCTTGATGGCGTGAGTTGTTTAAAATTTGGTTGATGTCGGGAAGATCAAGGCGTGGTGGAGTGAAGTTTACGTTTACGATATGATTCAATAGCCATCGGATATCTTGACCGTTCTTTGATCACGATCGTCTAATGAAGATGAAGCCGACTTGATAAATTCACGTTGAACTTGATCGAGAATTGTCTCATCGACCACTGTACTTTGGCAAGATACATGTCTTCGATGTCGTTGAGGACAAGTTCTCAAAGTCGACTTTGGAGAATCCATAGTCTGTTCATCTTGTCGTTTGACTATGATATTCTTTAAGAATGTGTAGTCCCACTTAGACTTGAGATCAATGTGTTTGATGGCCGCGATGTCCTTGAGCTATACACCGCATGTTGAGACTTTTGAACCGAGCGACTTGGTAGTAGATTCTTGACGTTCGGCCAATGATGAATCCATACAATGCATCTTGGTCGTATGCTTGCGTTGTCGAAAACAAGTGAGTTACACGTTCCTCGATAGCTATGCGATTAGAGTAATTGGCGGCTGGGAATGGAAGAGTCAATGATGTAGTGTATTTTCTCGAACCATCGCCACCATGGAGAAGAAATTCCGGTCTTTGTTGAAGAAATATCGGAAGGAATCCTTGGTTCGTCTGCTTGGCCAATGGTCGGTGAGGTTTGGTCGATCGGTGTAGTATGGAGGTTGTCCCTTTGTGTGAAGTCAATGTTTGCTTCGGATTGAGCTAATCCATGTTGTTAGACATAGCTCGGCGATGTTCTCAAGATGATATTCGACCTCGAGGCGCTTTGGGCTGTCTTTCCATAGTTGAAAAGCTTCATTTTGATTCGCTTCAATTTCAGTTTTGTCATTTTCTTCACATGGAACTTTTCTTGCAATAGTTTTGCGTGCTCCAATGTAGAACCGTCTACCATTTCTTGGCCTTGATCGGGTATGGAGTTTGATTGACAAGTGTGGAGAACCATTCAAACTCTTGGTTTTATCGTCATCTAGCCATGATACGACTACGGGTGAGTCGTCTGTTTCTTCTTTTGGAAGGCTTTGATGATGGCTGGTTTATGCACTTGTTTGGGTGAGGTGGGTTGTTGTCGGGGCTCAAGGACCTCTTCATCGTCACCACCCGTATACTCAAAGTAATCACCGGTTTTATGAGTCGGGGTGGTAACTCGGAATCGTCCCGGGTTTATCGATGAAGACCGAGGTGGAGGAGACTTTGTTGAGAAGAAGTCCGTGGTGGAGGAGGTGGCATAGATGTAGATTTACCGGGCGCTTCGGCGTTTAGGTGCGAGTCCTTATCCTTATCATCGTCATCTCTTGGCGTTTGGGTTGATGGTGACTCCTTGCATGATGAAGCGAGTTGAAAAGCAAGTAGACCTTGAAAAATTTAGCTTCATCCGAGTAAATGTTCGGATCGCTTTGACATTTGCATCACTAGTTTAGCGATTAACTCAGTTCGAGAGATCGACTTCTTTGGCCATAGTATGTTTAACCAATGCGGCGATGTTAGGGGTGAGTTATGCGGAAAATATTTCTCTAGTCACACAGGGCGAGTGTCGAGAAGAAACTTGTGGGTTTGATCTCTTCGACTTCTCCGGTTCCTTTTGGACTTTAGGAGCGATATCCACGAAGGTACTTTTGAGTGTAACCTTCAATCATTTCATTCGGTTCCTCCTTTTGATGACTCTTCATGAACTTGAACAAATTCCTTTCTTTTTCCATCTTGTCTTTCTCATCATGTAAGTCTTGAATTTGGTCGACAAACCAATTCATTTTACGTAAAGTATGTCCTTCTTTCGACTAGTTGGATGACTTTCACAATCTTTTATGAGACCGAGAAATCCAAGATTTAGGTGGTTTCTTCACGGTTTGGATGATGATCGGTTGACTTTGTTGATGGTGGTTGTGATGAATGAGGCGAAGAATCCGATGATGAGGAGACATGAGGAGACTTCATGTCCTTAGGAGTTTTCGAGGTTTTCTCCTTTGAGTGTGTTGGGTATCGAGAAGAAACTTTGTATAATCATCCTCGTCATCCTTAGACTTTTCTTTCTCGATTACTGTTTCTCAAAATCATACACAATAGTGTCCTCCACAGTTTGTTGTTGTTGCGAAGAGTGGTGGCACGGATCCTATCGGGTCGATTAACGCATCGGGATGCGGAGAGGTGGGCGACTCCACTTGATCCTCCGGGGCCACCCATTTGATCTTTAGCAAATTCTTGACCTTTTGAAGGTGTCGACTTTGTGAAACTTCTTCTGTATGCTTGATCCAATTGCTCTTCTTCATCTTGAGCTTTCATCACGAGGTACAAGTGTGAGTCTTCCTTTAATAGTTTGAGGACTTGGAGGTTTTGAGTGCGAGGATTTTCATCCTTTGCGGTTTGAGTATGTGATCTCTTCATACGTGTCGGTAGCCTCGAGTCCTCGTCCACAGTCTTTGCGGTTCAAGTGAAAGGATCGGAGTGGCTTCCGAGAAGGAACTTTCTTCTTAGGGGTGGGTTTCCTCTTTGGAATAGGTTTCTTCTTTGGAACATTCCTTTGACTATCTGTGCTTGTTACACTTCCAAAGACTTCCTTTTGGGTTCTCCTTACAGGTGTACGGAAGATTTTCGTCGAGATGACCAACTTTGCCTTGTTTGGTTGCTTCGGATATCTTTTATGCGTTTCGAGCTTCGACATCTTGATTAGAAGAAATCTGGCGAGACTGACACCTTGTTTCTTTGTAGGCGTTTCCTTGATTCTTACGGATAGAATAGGTTCCGTCAACATGTCGTGATTGTCGGGGTCATTGAGCCTCTTGGGAATGTCGGGATGAAGTCCAAGTGCTCTTTGGATCAACAATTTGGTATATATCGATGTAGGAATCTTTGAGCCAAGTTTGTTGAAATGACATCATGTCATCCCAAATCGAGCTTCGATAGCGATGTGTTTCTTGTTGACCAATGCCCGAATACTTGCGGTTCCATGAGCTTGGGGTGCTCATAGCATTGTCACGACCGAAGCAGACTTGGTGATGATCATGTAGAGAGTTCTCGAGGTTGAGGAATACTCTTAAGCTCTACGTGAGAGTGCTTGTTGATTCTTGCCTCGTCATAACCGATATCGATTAAGAATTGGAGAGTGAGCTCTTGACGGTGAGGCATATAGTTTGGTTGGATCGACTTGAGGAATTAGGAGAAACGACCCTTAAGTCTGCGGTGTAATGATGACTTGTTTGTGATTGAGTCACCGTCGCGTGATTTGTCCTTTGACCCTTTCCATAGTGTTCAGGCTGTTGGATGTAGATCTCGGGGACAGTTGCGAGTGAGTAAGCATGTTACGATACGGATGAGTCCTCGAGAATGTCAATAGCAATTAAACACGAAGATTGAGCAAGTGAGGTGTCAAAGTCAACACGGAGGTTATTCTTTCCTATCTTCATTGGATAGCCATGAGGATAGATATCGACCAATGGAGAGAACTTGGTGCATCCACATTCATTTGTTCGACCATGTCGTGATGCGAAATAACATTAGCCAAAAGAACCAACATATCGAAAGACATAATGTTAGTCAACGGAAGGTCTTATTGCCTAGTTATTGAATATCTGAGTGATAATGATTGTTACGAGTCCAAAGTCACTTGTATGTTCAATAGTTTAATGATGTCGTGAAATATTTAGTGAGTTAGTTAACTTTAAGTTTTAAAGTTTATTTTATCACTTATTGTTCACAACATATCGAGACGATTTAAGTTTATTAGTGACATTTTGGATTCGTGATGATATGATTAGTTTATTTACAAGTTTGTACAAGTAACAATTCATCATGAAGGTCAATCCGAGGTTAAGCGTAGTTTTGGCAAAGTTATGCGTGAGCAGGGAATGATATATGCTTAGGCGTAAACTTACGCGTAGAATCCTAACTTACGCGTCGGAGATGTTACGCGTGGGAAAAGAGACCTTATGCGTGGAGCTTATCGTAGGCATATATTAACCTTCTGCAGCGTAAGGCTACTCGTAAGAGTTGACCTTATGCGTGAGGTCCTTGTTCACGCATAACCTTCACGGGATCGCGTAGTCCATTGTAGAACCTTACGGCGTGGTTTGTTATGCGTAGGATTTTCTTCACGCGTAACATAGCTGCGTAGGGTAATCCTTATCGTAGATAATCAAATGACCTTGATTACGAATTCTAAGTGTAGCAATCACGAAATAAATTTATCAAATCATCAATATTAGCACACATATTCATTTCAACAACAATACATGGCATGAATCATTCATAAAAGCGATTCTGCGTAGAAAGTCATACAGCGTGGGTCAAAACTCTAAGAGTTATGACTTACGCGTAAGTTTTCTAACCATGGGATTTGCATCAAACAGATTCTGGTAGTTCTAAGATGTTGTATGAGCATATATACCAAGTTATAACATCTAACTCATGGTGAATCAAAAATACCCAAACTTATGAACCTTAAACCCTAATTTCAAATTCTGAATAAATCAGTGTTTCTGGGTAGTTTTAGAGCAAGGATATAATCAATTCAACTTCATATAAGCATAACCCAACAATCTTTTAGACCAAAACACTTCACATTTGGAAAAACCCAAATCGACTCATAAACCCTAGTTTTCAAAACTCATCAATTTTAGTTTCTGGGTGGATTTTGATGGTTAAAATGTTATCCTTGATGTGTAAGAAACGTTTTGAGACAAACCATTTTACACCAAACATACACACAATGATTGTGTGTTCATACGCTTATGCGTAGAACACATAATCAAGCGTAAAAAACGTTTTAGCCGTAGGATTTGAATGAAATAAAAAACCTATGCTTAGAAACATGTTTTACTCAAGAAACAACTTACAAATTGATGATCAAAAGCACAGAATTCTTGAGTGATTTGTTTAGGCGTAGGATCCTTTGATGTTTAGAATACAAATGATAAGTGAAAGAGTTAGGTGGAGAGGAGTTTTATTAGAATAGTCTTTACCATTTTGACAGTTTTGGTCCCTCCACCTTTTCCATTTTCATCCAAAGCTTTTTAACTTCCATTTTGGTTACCAAATGAATATTTTAGGAAAGAGACGTGACGACACTCCCCCTCGACTTGAGAAAGTAATGAAAGGTTGTAAATTAAAGTCCGAGGAGTGTCTTTGAACGAGAAGTGTACCACCATTTGTAAAAGAATCAACGAGATGTGATAACATGCAAGTACAGATGTTTTGAAACAAGTTAATGGATTATTTTCTCCCTCAACACTTGGATCGGAAAAATCTTGAATTTTGAAAGATTAAAGTGTTGACGGAAAAATATACTTGCCATGTTGAAAGAAAGATAAATTAGGAGAATATTTTGTTGTTTTATAGGATTTTATATTTTTGTATTTTGTTTTGAAAATTTTTTACAAAAGATGTTTTGGTGTTTGACGGGTTTTTAAGACTGTTTAAGAGGTCATCCAATTCCTCTTGAGTCAAACACCTCATACCAATTCGGTGGACCAACTCATTAAACCTAGCGGGAGGCAAGGCTTTGGTGAGCAAATCGCCAATTGGTATTCGGTACCCAAAGTATAATTCAACGGTGCCTGCTCCACGTGATCCTTGATGAAATGATAGCGTAGATCGATGTGCTTTGATTTAGTCTTTGAAGCGAGTTGCGAGATTGCGATGGCACTCCGATTGTCGCATGATACATCGAGGATTCATCAAACACGTAACCATAGTCTTTGAGTTGTGTTCTCATCCAAATGACTTGAGCACAACACGCGGACATGGCTACATATTACCTTGATTGATGACGCTGATGTACAATCCACCTTCTTTGATTGCCAAGACACGGTTTATCACCAGAAATTGTAGAGCTCTCAAGTACTTTTCCTTGAGTCTAAGCATCCTGCGTGATCGCGTCTGGCGATTAGTTCAAAACCGAATCCTTCGGATACGGATCCCAAGTTAATGGTTCCCTTGATGTATCGGAGGATTCTTTTAGCCTCGAGAGGTGGGTTTCGGTTGGTCGCGACGATAACGGGAGCATAGATAAGCGGCAAAGACAATATCAGTCGCTAGTTGTTAGATACATGAGGACCCAATAATACTTGGTATTTGGTGGGGTCAACTAATTTCCATGTAAATCAAAGATCTAGCTTCTTGGTATGAGTCATTGGTGTGGCATAAGTATCATGAGGTTTTAATTCCAAATTTGTTTAACAATTCAAGGGCATATTTGGGTGACTCGAGAGAAAAATACCACGGGGTGATTGATGAACTTCGATCCTAGAAAGAGCGTAAGTTCACCCATCATGGACATTTCAAAATTTTTCTTCATTAGTTTTGCAAAGCGATTGAAAACTTTTATGTGTAGACCCAAAATGATGTCATCCACGTAAATTTGAACAATTAAGATATGTGCCCGTGATATTGTATAAAAGGAGTTGGGTCAACCGAGCCTTTGGTGAAATTATTGGCAATGAGGAAGGATGATAGCTTATCGTACCATGCCCGAGGGCTTGTTTGAGACCATAAAGAGCTTTGTTCGGTTTGTAGACATGGTTCGGGAACTCGGGATCAACGAATCCATCGGTTGGTCGACATAGACCGTTTCTTTAAGTTGCCCATTGAGAAACGCCGTTTTGACATCCATCGACAGACCGTCATGTTCATATGAGCATGACGAGAAATATCGAACGACCTCAAGGCGAAGCAACCGGAGCAAAAGATTCTTCAAAGTCTATTTCTTCTTCCGACGATAACCCTTAGCAACTAGATGTGACTTGTTTGGGATGACGTTCCTTGACATCAATTTGTTTTCAAATCCATTTTAGACCAATGACGTAGACTCTGCTGGTCTTTCAACCAGTTCCCATACTTCAAGGCGTTTGAATTGGTTGAGTTCTTCTTGCATGGATTCAATCCAGTTGTCTTTTGTCATTGCGTCTTTAATGTTTTAGGTTGATTGGCGGGACGGTGAGTGCATAAATCGGTGTTCACCATCGAGTGAAGACGTTGTCTCGTAACGTTGGTTGATTGGGTTGCCAATAATGTTAGCCGAGGATGGTCTTTTGTCCATCTATGTGTAGAGGGTTGATGTTGGTATACATTGTGCAGTTACGAGGGTTCAAATGGTTTGTTGAAGATTCGCGACATCCGTGCAGCAGATCTCATTGGCAAACGGGTTGAAGAATGCATTTGGATCAAAATCTACGGTGGGGTACTTCATTGAGAATATCATCGGTGGTTCATCATTGTTGGGCGGTGTGTTCAAGCTGTTGTGTTGGAGTCAATTGGTGTAGGTGCATCTTCAACGTAGTTGTTGTAGCAGTGTATCGGTATAGGAATATTATCGGGTTGTGCGGTGAGCAATGGATACACCAGGAGCACGTTCATCAATATCGTCACGAGCGTAGGAGCAAATAACCTTTCCATTTGTTGTGAGTTAGGCGAGGGCTTTCGTCGGTGATGATGGGGTTGAGGGAAGTTTAAGCGGTTGTAACCGGGTTCTAAGTGTTATACTCGAAGCCATCTCCGTGAGTTCATCGAAATGAGCATGAATCGTTTCCATTACCTCCTTAGTTCGACGATTCAGTTCGGAAACCTTTAGAATTGTCACAATATCCAATATCGACTTTGGCTTTGAGCTTTCCAAAATCATCACGATCATTATTCGGATAGCAAAGGGATCCAAATACATGAAAGTGTTTGAGGTTCGGTTTATAGTTGTGGACAAGCTCGAAAGGTGTTTTGTTGTGGCGTTTGTGATCATAGAACGGTTTTGAGTATAGCATGCGAGATACGACTTACGCCCATAAGTAATCTGAAGTTTAGCATTGATTAACATTGTTCTTAGCTTCCACTAACATTCGGTTTCGTCTTTCAACAACTCCGTTTTGTTCGGTGTACGTGCAATAGATGTTTGATCTTTGAATTCCACTTTCTCATAAAATTCACGAAGGGTTTGTTAACAAATTCAGTTCCTTTGTGCATTACGATTATTCGGACGGTGTTTGGAGTGAACCTAAATTTTCGTGAGAAAGGTGATGATCATTGCTACGAAGAAGTAGACCCAAGTCCATCGTGAGTAGTCATCACAATTACTAAGATGTAGCGTTTGCCGTTGATCGTTTGCACACGATCGGGCCACACAAATCCATGTGAAGAAGATGAAGCACATCTTTGAGGCATGTTCCACCTTTGAAGGAAAATGAGCACGAGTGCTTTTCCCTTGTTCACGGTGAGCAAAGGTGATCTTTTGAATACCGGAATCGTGGGAGTCCTTCAACTAGTTTATGTCGAGCAAGGTTGGTGATGGTTTGAAAGTTTAGATGTGAGAGGCAGCGGTGCCATAGCGAGGATTTTGTAGATGTTGCCTTAGAAAGTAAGCGGATGGGAGAGGAAGCAACCATGTCTTGCATAGAGATAGTGTAGAGACTAGAATTACGTGAGCGGACATAAGGTCATTTCCTTGTAGATCACGAATGAAACAAGTTTTCTCCTGAAGCAACCTCCAAATCTCCATCACAAAATTGACCCATCGAAAGCAGTTGTGACCGAGGCCTTCCACATAGTAAACCCTCTCGATTTCAATGTTCCCATTAACATAATCTCTCGTAGCCCATGATGGGCTGCGAAGTGATCGTTCTCGAATCGGCGGTGCCAATGAACTTTGCAATAAAGTTTGATAACAGTTTAAGGTTGCTGTCATGTGTGGGAACATCCGCTATCAACAATCAGAGAATGATTCAGATCACTGCATTACACATGGCGACACGGATGGAATAGAAGTAGATGTGGAACCGAAATGTTAGAGGGTTCAAAGCGGATATTTGAGACATACACATTGAGAATTTTAGGCATCCACTTAAATCCTAGTGTGTTATATATCCATTTCGCCATCGTAACTACTCTTTGCTTTAGTCTTAGTGAAAGCACTAGGTGGTACTACATTTTTAGGAGGTGAGCGGTAGCTCTTGTGATAGCAATGGTTGCCTTAGAATCTAAAGAAGGTGGTTTACCAAGCACGGACTTAGAATGATTAGTGGGCCTAGAGGTATTCCGATTCTTAGGATTCCGTATTCTAGAGATTATAGCTTTAGCAACACATTTGTCATGACAATCGAATTCATACTCTTTCGACAAATAACACAAGGTGCATCGGATCGAGTATCAAAATTACTTAACGGTTTAGCATTCGTTACATCACTATTTCTATTACATTTGCGGGACGTAACATCTATAGTGGAAGCAACATGATTTTTATTCATAGTCCTAGGGTGTTCTTCTACTTTAGCATTCCTTATTGATCTTTTCTTAGGTCGCAACTTCCTATTCTTTGATTGAGTGCTCTAGGGTGTGAAGTGCGGACGTTTGGAAAAGATCAACTATTCTGTTTCGATGAGAGGAAACACATTAGCAACTTGTGATTTGGCGGTGGGAATTCTAGGTTCACGATTACTAAGTGTTCTTGGTGCTAATCTCTTAATCACGATGGCGGGAGTAGTTCATACTTTCCTAACATTTCCGTAACTTAGAGATGGTGTGAATCGGATCTTGATTTTCGAGCGAATATTACCAAAGAAAATTCATGACTTCACTAGTGTGAGCAAGATAGTGATCAAGTTCATTAGATGCTTCAAGTCGAGTCTTTTGAGTAAATCAAATATGACACCATATTCATGTTTAACTTTTAAAAGTTCTTGTTCATATTTTGAGATTTGACTTTTCAAAGACACGTTTTGGTCATCCAGTTGCTTAATTTTAGGATCAGAAGATTGTGCACTCAATTGAGCGATTTTCTTTTGAAAACTAAGTTGATGGTTGTGAATATCTTTTCACACCAATGAAGACGACGTTTGCATTGTTAATTTCCGTGTGTGTCGTTTATTTTCGACTTTTAAAGACTCGATCGAAGCACATTATCGGTGTTCTCAATGATAACAACAGTTTCAACAATATCGGCGAGAGATATGATCGGATGCATATGGCAACGAATAGAATAGCACAACATTATTGATATCGACGAGATAACATCTTCCAAGAGTCGATCAACATCTTTTCTCACGGTTTCTTTTGCGTTTTGTGTTAGTAATAGATGTTTCGCTTTCTCAGCGTTTTCATTACCCCAAGTTCTTATGAAAATCCTTTTCCGAACAATTGCACAACTTTTCAAGTTTTAACATTAGGTAAAAGATTTTTCGAAAAATGTCTCTTTGTTCTCGCGCGGAGGCGATTGAAAATGTTCAACTTTGATTTCGGATCGATATTCTATCTCATGTTGTAAAATTTTGAGGTCGACCATGAAAATGTCAAAATATCGAAGAATTTTTCGATTTTCGGGTTGTGAGTTTACTTCGCTAATGGAAGGTAAAGGACCATAAGTTTGTGCAAAGACATTTTGGGATTAACAATAGAAGACTCGGGTGTTTTGATGATAACCACAGGTGTGTTTGAAGAATTCGTTGGTGTGACGAAAGTGACCGCGTTTTATAATTAAAGGTTTGTTGTAAACAACGGTTTTTAATTTAGATCGACTCTCGTCTTACGCATCTAATTCCTCTTGACGATGATATTCAACAACACTCATGACAAGATTATCAATTTTGTATTACCTTTGGAAACTTGAGGAGTTGGTTTGAATGTTTTTAGTGAAAGCTTTGGTTTGTAATCGGCTAGATTTTTCCATATCCATTTGGATTTGGTTTTAAGGTAAACTTTTCAATAGTCATTCTTGATTCACCATGTTTGTAAACAACCGTTTTAAACTCTTTAATTTTGTTTTGCAAACCGAGAATTTACGCAAGAAGGTCATCTACCCTATTCGTTGAATGCTTTTTGTATGCGGAGAACTGTTTTGACAATTTAACAACTCGGCCTTAGCTTTTGATTTTCCAAGGTGAGGCGTTAATTTGCTTTTTATGTTCATGTTTGAGTTGTTCTAATTCGGACAACAAAGCATTCTTCGAGGCGGCTAGATCACGCATCCGTCTCTAAATATTTTTGTTTTGATGAGATTTTGCAAAAGCGGTTTCAAAACCTTTTCACGGTTTTCTTGAGTTTTGAAAAGTTGAGTTGCATTTGTAAACATTCAAAATCCACAGTTATGATGCATTTTACTTTTTAAGGATTGATTTAATGCATAGCATTCCTCCATTTTGATTTTATGGTCTTGAATTAACCAAGCAAAATCCGGATGAGGCAGCAGATCATCTTGTTCAACGTGAGTCTCAACATGATCATTCTTTAGATCCTCGAAATGCGACCACGGAGTCAATTTGATTATCAAAGGAGACCATAAGGTCATCTTGATCGTCAAATGTAACTACTGAGGTTAACTTGAAAATCATCGGAAGAAGATGTAGAAGACTCATTTTGAATCGTCGATCCGTGCGGATTCGAGATATTGGCGGAGATATTAGTTCGAGATATGATGATGGTTTGTTCGAGTACACGAGACAAGCCATCGATGTCATACACTGGGCTGTATCACTCATGTGCGACTCATGCATATTAGCCATCAACATAACAATTGCATTCGCTGCAAGTCCTCCATATCATCATCAGTGCGCATACGCCATAAAGCTCGTTCTTTATGCGTAAGAGATCCACCGACTTCATCCTTAAGAGCGAGTAAGGCCTCTTTGAAATAAGCATCGCCCTAGTCCTTGGCTTTGGGCATGCATTAGCAGTGTCCTTCTCATTGCGGTTGTAGCATCTAAGACCATTTAACCGATTCGAGCATTTCCTGTTCCACCACTTGAGCTCATTGGTGTTCTACCCATGACATTAAACCCTTGACCACCGCCCATCGGCGACCATAATCACGATTACGAACTTCAACACGTCCATTGTTCACAGCGACTTGAGTCCGTGTGTTAGATGAGGAACGAATACGATTGTTGGATTTGTTGGTGTAACGGCCAAAAGCATTAGCAATCATCAAAATCCTTGTTGCAATGCTTGAGCGGATCTGTTTCCTCGATCGCTTCATCGATATATGCTTGAGCATTGTTGTTGTATGGAACCAATTGATTTTGTTGAGGTTGTGATTGTGAAGGTGTGTTTGAAGCAGTTGGTTGAGTTCTTTGGTTGAGAGGATAATTACATTGAGCATACAAGGCAAGTTGTTGATTTTTCGGTTGTATTGTTTAGCAATTTGAGCACGAGAGAATCCTTTCCGATCAACTTCCTTTTCATGAGGCTTCAAGTAATCGTACAACAATCCATAAGTAGAATGATGCATATTCTTCGCTTGACGGAGAAAATGACATACTTCTCCCATTCGGACCAAGACTACTCGGGAACTTAGTATTCATTGCAATTCTTGGCATAATGATGTTGTGTTTATCCAAATCATTGATGATATCGAAAATCGATGATGATAGGACTCTAGTGTCTCTCGGGTTCAATCATGAAGTGTTCATAAGCCAAGTAAATTTTGGATTCCAAATCCTCCCGATTGATCAGATCCTTCCATAAGAAGGCGAATATGATCCCACATTTTTGTGTAGTCTTTTGAGCATCAACACTACGAAGAATTGGGTTTGGTAATCCTAGGAGGATGTATTCCATTGCAAGTTCATCGACTTCATAGTGTAGAAGTTCAGAGGATTTAAATGCATGCAGTAGCAATGTTGGTTTGTTCATCTCTTGGTGGAGCAATGAGTTGGATCTCCGGGTACAATGACGGTAGGCATCTCAAATGGACCTTCCAAGATAAACTTCTTTAAGAACTTTCCATGTGGCTTCTTGGATCACGAACCTAAAGAACCTTATCACCCATTGATCGTAGTTTCGGAGTGAGCATTGGAGGTCTATCAAGTGATCGACTTCATGAATTGATTGTTGGTCGCTTAAAGCTTCACACATCTTAGCAAACCAAGTGGGTTCCTTCATAGTGGTCCGTGATGGATGTTGATTGAAATCGGTTGTGTAGGGTTGAACTTGAAGGCTTGGTTGTGGTTGAACCATTTGTGGTTGTGGAATTGCACCAAGTTGTGGAGTGTGTTGTTGATTAAATTGTTGTTGATAAATAGCTTGTTGTTGATTCCATTGTTGATGTTGTGGAGTTAATTGTTATTGTTGTTGATGATTATAAGTGTGAGGGAAATAGTTAGAGTATGGTGGTTGAGACATGATGATAAACTTGTGTGGTAAAGATGGATCTTTGTAGTCGAATGAACCTTTGTTGATGAAGTATCCTTAGGCGTAGAAAAGACAAGAACCAAGTAGCACTTATCGTAAAAACACCAAAAGTTCGGCGTAACAATGAGGAGTTCTGCGTGGGTTTTAGCTTCTGCGTAAGTAGGGAAAACACTAAAGTTAGCGTAGACAAAGTTAGGCGAGAAAGCGAGGCGTAGGATTACCTTATCGTGGACCGTAGTTTACGCGTAAAGTGAATCTTATGTGTAGGAATTCTCGCGTAAGCTTATGCTTATGCGTAATTTTAGGGTTTTGCCCAAATGATCTTTTACACTTCACGGTGCAAAAGATATCCAAAGTCGACGATTTTCGGACTTATCCAAGTAAGAAAACACGGATTAAACCGGAAAATTGAAGATCAAACCAAGGAACAATCTTACGCGTAATTTTAGGGTTTTGATACGGTAGGATTACTCGTAACTTTGATTACGCCCAAATGTGTTTCTAAACCGGTTTTTGTTATGGAATAGCTCAATAGTACCAAAAGAGCACAAAAGTGTGAATTTTGATGTACCAAAAGCGCTAAAGCAGGGTTGCGCGTGAGAACGACACCCACGAACAAAACTAGCTTAAAAGCGTAAATCCAGCGTAAAGTTTGAAACTTTTGCCAAAACAAGTATTTTAACACCTCAAAACATTGAAAGTACAAGAATCTTGGATTAAAAAGTGTAAAAAGCGAGTTTTAAGATAACCAAAGAATGCGTTATCTCTACGCGTAAGATCCAAAACCAAAACTTCAAAAACAAACGAGTACACCCAACTATTTGGCGATTGATACTACTTGTTAGGTCACTAGTTTTACAACACAAGCTTATAAGAGAAGAGATGAAGGCGGATGAACAAGTAAATCACACACACACACGTATGGTAATACGGTTATGCAAAGAGTATGAATGAGAGAAAAACTTGAACAACCAACCCTCAAATGAGGGTTTACAAGAGTTATATAGGCAAGGAGCTAGGGCAACACTCCTCTCCTTCCCTATTCCTTATTGGGCTTGGATCAAGCTTATGGGCCTTCTACATAAGCTTGACCTTAAACAAACATAAAGGCCATAATAAATCTACCTATTACATATGAAATATAAATACTTGAAATACTGTTTAGGAGTGATTCCAACATCTTCATTGCTCGAGGATAGTGAGAAAGAAATTTTAATTTCTGTCCTCAAAAATCACAAACAAGCTTTCGCTTGGAAAACATCCGACATCCCAGGAATTAGTCCCAATTTCTACAAACACAAAATCAATTTTGAAGAAGGGATTAAACCTGTGGTAGAACGTCAACGTCGACTCAATCCCAACATAAAAGAAGTTGTTAAAAAGGAAATCATAAAACTTCTCGATGATGGAATCATTTACCCAATTGAGGATAGCCCTTGGGTAAGCCATGTTCACTGTGTTCCCAAGAAAGGAGGAATGACGGTTGTGACTAATGAGCGAAATGAACTAGTTCCAACTAGAGCATCCTTTGGTTGGCGCGTTTGTATTGACTATCGTAAGTTAAACAAAGCCACCGTAAAAGATCACTTTCCGCTCCCATTCATGGATCAAATGCTTGAAAGATTGGCAGAAATAAATTCTTTTGTTTCCTCGTGGATTTTCAAGATATTTCCAAATTCCTATCGATCCTAACGATCAAGAAAAGACCACTTTCACTTGTCCTTTTGGAACCTACGCATATCGGCGTATGCCTTTTGGTCTTTGCAATGCACTGCGACTTTTCAAAGGTGTATGATCGCTATATTCAAGACATGCTAGAAACCTCCATGGAAGTTTTCATGGATGATTTTTCGATCTTTGGAGACTCATTTGAAGCTTGTCTTTCTAATCTCGATAAAATGCTCGAAAGATGCTGTGCACATCTTGTCCTTAAGCGGGAAAATGTCACTTTATGGTAACCAAAAGAATTGTGCTTGGCCACAAAATCTCCGGTCTTGAGAATGGAACTTCCACCAACTAACGTCAAAGCCGTTGGAAGTTTTTAGGACATCTTTGGTTTTACCACGATTCATCAAAGATTTTCCAAAATATCTCGTCCGATGACAAAACTTCTTGAGAAAGAATCTATCTTTGACTTCAATGCAGATTTCATAAAAGCTTTTGAAACTTTGAAATCTCAACTTACTAGTGCTCGATCATGGTTTCACCTAATTGGTCACTACCTTCGAACTTATGTGTGAAGCGATTTCTTTGTTGGAGCCGTCTTAGGCAAACATGAAGGAAAACACTTTCGGCCTATATATTTTGCTAGCAAGACTTTGAATAGTGCTCAAGAAAATTATACAAATCACCGAAAAAATTCTTGGCCGTCATTTTCGATTTTGACAAATTCGATCATACCTCGTGCTCTCAAAAACAATCGTTTTACCGATCATTCGGTGCTCAAGTATCATTCACCAAGCAAGATGCTAAACCACATCTTATTCGATGGATTTTGCTACTCAAGAATTTGACATCGAAATCAAAGATAAGAAAGGAGAGAGAATCTTCTGGCGATCACTTATCTCGTCATGAAAACCCCAATCTTGAGGAGTTAAAGAAGAGAAATCGATGATTACTTTCCGATGAAACTCTCATGACCATCGATGGGCCGACGATCCTTGGTTTCTTGACTTTGCGAACTACCTCGCAGGAGGAATTCTAAGAAAAGGTCTAACTCAAGCTCAAAGAAGCAAATTCTTTTCGAACTTAAATACTATTTTGAGAAGAGCCATATCTTTTCAAAATGTGTCCCACGGAATGATCCGAAGATCATTTCGGTTCGAAACCGAAAAATTCTTGACGAATGTCATCATGGCCCAACTGGGGACATTATGGTCCTTCCACCATGACTAAAAAGTTTTTGATTTGGATTCTATTGGCCAACAATATTCAAAAAGCACACATACTTGTTCGACTTGTCAAAGAACCACCAATCTCTCTCGAAGAGATGAAATGCCATTAACAAGTATTCAAGTGTGTGAAATATTCGATATTTGGGGAATAGATTTCATGGGACCTTTCCTAAATCCCACAAATTCGAATACATTCTAGTTGCTATAGATTACGTGTCCAATGGGCGAAGTGAAGCTTTACCAACAAACGATGCTCGTGTAGTCTTTAATTTCCTCAAAAGCTTTTAGCTCGTTATGGAATTCCCAAGGCATTAATAAGCGATCGAGGAACCCATTTTGTAACCAACAAATGGAAAACCATGAAAAGATATGGAGTTCATCATCGATTCATGACGGCCTATCATCCACAAACCGGTGGTCAAGTTGAAAATACCAACAGAGCTCTCAAAAGAATACTAGAGAAAGCGGTGAAGGACAATCCTTCGGTGTGGGCAAAGAAACTTGACGATGCTCTATGGGCATTTAAATGCGGCTTATAAAACTCAATTGGCACAACTCCTTAGGACTCTTGTATGGAAAGACTTGTCATTTGCCGTTCGAAGTTGAACATCGTGCTTATTGGGCTCTCGAAGCTGTAACACCGATCTCAAAATAGCCGGGAGAAAAGATTCTGCAATTGCACGAACTCGATGAATTAAGACTCCAAGCTTATGAAAATTCCAAAGCGTATAAAGCTAGAACAAAAGCTTATCACGATAAAAAGCTACAAATTCGAAAAGAATTCAAAGCCGGAGATAAAGTTATGCTTTTTAACATGAAATTCAAATTCAAAGCTCCTAAATTACAACCAAAATGGTTTGGACCATATGTCGTTAAACATGGATATCCATCCGGGTATGTCGAACTCTATGACAAACAAGGTGGAAGTTTCATTGTTAATGGGCACCGAATCAAGTTATATTACGACAAGGAGCAAACGAATGAAGTTTCAGTTGCAACAGTTTCCCATGAAAATGAATTCGAAACTATCACCTTTGTAACACCATTTCTAGGAAGAATCCACAAATTGTTCCATGGAAACCATCTCTTGAGTTAAATGCTGGGACGATATTGAAGCTCTTGGTGAAGAATTCATGTACATCCCCGAACTTTTCAAAATGTTCAAAGCTGCTCTTGCGGCTAAATAAAATTCGGGAAGATTCGAGTCAGGCTGATGACTCGGTAATAAAATAAGCGCTTCTCGGGAGGCAACCCGTGTGTTTTGATTTTATGTGGTCACTCTCCAAAGTTTAAACCTTCGGTTGAACTTAAGTGTGGGGGGGTGCCACCCTTTAATAAAACCTTTTGTTTGTTTATAAGATTTTGTGCAGGTAATGATTTCTCTAGTGAACGCCAGGAATGAAGGAAGATTTTAAGCTGACAACTCATTGTGAGATCTGGTTTCATCTCTATTTTCCCTATTTCTATGCTTTGAAATTCGTTTTTCATTGAGGACAATGTTTAACTTAAGTGTGGGGGTGAATAGGAAAAATTAGAGTTTTCATGCTTAAATTTAAAATTTTGTTTGCCCTTGTGATCTAGTTGTTTTCACACTTTTAGGATTATCTAATTAGAATAATCGGATCAATCCACCGGTAAAGCGGTAATATTTGAAACTTGAGATGTGTTCCGATTACTATTTCAATCCATTCGGGATCGATAAACATTTGCTAGCACATATTATACCCTTTTCACTAAATTATGAGGATTTGAGCCTATTTCATAAACAACATACATCTTTTATGCTTGGATCTTTTGCTATGAGTGTGCGGTGATTTTATTTATTCTAGAACTTGTGCTTGTAAATCATTACGGACCATGCAGTGAGATTGCATTCGTGCTATATAAGTAAATTGTGTGATAAAGAGGCAACCTTAGGATTTAACCCAAATTGCCTTCCATTTTACATCTAATGATATATTAGCTAACCACATTGGTTAGTTAACCCCACATGGACCCATTTGTAGTGCTCATTTTAGCACTAAATACCCTAGTTACTCCTACGAGCCATCCTTTTCATTTTGCTTCACCGGAAAATACAAAAGATTTTACACTTTAAACCTTAGCCTATCCCGTATCAATATCTAAGCGGTTGGTTGCTAGTCGCCAGAAAGTGAAGATTATTCAAATGATTAAGAGTACCACATCCTATTAGATTGATTGAGCCATGTGTTATGTATGTTAAAAAAATAAATAAATAAATAAATAAATAAAATAAAATAAAAAATAATAGCCAATGTGCTATGATCATAGAACAATTGTCATGGCAAAGCGAAAAGATGTGGAAAGTGGAAAAGAAGAAATTGAAGCTATAATCATTTATTTGGTTCGTGGAATGTTTGGTAGCTAGCAACACGGGTATTAGACTTGATTTCATTTTTATTTTAACACCAATTTCATAAACATCTCCATGCCTTATCCATACCCTTAACCCTAAGCCATATCATTATAACCCGAATAAAAGCCCTCTTTAGATGTTTTTTCTTGGTGCTCACGCCACGTCGGTGGAGTTTTGTTTCTTGTACAAACTTATGGTAATAATCTAATCATGGTGAGCAATGAGTGTGATTTATCTTGTTACTCCACTAAAATGAGTGATTGAGTGAATTATATTTCGTTCCTTTTTAGTGAGGTGTTTTGAAATGTTAATCATGCAAGAAAATCATTGGATATTGTCAAACTTCTTGATGTTTCACCTTTATAAAACATAATTGATGAATCCTCTCGTATTTATACTTGGTTGATTTGCATCACATTTTCATAATCACGATTTTGTTCCGGTGGATGTTTTCATAGATTTGCTTGAGGGCAAGCAAAGTTTAAGTGTGGGGAATTTGATAGCTTTCGGATTGTGCATGTTTTAGTAGCATTATGTGTGCTTTTATATACATTATTTGGTTATATTTGCGTAATTATAGTACTTAAACGCATCAAAAGATGTTTGTCTAGTGTTTATAACCAAGTGCAGGGAAACGGAAGGAAAATAAAGAAATGTTCAGCAAAATGAAGATTCATGTTTCAGTAAGTCTAAATCAGTATCTCAAGGACCTTTGAAGACCATAGTGATTGAAGAACCAGGTTCTACAAGATAAAGAGAATAAAAGATCAAGTTTCCGTACTCAGGAAATCCAACCGGATCGGTTACAACTGCAACCGGATCGGTTGGAATATGACCAAACGCCAATATGACCATCACCAACCGTTCGGTCGCCACCCGCAACCGGAGCGGTTGGCCCCTTCTGTAGAAGACCAACCGGATCGGTTGGTCATATGACCAATCCAGATGGAGAAGTTGCATCTGCCAAATCTCTAAGTTTCCCCTTTACATCCAAACGATTCTAGGTCCTTCTCTTGGTGTATTCTAGTCCCTTCCTTATTCCTTGGAGGCCAAGTTCAGCAATTAATACCCTAGGCTTTGGAATTAGTATAAATAGAGGCTAATTGTGAGCATATGAGACACACCTCAAATACAAATCTCTCTACTCATCAAACAAAGCTTTAAGCTCTCAAATTCATCCTTAGAAGTCCAGGGAAGTTTGGAGTTCCAGAAGTTCTACATTTGGAGGCCAAATCGCCAAGAAGTCTACCCCAATACTTAGGGAATCATTACTTCACCATTTGTAATCTTATTCCAAGCATTGTAAGACTTTTAATCATGTTTTCTAACGTTCAAAGTTCTGAGTTTATGTTTATGTTTGCTATGAGTGGCTAGTTTCTTTATACACTTGCTTAAATGATGTTGATTATCATATGATTAGTTAGTGATTGTGTTAACATGTTTTAATTCAATTTCAAGTTGATTCTAAGATCAAATTGTGCTAAAGTTTCATAGTGACATTTGTTAATCAAGTTTGGCTAATTGATAGTAATCGTTGGGGTCGAAAGAACTTATTGTTATTCAACTAGTCATAATCATTTTGTCTATGGATGATTGTTTTACCCATTATTCTTGATTATACAAAGGAACTAAGGTGTGGTTGTAATAGAAACGCTTTTGATTATCAAATTGGATTGGTTGGAAACATCTAAAAGGTCGTAAGATTAGTTGTTGAGAATCAATTGTAGCCTTTTTCTATGATCGGTTACCTTTTGTATTGACCATTTCTTAAGAAATTTGATGAACAAGTGGATGTTTTGTGTTTAAGTTTATGTATGTAGACTTATGAAACTTGAATTGATCTTGAATTGATTGGTTAAGCGTAATGCTTGTTTTTATGAACTAAAATCTTGACGAAGGTTTAACTTGTAAGAACAATAGATTAGTCTTCCAACTAATTATGATAACCAACATGTTAAGAGGTTAACACAATCACATTAATCTATGATATGAAACTAGTTTAAGCAAGTGTAGTTTTTAATCATCGAATTTCATTATATCTATTTGCTTTGTTATGTGTTTTGGATAGACTCATTAATTCAAACTTGTGTTTAGATTCACTCAAATCCTATGAACGATCCCGACTTACCTTCATAATCTTGCTATAGCGGACGAGTATACTTGCTCGTATGTGTTATTAGTAATATTGGTAATTCACCTTTTATAAATTTAAAACTTGTACACACGTAGCACATCATGATCCCATGAAGTTCACTGACTTTGGGATCACTAAACTTGATGATCTTGGTCATATCATAGCAAAGAAGCAGAATGCAATGGTCAAGGAGCTGATGAAATCCCTCAGCAAACGGTATGAAAGACTAAGGGAAGCACCAGTACAACTTGGGATTCAACCAGCTCTAACCGCAACTCAATGATCTCAGTCTCAGCCAACCCTTGGTAAGAGAAAAAGGGTTGAATCTGGACCTGAAATCAAGGTACCTGGCCTGGACTGCAACAGGGAGCTACCTGAAGGTGTGAAGTTTGTGAAGTGTCTTCGTATTGAAAAGCCTGAAAGAGAACTTTTCTTTATTGATGTCTATGGGAACCCATCACTCCAAAGGTGGAGTGACATTGATCTTGCAGGGGTGTCTACAATGGCAAGCTACCTACTAGTGGCCTCTCAAATCCAAACTCCAGAAAACATCAGGTTCTGCACTGACCTGAATGCTAAGATAAGAGAGCACCCTGGCAAAGAAACACTCCTCAAGAAGAAAGTCAAGCTAGAAGCACTGGGAATCCATCTTGAGTGACATCATATGTTTTATCGTTTATACTAGTGATAGGAACTATGTAATCTGATCAATAAACGATGTATGTTTTGTTAAAATATTAAGTGTTTCTTATTATGTTCATTAGTACATTCGATGTAAGAAGAAGCCATTTGCTCACTTACATCGATCAAACACTTAAGATATTTGTATATCCAAATAGGGGAGGCTGTTGGGTTGATAAATACCCAAACCCCTTAAGTATAGGATTTGAATAGAAAATACCTAAGTATTTAATCCCTTAAACATTAACAAGTCCGAGCGCATAGTCTCTCGGTGAGTTGTCTTCGAGATACTCGATGAGACAAAGAAGAAGTCTCTTCACTCGGTGAAATTTGAACATAAGGGGTGAAGATCGAGTCAAGAAGAAGATGGTAGATTCGGTGGTGATGACAATAACTCATTTGAATCCCAAACTCCTCACCAACTACTAACACTCAAGGTAGAGGCTATGAAGGCGAAGAATGGCGGGACAAGGCGGGATAAGTTTAAGCAGATAAGGCGAAGTCCTTATCAACAAAAGTCAAACTTTCACGAATCGTTAACTATCAAGCTCAATGTCATCACCGACAAGAAGAAAGCGACCTTGTCACTTACCCAATATAGTTAATGTAAGCAGAGACAAAATACATCGAGATTTTGTCTTACATCTTCTGTCGATTTGTCCTCTAGGATAAATTCAAAACCACACTTGTATAAATAGCATAAGAGATGGAGTGGAAGAACTTTAAGCTTGTGGATTAATTGTAAAACACACACACAAGCCATCTTTTACTATTTCAAATACAACTCTGTCCTTGAGATAGCTCAGTGGTTCCTTTGTAGTTGTGCTCAGACTTAGCCTGAGCTTAGTGAGGAGATACTATACTTTGTCATTTCAATCCCAAGTACTATTTCGCAAGTACTTGGGTAATGTATTATTTTTTATTTGTTTCGAATAAAGAATATATAAGTTGAAAATTATTCAGTGTGTTTTTTACTTACACTATTTCAGTCTTTGTTCACAATCTGTTGATTTATTGCTTTAATTGTTTTTATACGATTGTGAAACGGGAACAACATAATTGATACATGACTAATCAAAATGTAAATGATTGAGTGATGAAAACTTTATTTAAGGAAAGCTTGTTTTAATATCTATTAATCTTGACAAGCTTTATACTTTACAAAAATGAAATTTACTTTTGTTGTTAACAAAACTTAGGTAAAGATCATAAAATATAAATAACGTTTAATGACGATATTTGTATTAACAATCTTCCTCTTTTTGTTGAGGACAAAACATAAATTTTATTTTTATCAAAGATGTAAAGTTGTACAAGAATTATAAAAATATGAGATTAATTAGAACTTCAAAGAACTAGTGAGTTAGATAAAGTTGATAATAAAAATTTTATTTTATCTTATGACTAGTTTGTCCAATTATTTCGTCTTAAACAATTTTGACTTTTTGTAAGTTAAAGTATGATGTTGACTTTTAGAAAGTCAAAGGTCAAGTTCTATAATATTCTCCCCCTTTTTGTCGAAACAAAAAGAAGAGACAAGGCGGAAAATGTAATGAGCCCGAGCCATTTTCTCTCCCTTGGCCAATGCTCCCCTTAAATTGGGTGCCAAGAAAAAAGATACATGGATTGTGAAAAAGCTATAAAAGAAAGGTTAGTAACAAGCATCATCACAATTATACAAGCAATTTCAACCATCAAATAACAACCAACAACTATATAAGAAACACCAATTCATTTGTTAAAAAAATTTTATGACTTGAAAATCATGAAATGGAACACAATGGATGTGTTGATACATAAAGAAAATCCTAAAAATTAGAAAAATAACTTAAAAAAAATCCTAGAAAATAAAAAATAACTTAGAAATATACAAGAAAAACTAGAACCATCCTATTGAGTTGTTGGATGAGAAAGAGCGTTGATTTGCTCTAGGATGTGGTTGAGGATGAACCTCATCTAATCTTGGAGCTCAGGGACCATGACCCAGGTTCGTTCGCTAATGTGGGCGGTCCGCTCACAATTTGATCAACCGTGTCTAGGTGGGAAAAAGGGTTCATGATTAGGTGGTGGTGGAATGGTGGAATTGTTGTTGGTGTTGTATGGAGTGATGAGGGATGAGAGCAAAGCATTTTGCATTTGCATAACTTCACTAAGGTGAGAGTCCACCATATTAGAGAAGTTGTGGAGGTTTTCTAGTTGGGCATCTATCTCCGCTTTGGATTGTGGGTGATCTTCCCACATAGACTCATCAATGTCCTCGACATGAGGAGACAATTCCATATAAAATGGATGGAAGAGGCAAGGTTGAGGTTCTAACAGGGCGTTTGGGTCAAATGATGGGCATGGTGACTCTTGAGCGATTCGCTCAATTGTACCAAATGATGGTAGTGGAGATAGATTAGTGGGCCTTGGAGGTAACTCCTCTAAGTCCACCAAAAATGGGTTTGGAGATGTTGGTGGTGTGGAGAATAGTTTTAATGGTATGAGCTTTGGGGATTTAGATGGTGATGGTGATTTAGATGTTTGGATTGGAGCCGGTGGTGGAGAGGTGACAATGGGAGATTTTTTAGGTGGTGGAGTGGTGATTACAATGGGTGATTTTGGAGGTGGTGTAGGAGTGCTTAAAGTAAGAAAGTTCTCATCTCTTATGGGGGATGAGATGATTAGAGGGGAGGAATCGGAAGATGAGCTAATGTTCACAAAACAACATGGTCTAACACTAATTCTAGCCGTTTTCTTACATGGTTTGTTTGATGGAGAAGATGTGGATGACTTAGTCATTTTTGCTTAAGCTTATTCTAAGAGAAGATGAGAGAAATTGTTGAGGTGTGAGGATGATCATCTTTTATGCTCTTAATTTAAAGGATTATGAGATTATGGAGAACTGTGTTTGATTTGATGTTAAGCCATAGAAATGGAGTAGTTTCTAATGATTTTGAAGAGTTTTAATGCTAGTCATCATCTAAGTTAAGTCATACAAGAAGGTTTGAGTGAAGAGACCAAGATATGCAATAAATGTGTCTAATGATTGCAAGATCTTGAAGTTCAGATCACTCATGGATTACAAGGAACCAAATTTTTGGCTCTTTCCTTTATAAAAAAGGGTTCCTTGGGTGAATTTTGGAATTTTTGAATTTTTATGGGAAATGGATATCTTATATGTCTAAGTGTGTTAAACTAGTTCTAATGTGAATAAAAAACAGTAAAAACTATCCTAGAAACAAATTTTGGTAAATTGAAATGTGGGAATGAGCGAAATTCCGCAACATACCTGGGCAACCCACGACACCAAAAAAAATACACATACGGATCCCAAAATTTGGGTCCGACTGGTCCGTCAGTGCAGAATTGGCGGCACCAAAATTTTTAACGGACGAAACCAAAAAAATGGTTCTGTGAGATCCGTCAGCGCAGTTTTAGTTGGAAGTGGCGCTTTTTGACCCCCGGGGAATTTTCTGAATCCTGATTTTTTTCTTAAAACATATGAAGATAACTATTTCTAGTTAGGAACAAGCAATAAAGCACATATAAACATAGTGGAGCATCTATTTTCAACAAGGGCTAATGATATTCACATAAAAGTGGAAACGGGTAAAATTTGATAACACCCGTGTGTTATCCCCTGCATGAAACGGTTAGCATACATCAATGTTTTAAGTTAGTTTATCATCCTACAAAGTGAAAACACATAAATAATATCATACAACATTGTTTATTGTCTTGTTCCAAACACCCTCTCAAACCTCAACTCACTTATCCAACTTCTTGTAGATTTTGGTCATCATCCTACCAAGGCACTTGAACATCCCCTTGGTTTTCTTGAAATCCTCCGTGGGGTTCTCCACTTCTGGAAGTGAGGCATAGTACTCATGTGGTTGAAGCCTTGAGTTGGGAAGACCGTCTTCGAAGCTATTTGATGATGATGAAGGAGTTAGAGGTTTTGGCCTTTTTCCCTTTGCCTTAGTCTTGGATACTCTTTCATCACTCAAGGGCATAAATATGTAAGGGATGAGAGAATAATCTAGTTTCAACCCTCTAGGATTTGGTGGAATGGGTGCATAAGCTCTATAAAGGCAATTGAGTAGCATCCCGTATGGAAGAGCAGCGGGCCTTGAGTAGGGATGTCTACCATTCTCCTAGAAATGCGATAAGCCAAGTTGAATGGTTGACGAGTGGACAAGCTATAAAGCATGTAACAAAGGCAAGCATTGATGTGGTCTCTATTTCCTATGGTGCTAATGACATTCTCTCTAAGGAGTTCCTCCCACTTTTTGATCTGAGGCTTAAGGTCATTGAGTTCCATACCGTATGGATCTCAGTTGACTTCATTTCCCGCTTGAGTGACACGGGTTGGTGTTGCCCTATCATTAAAGAGGTGCTCACGAATGACATCCTTGTCTACTAAAAGAGTTTGGTAAGGAAGAGAGCGGTCATGAATAACATCAAGGATAGTGAGTGACCACTTATCCGAGTAAAGACAAGTACCACGACAAGGAATTCCTAACACTTGAGCAAATTGGTTGAGAGAAATGGTGTAGTCATTTTGGTTGATCTTAAACTTGAGAGCCATTTGATTATCCTCATTTGTGATGGAAACAACACTAGCATAGAATTCTAGTACAAACCAAGGGAAAATTGGCTCATCGATGTCAAGGAGACAATCGAAGTTGATAGTGGCTAGTTCTTGATGGAGATTTGTTCTGTCGATAAAAGATGAATGAATGGTCCTACCCTCATGGAAATACCTCTTCTCTATACTCTTTAAAGATTTCAATTTGTTCTTTGGTAAGGCCCTTAGTTTTGTGATGTTGAGGGATGTATCTGTTAGGAATTAGAAATTCCAGGTATTAAAGAGTCAGTCACCTCAAGTATATGTAATCGTTAGAATGCTCGTAGTCATACTTATTTTATGTTAAGTAGTATTTAGTTTAGTAACACCGTGGAGGACGGACGGGTCTTTACCCTGTATGCACGATCCATGACCCGTTGTGTGGCGTTTATGTAAGACTATAAATACTCTCTACCTCCCAAGGTAGAGAGTTGGAGCTCATAATAATATCTTTCACTTTCTCTCACTAAGTTCCCTAAACCTCTAACTTTCTCTCTCTAGAATTCCACTTATACACCCACTTTGTGTTATGGCTTGATGTGTATGTGAAAACCAATATCTTACAATTGGTATCAAGAGCCATGGTTAGATCATATCTTGCACATCTTTGGATTTCTAGTGGTTTTTAGGTGGTTTTTGAGTTTAAAAAAAGTTTAGTGGTTTGTGCATCATTTGGTTGATTTCTTGTGTTAAAGCTTGGATTTTGTTAGTACTTTTCTGTTTAGAATCATCACAAGTGTTTAGGTTTTCATTTGGTAAGCTTGAATCATCTTGGTTGGGTTGTTTTTGGATTGAAAAGTGATGTTTGTGAAGTTTTCTTGCTAGCGACTTGACCTACGGATTTCTTTTCTTGCTAGCGACTTGCTTTACATTTTTGTAGCGAGTTGCAGTTTGTGGAGCTAGCGACTTAGGCTTAGCGACTAACAGTACAAGTAATGGATTCTCCACTACGGGTAGCGACTTGGTGTTAGCGACTTGGTAAGTAGCGAGTTGCTATTTAGCGACTTGATTCCTTAGCGACTTGAATCTTAGCAAATCTTCGCCAAAATTTTGCTAGCGACTAGAGGCTTAGCGAGTTGCTATTTAGCGACTTGTCTTTTGTTTAGCGACTTGGGACTTTAGCGACTTGGTGGAATACCGAATTACTTGTCACACCCCAAAATATCGCGGTGAACGATAGTGTCATTGGGGTATAACGTCATAGCACAAAGTATGGATACGAAAACGACCTCTATAATGAGGCGTTTTGAAAAGTTTACCATTCGATAAATAAGTTAAAGTTTACACCACAAGAAATCACAAGGTTTGATAATACATAAAAGTTTACAAAACATGTCGAATGGTAATTGTTAAAAGCACAAGACTTCAATGTATGCCATGCGACCCAAAAGCTCCATGAAGTGCTATCATCTTAAGACACGAGATAAACATGCTAAAAGTGTCAACACAAAGGTTGGTGAGTTCATAAGTTTGTAATTACATGATCCAAATACTTTGAGAAATGATCACTGACAAAGGCATTGTAAATCCACTCGGTTCAAGTTCCGCCCATACAAAACTTGCAACTGTGTGTTCACAACCCCTTGCCTAAAATAGAATGACAATCATGAATATCGCATTAAAGTAGTTAAAAGTATAAATGTCACCACAAGGGTCTTCCAACAACTCGTGTTGGGATGTTCCTCAACGCTCGCGTTGGGATGTATCCATAAAATGGCCTTCCAACATATGAATCTTGGGATGTTCCTCCAACGACTCACGTTAATGTATCAAATTAATGGCCTTCCAACATATAAATATTGGGATGTTTGTTTAAGTCTAGTCGCAACACGCACCAAGTCTAAAGTATAAGTAATATTGTTTAGCAATAGAGTTTAAATGTTTTGATAAATAAGCATGTATCTACCCCAAATAGTTTATAAGAATTTAAGCGAGTAAAAGTGGGGTATGAACTCACTGGTGTGATTAATATGCTAACAAAATGATGTGCGAAAATGAGGCTCGGAAACTATCCGCAACCTAAAATGAATGTTATGACTTGAGTTATGATATGTAATGAGTTATGGTGTTATGATATGCATGCATTTAGTATATTATTTATACCATTTGCGGGTTTTGAAAATATCACTCGTCGTCGAAAAATACTCTTTTGACGTCTTGACCCTTCAAAAATGACCTTACATGTTTTACGTCAAAATGTCATCCTACAATGGTTTTATAATGATTTTGGTGAAATTAACACTTTTAAGTGCAAAACAATGTCGTCGGAAAAATCATGAAATCAACAAAATGGCTCCGGAAAACTAGTCGTAAAGCGGTGTCGTCGATCGTTAGAGAACGAACTCGGCGGTTTTGGAAAGTTTGTATCGATATCTAAAAGTTTCGATTCAGGAGTTTTCATTCAAAAGGTCTCGATCATAAAGATATCAAGGGCTAAAGATGGTGGTTTTGGCTAATTGTGTGCGAGAAAATGAGTTTCGACCAAGTTTGAACATCCGTAAATAATTTACTATGACTCCGCTTGACAAAGCGGCTTTTGTTTTGGAAAATATGGCGATGAACTTGATTTTACTAGAAGACATTTCGTTATAAAAGTTTCACATCATGGTTAAAAGCGCATAAACATAGCCCTTACACTAATGAAATACTTGAATCGTAGAAATAATATAATTTTGAGAAAATAATAGTTACGGCAACTTTATAAAAGCGTGCATATATTTGTCGTTTCAAATCCGTTTTCTCGTAAAATATGTCCTTAAGCCGTATCGAAGTAAACTAATATATTTTGAGAAGTCGAAATAATTTGTGAAGCTTAAGGCTCGTTTTGACCGAAATATGTAAAAGCAGCAAGCTGAAAATCCACGAAAATAATACGTTTAGTCGTCAAACTTTAAAAATTCACCACGGCCGTTATAACTCCGTTTTATCCGTTCAAAAGGCCACGGATTCGTTTTAAAGTATATTTTCTAAATATCAAGGCCAAAATGTCGTACCAACTGTTGGTTTTTCCAGAATTTCGAAACAAGGACAGAACCTTAAAATATAGTTATCAAAAATAGTTTTTCTCGGACAAAACTTATTCTAATCCCTTCAAATCAACTCCAAAGCTAATCTAATCCTACCATACACCTTCTTAGGGTGTCATGGGTTCCTAATCACCATCAAGACCAAAGAATACCTTGGGAATAATTATAGGATGACCAATATGTATATATAACTCAAAAATCATGAAATAAATGGTATAAATCACATAACATGCATATAAGCTCCAAAAATGAAAAGGAACTTATGAAAATGAAGAGGAAACATAAAATGATAAAAACATGCTTACAAGTGATATGATGAGGTGATTAGAACCAAGGATTAAACCTAAACACCTAGGTTTTATTTCAAAACCTAAACAAGAGTGTTATCTAGATTTTGAAGAACTTGAGCTTAAAAAATGATGATCACCTCTTAACACCCTTCTATGGCTCGTTTGAGGAGGAAACCAAGAGAGAGGAGAAAGTTTTTTTATCAATCTTGAATTATTTGAGTTCAAATGAAATACATGTATGAGATAATGTTTATATCTAGACATTTGAAATTTTTACCACAACATTAAATGCCAACACCCCTTAGGGCCGGTTTTTATGGATCTTTGTCCATACAATATATTTTTTTTTTTTTTTTTTTACTTGTGTTTATTTTGTTAAAAAATGTGTAAGTAAATTGTATAGTTAAAGGTAACTTGTAAGGTAAATGGTAGTTTTTAGGTAAAAGAGATTTTTAATAGACCAAAGTAGAATGTAATGAGATTATAAAAATTGTAAAAATACATTCCTTGTGAAATTTGAGTGATAAAATAATTATCGAGTAATTTTTAAGAAAAGTGTCGTAATAATATAACTTTAACGATTTATGTACAAAATAAATTTAAAACACTAGGTAAACTCAAAATATAGTTTCTATAACTAAATATAAGTATAAAAATATATCGGGATCATTTTTGAAAGTATCGGATTAAAATTTTAAAATAATAACTCACGCGATAAAAAAATTATTAAATATAAAAATTACGCGTTTAATGTGAAATGCAAAAATCATGAATGAACCGTTATGAGATGATGAATATGGAGTATGAGGAATGACCGGAAATTGAGAATTGTGACATTCTTCCCCTGATAGAAGAATCGCGTCCTCGCGATTCAATCGACGATACATAAGGTTCTACCCTAAGGTTTCACAAAATCAAGTGTATGGTCAAAGTGCTTATGTCAAAACTTACGCGTCTAGGTTTCTTATCTAATGAGACTCACTGAATCTGAATAATACGGTGGATCACTTAATGGTCTAGGAAAAGCGTGCGATTCGCATTGCGGGCTTCCTCGGTCCTATATAGAATGCTCGACCTCGAGGTGGGTGATATTGAGTCTGAGGGTTTGGGTTATTTCCTTCAATTGCCATAGCTAGATGAGCTTGTATCGGCTTATTCAGCGAGGACAATTATTCGGAAGTGATTGATTTGTTACATTCAAAGCAAGTCTTTTGATTATTCCTCATGTTGCCCGTGTTAACCGTTGTTGTTGGTCTTGCACGCTCTCTGCTGGCTTGAAAAATGATTCGATTGATTGCATATTGTACATAAGCGGCGGGGCTTGGTCTTGGTGATGATAAGCACATTTAGCACATTTGGGATGTGTACCGCATACTCTCTTTGTTCGGTACTAGTTGCCACAAAAACTCTCGCCCTTTTGTTTATGCGCTACCACGTCTATCGCTTATTCGACCCACTTGCTTCCTTCCTCTTATCACCGCTCTTCAAAGTACCATTTCTAACCATCTAAATGCATCGGGGTTCACCCTCGATGTCGCACTTTGGATTGTAGGCGGCTCGATTGTTTCACAGTTCCACAGTTTGGGGACAAGACCATATATGTACCTCGAGATTCTCTTGGATTCGGGGTAACTAGATGAGGAACTAGTCCGGCTAACTCATGAAATCGGTCGGTGTAGGCTGCGTGACCAGCCCCTATCATAGAGTGGTGATAAAATTCATCCTCTAGTTTACGCATTTCATTGTCCGGCGGTACTCCTCTTTCGGTAACTCCTTAAATTAGTCCCATGTCATACTTATGGGCGCCTTCTCTGCCTCTAGCTTTGTGGTGTGTGTTCCACCATGTCAATGCCTTTCACGATAACAAGCAAGCGACATACTTCACCCTCGATGTGTGGCACAATTCTTCGATGTCGATCAACGCTCTCTTCTCTACCCATCAGTATCGCCAAAGCACCTCCTATACCATCAAACTCCACGGGTTTGCATGCGAAAATTCCTTATATGTGCATCCAATTACATTGTTGTTGTTGTTGGTGTTGTTGTTGTTGTTACTACCACTACATTGTTGGTGTCGCGATCCGTTCCGTTCCGTGGTTTCCCGAGTTATTCATATGATTTCCAACTTGTGTGACAATAGTGGGAAGCAAGATTTGAAGTTGTTGGCGATGATGGCGGCAAAATCGGGGTTTCCTTGATGTTGTTGTCATTGTTACCCATGTCGTTACCGCCTCCTCTACCTCCGTCCACTGTCATTCCACCCCTTGGTGCCGCACCACCTCGGCCGATCTTGCGTGTTACTCTCTTTGGTGCCATTGTCTCGCAAGGGAAAGAACCGTTGAATTCCCAATGTCTATACTTAGCGTCCTCAAACATAATATCACCCCACAAATTGGTTCCTAAGGTGTCCACACCGATCTCGTATGCGTAGTCGCATATGTCCACGTGAGTTGTGGCGCATTTATAATTATGTTGGCCACCATAATTATAATTGCTTCATTTCATGCGTGTGCATACCACCAAGCATACATGTCTCGGCGATTGGTGTTACTTAAGTAGGTAGCGATCTATCATCCGATTCTAAGCGGTGAAGGAGGGATTTAGGGTAAGTATCTAGGAAGAGTCGCACTTAGTGTATAGGAAATTCCGTTGGGTGCTAAAGTCACTATGAGGTTTAGTCGTGGCGGTTCCCAAAGTATCCTCAAGAGAACTCCCATCCTCGGGCAAAATCATCAAATCTATCCGACTTTATAGTAACACTTATTTAGCTCGATCTCGCATCTCATCAAACAAGAAGCATCACGAGATCAAGTTAGATAAGTGCTCGTTCTTGAGCTCCATATCTTTGATGACCCAACTAGATTTTGGGACTCCCTATTGGTACAAGGAAACTACGCTATCTAATGAGGTGGTTCTAGAAGGAATACTTAAGAAAACATATGCATACGAAAAGTGAGTAAGGCAATAGGAAGCGAAAGGATCGGCGTGAGGCGGTTATAGTCTAGGAACTAAAATGCAACCTAGTTCTCTATAACCAAGGCTCGATACCAATCTGTCACACCCCAAAATATCGCGGTAGACGATAGTGTCATTGGGGTATAACGTCATAGCACAAAGTATGGATACGAAAACGACCTCTATAATGAGGCGTTTTGAAAAGTTTACCATTCGATAAATAAGTTAAAGTTTACACCACAAGAAATCACAAGGTTTGATAATACATAAAAGTTTACAAAACATGTCGAATGGTAATTGTTAAAAGCACAAGACTTCAATGTATGCCATGCGACCCAAAAGCTCCATGAAGTGCTATCATCTTAAGACACGAGATAAACATGCTAAAAGTGTCAACACAAAGGTTGGTGAGTTCATAAGTTTGTAATTACATGATCTAAAATACTTTGAGAAATGATCACACAACAAAGGCATTGTAAATCCACTCGGTTCAAGTTCAGCCCATACAAAACTTGCAACTTTGTGTGTTCACAACCTTGCCTAAAATAGAATGACAATCATGAATATCGCATTAAAGTAGTTAAAAGTATAAATGTCACCACAAGGGTCTTCCAACAACTCGTGTTGGGATGTTCCTCAACGCTCGCGTTGGGATGTATCCATAAAATGGCCTTCCAACATATGAATCTTGGGATGTTCCTCCAACGACTCACGTTGTTTGTATCAAATTAATGGCCTTCCAACATATAAATATTGGGATGTTTGTTTAAGTCTAGTCGCAACACGCACCAAGTCTAAAGTATAAGTAATATTGTTTAGCAATAGAGTTTAAATGTTTTGATAAATAAGCATGTATCTACGCCCGAATAGTTTATAAGAATTTAAGCGAGTAAAAGTGGGGTATGAACTCACTTTGGTGTGATTAATATGCTAACAAAATGATGTGCGAAAATGAGGCTCGGAAACTATCCGCAACCTAAAATGAATGTTATGACTTGAGTTATGATATGTAATGAGTTATGGTGTTATGATATGCATGCATTTAGTATATTATTTATACCATTTGCGGGTTTTGAAAATATCACTCGTCGACGAAAAATACTCTTTTGACGTCTTGACCCTTCAAAAATGACCTTACATGTTTTACGTCAAAATGTCATCCTACAATGGTTTTATAATGATTTTGGTGAAATTAACACTTTTAAATCGCAAAACAATGTCGTCGGAAAAATCATGAAATCAACAAAAATGGCTCCGGAAAACTAGTCGTAAAGCGGTGTCGTCGATCGTTAGAGAACGAACTCGACGGTTTTGGAAAGTTTGTATCGATATCTAAAAGTTTCATTCGGGAGTTTTCGTTCAAAAGGTCTCGATCATAAAGATATCAAGGGCTAAAGATGGTGGTTTTGGCTAATTGTGTGCGAGAAAATGAGTTTCGGCCAAGTTTGAACATCCGTAAATAATTTACTATGACTCCGCTTGACAAAGCGGCTTTTGTTTTGGAAAATATGCCGATGAACTTGATTTTACTAGAAGACATTTCGTTATAAAAGTTTTGCATCATGGTTAAAAGCGCATAAACATAGCCCTTACTGACTAATGAAATACTTGAATCGTAGAAATAATATAATTTTTGAGAAAATAATAATTACGGCAACTTTATAAAACGTGCATATATTTGTCGTTTCAAATCCGTTTTCTCGTAAAATATGTCCTTAACCGTATCAAGTAAACTAATATATTTTGAGAAGTCGAAATAATTTGTGAAGCTTAAGGCTCGTTTTGACCGAAATATGTAAAAGCGCAAGCTGAATTTTCCACGAAAATAATACGTTTAGTCGTCAAACTTTAAAAATTCACCAACCGTTATAACTCCGTTTTATCCGTTCAAAAGGCCACGGATTCGTTTTAAAGTATATTTTCTAAATATCAAGGCCAAAATGTCGTACCAACTGTTGGTTTTCCAGAATTTCGAAACAAGGACAGAACCTTAAAATATAGTTATCGAAAATAGTTTTCTCGGACAAAACCTATTCTAATCCCTTCAAATCAACTCCAAAGCTAATCTAATCCTACCATACACCTTCTTAGGGTGTCATGGGTTCCTAATCACCATCAAGACCAAAGAATACCTTGGGAATAATTATAGGATGACCAATATGTATATATAACCTTAAAATCATGAAATAAATGGTATAAATCACATAACATGCATATAAGCTCCAAAATGAAAAGGAACTTATGAAAATGAAGAGGAAACATAAAATGATAAAAACATGCTTACAAGTGATAGTGATGAGGTGTTTAGAACCAAGGATTAAACCTAAACACCCTAGGTTTTTATTTCAAAACCTAAACAAGAGTGTTGTCTAGATTTTGAAGAACTTGAGCTTAAAAAAAAATGATGATCACCTCTTAACACCCTTCTATGGCTCGTTTGAGGAGGAAACCAAGAGAGAGGAGAAAGTTTTTTTTTTTTATCAATCTTGAATTATTTGAGTTCAAATGAAATACATGTATGAGATAATGTTTATATCTAGACATTTGAAATTTTTACCACAACATTAAATGCCAACACCCCTTAGGGCCGGTTTTTATGGATCTTTGTCCATACAATATATTTTTTTTTTTTTTTTTTTTTTTCTTACTTGTGTTTATTTTGTTAAAAAAAATGTGTAAGTAAATTGTATAGTTAAAGGTAACTTGTAAGGTAAATGGTAGTTTTTAGGTAAAGAGATTTTTAATAGACCAAAGTAGAATGTAATGAGATTATAAAATTGTAAAATACATTCCTTGTGAAATTTGAGTGATAAAATAATTATCGAGTAATTTTTAAGAAAAGTGTCGTAATAATATAACTTTAACGATTTATGTACAAAATAAATTTAAAACACTAGGTAAACTCAAAATATAGTTTTATAACTAAATATAAGTATAAAAATATATCGGGATCATTTTGGAAGTATCGGATTAAAATTTTAAAATAATAACTCACGCGATAACGTTTAATTAATATAAAATTACGCGTTTAAGGTGAAATGCTAAGATCATGAATGAACCGTTATGAGATGATGAATATGGAGTATGAGGAATGACCGGAAATTGAGAATTGTGACCTTCTTGAAGATGGAACTACGATTTACGGAATGGACGGACAAAGATGTATGATGAGCTTGATGATAAGGAGAAAAGAGATTCGATGCGAGATATCCGAGCTTAACATCGTACTTCAAGGTCTTCCAAAAGATATCTACAAGGCGATCAATCACAACACCAAGCCAAGGCGGTGTGGGATAATGTCAAGATGCTTCTCTCGGTTACGAATTAACTATGGAAGATAGAGAATCACAACTCTATGATGAATTTGAACACTTCAAGATGAAACCAAATGAGAGTGTTTATGAGTACTATGTGAGATTCCACAAGCTTGTTAATGATATGAGGAACATCGAATGACTATGCCTAACATTCATCGAACTCAAAATTTGTGAACAACATGAATCCCGAATGGCACAAGTTTGTCATACGTGAAGCTCACTAAAGGATTGAAGAATACAAACTATGAGCAAGCTGTATGCCTTTCTTCTCCAAAATGAGAGACATGCTATGTTTGAAAAAATGATTCTTAATCGGTTCAAAACCAACCGAGTGAAACAAGCTCATCAAATGATTCAAGCGCATTTTACTCAAACATCGGAATCACAACCAAAGCATCACAAGTCATGCCCATGGGTAATGGTAATCACAAACTCATTCGATCCTATGTTCAAACAAGGCGATCTTGATGCACGTGGGAAACATCATTAATCAATGGCTCTTACGATTAGTCAAAACATGAACTCTCTTCCACACACCAACAACAATCTCGAACTACTTCCAACCCACATAATCAAGCCACCGTCGGAGATGGGAAGGTTATGGTACGACCGGTTAAGAACGAGCAGATCTGAACAAGCAAGAGGTGGGTGGTAGAGGTTATCTGCAAATCGAGAATAGAGGAAGGAATGGAAATCGGGGTCAAGCAAAGCCAATCAAATGTTACAATTGTGGAGGTGAGGACACATTGCAAGGGCGCACATCGCCAAACGCCTCGAATCTTGATTACTTGAGAGATAAGATCTTTGCTTGTACAAGCTCGGGATAATGGTCTTTGCTTTGGATGAAGAGGAATTGTTGTTTCTTCTTGAGGGCAATGCCAAGACCTATGATGCGAGATATGGATGAGCGACCAATTCGGGAGATAGGTCACAATCATCGAATGCCTTTCAAGTCGGTGATTGTGATGCATACGACTACGATGTGGATGATGGACCTCTGCCCACACAATTTTATGGCTAGCATTTCTCCAATGGTTTCTCCCAAGGTATCATCTTCACCACAAGTGGCCCATCCAAAGACAAACTCATCTCGGAGGTGTTAAAACTATCGATTATCTTTGATGTGCAAAGATGCATGACAAAGTACAATCAATGAAACTATTGAATCAAATATTGAAAATATGGATAGTATCAATGTTGTCCCATATGATCAATATGTGAAACAAAGTGAAAGTGAAGTTGTACCAAGTTATGCATCTCTGCGATCAATAATGATTATGTTTTGATGAATTCTTTGCATGTGCCTCGATGATTACGTAGTTTCGAACTAAATGCCTATAAAGAGCGTGTTGCTATTTATGAACAACGTGCAAAATTTGAGTTGACCACTCGTGAGCGGAAATGGATGACCAAGTGCGTCTAATCATTAGAAAAAGTAATTTTAGAAGAATTATTAAAACAAGAGTTAAATTCCTTGCAAGAAAAGCTTTCTAAAGCGCTAAACAAAACAAGAACTTCAAGAAAATGTGAAAATGCTTAAGCAAGAATTTAATGCAAAGGAATCAAAACTCTTGAAAGATTTTCTAATCGAAAACTTTGAAAAACAAACTTGAAAACAAGTTGTACATACAAGGAACACCATTCGATTTGCTCACATGACCACTAAGCATAGAGTTCTAAGCGATAAGCATAGTGTTCCCATTATAGATAAACCCAACCACGAGTGCGAGAAGATAGCAAAAGCGACTCAAAGTGTGATCTATGATGGCAATGAGATTCTTAAACCTAGACAAAACCTAGTTGCTTTGAGTGCTGAGAGGAAGATAAGAAATTAGATGAAATCACTAGGGAGAAGATGAATAAGAAACTAAAGGATCCTAAATGCAAAGAGAAGAAAGTAATTATCACTCCCCATGACTACAAAAGGAGAATTGGATCTCCTTGAACATGTTTAAGCCTCAAACATTGTTGACTCCCGAACAAGTGTTGGAAAATGGACTTAGATAAGCGAGCGGAAAATATTGTTAAAACAAACCCTCCCTTAGGAAAATGCCTAAAGCAACTGTGTATCCTCCCAATACACCAATGCATCTAGTTCTAGAACTATTGCCACTAAAAGCAAGACCTTAATCGGTCAATCGTTATCTTTCAACTATTTGTTGATTTTGAGAAAACTTGCAAGAAAAGAATCACACCAGCTGGAATTCTTGAAGGGGAAAGGGTTTTGAACAAACAAAGAATGTTATCTAAGCTGAAGTCATGCCTTTCTTTAAACAACTAAAAGACCATTTTGAAAGTCTTAAAAGGGAATGAATTTAGACATTAAAGAAATGGAAAAGGAATTTGATGCAATGATAGTTGAGGTTAGCGATTATGGCGTGCACTAAAATATAATGAGATTGAGAGGAAGAACTTGCATACATTGAATGAGACTCTTATTCTTGAATGTGTTGCTCAAGATATGTTTTCAACGCTACAAATTGTTCCATTAACGCTTCTCAATTTCATGAATTATCTGTTGCCACGAAAGTCTCCATGATCGTGTCATTTGAGCTTGAAAAGACTAATTTCAAACTAAATGAGAAAATTGAGCTGGATGATCACGACAATTTGATTAAACATTTTTCTAAACTAGAGGTGAGCATTTTAATTTACAACTAAAATATCAACATCTTAAAGAAAATGTCAAAACTTCAAATATCACGACATCCTCGGATGCTCGAGTTTGATGCGGTTTTCAAATTAACAAGCGTGATGAGCAGATTCAAGCTCATTGTAACACGATCGAGAAAGTTGAAAGCCCAAATCGCTCAATTAAAGGGTCAAAGCGAACAATATGCGGGTTCCCAAATGCTTCCTCCTCTAGATTCTCGAATTCTCAAGCGTTTCATCTTCAAAACCTAGTAAATGCATTACAAAGGAAAGCGAAAGTTTTCTAGAAGAAAATGAAAAGGTTAAGCGTCATTTTAATGAGTTATTTGAATCAATAAAGGTCACTCGTAACAAAATAACGAACAAATAGCTTCATTGCAAAAGGAAATTGAGAATCGAAGAGTCGGTAAAAGGGAAAATGCCAATGACCAATGGGAGAATGGTGTATCAAAGGTTCACTCTTGTAATAAATATGCTTTGTGCATGAAATATGTCCTCCTCATCTCGGGAACAACAAACTTGCTATTCAAACATACTTCTCATCCCTTAAGGATTGCCTAAAATGTCTGCGTGAGATTGTTGAAGAGGATAAGTTAGAGAAACCTCATGATAATGTAATTGGACATGCATGCTTATATGCCAAACGATCTCAAGAAATCCTAGAATGCTTGATTACAATATGTCCTAAGTCATTAGGTGAGAGAGTTAATCCTTTGATTCCATGTGCTATGCCTAGTGCCAAGTATGATATTCATTCGATGCCCAATGTATTGAATGTGAACCTTAGTGTGCCTTCAAGTAGTTCAGATTCCAAGTCTTTTAATGCTAAGAAAGCAAACACTAGTGTGGACTCTAGAAGAAATCCCAGTAACTCTAGTGATAAGAAAGTGAACCTTAGTGTGCTGCATGTAGTTCGGATCGGCACATCTAAGCGGTGAAGCAAAGAGTAGTAAAACCAACTAATGTTCCCATTCCTCTACAGAGAGTGTCGGTGACATTAAAGGGAGCGGTCAAAGTCTCAAGACAATACAAGGAATGATAGGACCTTGCAAGCTAAGAATGTGCCTTTGGAAAAAGTAGAAGAACAATCTAGGAACTTTAAGTTTGAGCGAATAAAGCGAATCGTGTTGATTCTAGTATTTGCCATAGGCGTCTTGTAATTAATTGAATTACGATACTATTTGCAAACCTTGTATTGATGTCTGCTTGAATTCATTTCTAATCATGAATGTGGTGTTAATGTTTTGCCTAATGATGTTAATTGTCCGATTAATATTGTTAATGCTAAAAATCATGCTAAGAAGGCTAAAAGGCAAAAGCGAAAGAAAATTAGAAAATAGTGAAACCCAGGGAAGAACATTTAGTAAGATAGGCTATCATTAGATTCTGTTGGTCATAAGACTAATCGAGACAATACCCACTAGAAAATGGATGCCTCTTGGTAGAACTATTCCCTAAGAAGTGAACACACTTTGAATAGGGCTATCTGAGACACTAATCTTGCATCTATTCATAATGATTCCATTGCCTTAATTTACGATATGAATGCTTCTATTTACGATGTGGGTGTTCCAACCATTGTTACTAACCAAATGGAACCCATTCTTGCATGGGGATCCCAATTATCGATTATCCATTCTTATGCGTGTTCAGCTGCGGATCGTTCAAATTGATTACGTGGTACTGGACTCAATTGTTCCAAGCATATATTTGGCGACCGGTCGCGGCTCATGAACCGTAAGCAAATTCATCGGGGACTATTAGATTCGGGAATGATCATTTCGGTGCTATTATGGGTTATGGAGATTATGTTGTTGGCAAAGTGTTATCTCGAGGTTTACTATGTAGAAGGTCTTGGTCATAACTTGTTCTCTGTTGGTCAATTCTGCGATTACGATCTAGAAGTAGCCTTGAGAAAACACACACCTTCGTTAGAGAACTTGATGGTAAGGAGCTTTTAAGAGGTTCACGTGGGTCAAATCTATACACCATCTCTATCGATGATATGATGAAGTCTTCTCAATTTGCTTCTTTGTCAAAGGCTTCTAAAACAAAGTCATGGTTATGGCATCGTCGTCTCAATCACACGAACTTCGGCACCATCAATGATCTCTCGAAAGGACTTAGTTGTAGGTTTACCTAGACTCAAGTATGAAAAGGATCATCTTTGTTCGACATGTCAATTAGGAAAAAGCAAAGTATGCCCATAAACCCAAACCCACTAACTCATCACGAAGTTCTTCATACAATTCATATGGATTTATGTGGACCAATGAGAGTGCGAGAATATCTTTGGGAAGAAATATGTGTTAGTTGTGGTTGATGATTACTCTAGATTCACACAGGTCAAGTTCTTAAGGACAAAGGATGAAACTCGATATCATCATCAAACTCATTAAGCGACTCTGGTCCGACTTAACAAAACCGTCGAATTATCCGGACGGACAATGGGCGAGTTTGTTAACAAACAACTTAGTGAATTTTATGAAAGCATTGGAATCGACCATCAAAGAAGCGTTCCACGAACTCCTCAAGCGAGCGGTGTAGTTGAAAGGCGAAATCGAACTCTTGTAGAAGCCGCTAGAACAATCTTGATTTACTCAAAGGTTCGATGTTTCTCTGGGTGAAGCTATTGCCACTGCATGCTACACACAAAATCGTTCACGATTCACACTATTCATGGAAAAACTCCATATGAACTTGTCCACATGAAAACCTAATCTCTCTTTCCTTCGTGTGTTTGGTGCATTGTGTTATCCAACTAATGAGGACAAGACTTAGGCAAACTTAGAGCTAAAGCGAGACATTGGAGTATTTGTTGGGTATGCATCTAACAAAAGGGATACCGAATCTACAACAAAAGAACCCGAAATATCATGGAAACAATTCACGTTACGTTTGATGGTGACGGTCAAATGGCTCTGGACAATTCGATTCGGACCCGCACTTCAAAACAGTCCCATTGGTTCATCCCTTGTTCCAAACTCTTCTCAAGAAACTCCATATGTACCTCCATCGAAGATGATTTAAAGAAATTGTTTGATCCTATGTGTGATGAACTTTATGATCCAAGTACTAATGAGGTGTCGATTTCTACAACAGAGGTTGCTTATATTTACGTGAATGAAGTCAATCCTCGGTCTCAATATCTTTAAGTCAAGAAGCACATCACGATCCTTGATCTCATCAACAAATCATCATTCTTCAAATGTACATCATGGGCTATTTACGCATCAATGATGAAGTTAATCCCTTTGCTACTCCGAAAATGCTCCATTTGAAAACACATTTGCTCTGAATCTTCATCGAACCATCTTCTTGAGAGACATCGACTCTGCTACTTGATCCCTCAACAACTACCACATGAACACCTCGGAAAATGGACTCACGATCATCCATTAGACAACATCATTGGAAATCCTTCTCGTCCGGTATCCACTGTAAGCGACACTCACGATGCCTTATGGTGCTTCTTTAACTCTGTACTCTCAAAGATCGAACCTAAAGATGTTAAATCTGCTATGAATGAAGACAATTTGGTTCAATGCCATGCAAGATGAAATTCATGAGTTTGATCGATTAGATGTATGGGAATTAGTACCGACTCAGTTGTGCTATGATCATTGCTCTTAAGTGGATCTTCAAAGTAAAGCTTGATGAGCATGGTGATGTTTTGAAAAATAAGGCTAGGTTAGTGGCTAAAGGTTATCGTCAAGAAGAAGGTATAGACTTTGAGGAATCTTTTGCTCCAGTTGCTCGTGTCGAGGCGATCGAATCTTCTTGGCTAATCTTGCTAGCAAGAACATGGTTGTTTATCGGATGGACGTGAAACCGCATTTCTTAATGGAAATCGAAAGAAGTGGATTACGTCGACCGACGAGAGGGTTTTGTGAATTGAGCATCCTACTCATGTTTATCGCTTGAAAAGGCCCTATATGGTTTGAAGCAAGCTCCTAGAGCATGGTATGATCTGTTGTCAAAGTTTCTTCTATCTCTTGGATTGACAAAGGAGCAGTTGATCCTACTTTGTTCACCGAAAGTCGAGCAAACACTTAATTCACGTTCAAATTTATGTTGATGATATTATTTTTGCCTCGACCGACCCAATGGAATGTGATCGTTTTCTAATGAAATGGGTTCAAAATTTCAAATGTCAATGATGGGACAAATGTCATTTTTCTTGGGATTACAAATTTCACAAAGTCCGGAGGCATTTTCATAAATCAATCTAAATATGCAAATGAGATTTTAAAGAAATTTGGATTTGATTCTTGTGACCATTGACACCCCATGATTTAACGAACTAAGTTGGATGAGGACCACTCGGGATCATGGTAGATCAAGCGATATATCGTAGTATGATTGGATCACGATGTACCTCACGGACTAGTAGAACTAGACATCTTGTTCATTTGTGTGCATGTGTGCTAGATATCGGTCTAAGCCTACTAAAAAGCACCTTGAAGCGGTTAAGCGGGTCTTCGGTATCTCCAAGGAACCATCAATATGGGACTATGGTACCGAAGGACACCGGTATGTCACTAACGGCCTATGCGATCTCGATCATGCGGGTTGTCAAGATACACGTCAAATGCGTCGGAGGTGCTCGGTTTTGGGTGATAAGCTTGTGGTGGTCTTCAAAGAAGCAAATGAGTACTTCTATTTCTCTCAGAGGTTGAATACATAGCCATGTCATCTTGTTGTGCTCAAATCTTATGGATGAGATCTCAATTATCGACTATGGCTTTGAATTCAACAAAATCCTCTGTCTTGTGATAATAAAAGTGCTATTGCTCTCTCATGCAACAACGTTCAACACTCAAGAGCAAAGCATATCGACATTCGACATCACTTCATCGGGGAACAAGTGGAAAAAGGTGTGGTGGAACTCTATTTTATGAGGTTTGAATACCGGTTAGCGAGACATCTTCACCAAAGCTCTTCCAAGAGAACGTTTTGAGTTCATACTTCCACGACTAGGCTTGAAAAGCCTTCAACGAAACACTCAAAGCGTCTTGAGGAGGAAGGCGAGGAGTAAAGTTCTATGCTCATCTATCTCTTGTAAATACCTTTTCGAAAAGCAAAATACAAAATTACAAAACCTTCAAAAAGCTAATAGAAAAATATAAAACTTTCAAAAATCCATAAAAAAAATGAAAAATTCCAAAAATATTGTCTTTTTGTCATGTTTTCCTCGATTCGATAATATCTACGGTCTTTGTGTTGTCATTCAAAGAATGACACGGGACTTTAGATGTTGTTCGAATGTTTAAAAAAAAATCAAATTTTTTTTGAGAGAAAGTAAAACAATGGTTTATTGTAATTTCGAGCGATAACCGCTTTTTAAAGAAAAACGAGCTATTCTTTATCATGTTTTCAAAATTCCAAGCTCGATTCTATAAACATTTATCGATGAAAACTAAGCGCTTTGAAAAATAACTCGGACTCTATTTTTGATAATCATCTGGACTTATTTGTCACAATATCAATCTCTCAATCAACAACCTATGTCATTGATTGAGGGAGAATGATTTCAATAAAATTAAAAAGTTATTTGGCATTAAATTGTTTTCAAAAATATACATGCATGTTTTATCAATGGAGTTTTAAAGTCTTAAAATCCGATCCTTATCGATTAAAACGCTTTCATAATCAAGACACAATTCCCTTAAAGCTTTCAAAATCAATTTAAATCTATAAGAGATCACAAATCTCAAATGATTTGATAATTGTGATCGGGGAGAATGTGTGATTTAAATTGGAATTAAAGCGATAATTCGGTAAATGGTTTTATAAGGATGTACAAGCTCTCCTTACCACATGTGACAAACGATTTCAAATTTTCCATGCACATGTTGAGGGAGCATCTATCTTAAACCCATGATTTGAAGCGTGATCACTTATCTTAATGTGCGGGTTCCTCTAGTATGTGCAAAACTCTTTTCAAATCTCGAGGCACATATTGAGGGGAGCAAACTTATGAAAACCTCATCCTTCCGGAATGCTTTATCTACTTGATTTGATCGGGGAAGTGATGTTGATATCTTTAGAAAATGGTAATCAAAAAGTAAATTCTTCCTCTTGCCTCCGTGTGCAAAACGATTTCAAACAATTGATGCACATGTTGAGGGGAGCACTTGTTCTAAAAATATCAAAACAATTCGGTACAAAATGTTTTGATAATATATCACAAGTATCCGGATTGATTTTCAAATGGTTTTCAATTGGTTCCAATGGCGGATGAATAATACCAAATTGACCGACCAACTTTACTTTATGTACGGTGATATAAGGATGATAAGGTTAGGTATGTGTTCCCATGATCCGCGAGCAGGAGGGATCTACCGAGGACTATCCACTAGTTAGTGTAGAGTTCTTAGGTATGATGATAAAAGGAGAAAAATGAGATTTGGGAAGAGTGCGGATGAGGCCGAGCTAGTACTAGAATAAACCCAACAAGGTTCTAGCTATGAAGTCTCGGTAAGCTTGAAGGGTTGAAGAATTAAAAGAATTGAATGAGAAAAGGGTGAAAACAAATAGCCCTCCATATATTCAACCTTAGGGCGAAACCGGGTTCAATTCATATGCTCTTGATGGTAACATCGGTATTGAAGACAAGGCGTCATAGACCCAAAGTGATGCATTGCACTTCAACTTTCCAAACCACTCAAGTTCCTCTTAAAAGGACTTGTTTCATTCTCACGGGAACCGACATTATCTATCGACTTTCTCTTAGAGATTGTTGATATTGAAGAAGGAGACCCTCTCCTAGTCTCCGCACATGATCCAAATATGCACAAATTGAGTCTAGAGCCACGAGATCATCTATAAATCTCATTAGGACACTTTCAATGAAGACTCTCTTTCACTCAATGTGGAAAAGAGATTATATCTTGAGTCCTACGCATTATCCTTGTGGTATTGCGGAACATCCGAGTGATATGCTAACATATTCACAATGAAGATGGAAAGCCTTCGGAGCCAACATCAAACAAGCTCACGGTGGGTGGCATGTGAGATCTAATCAATAGATCAACCATGTGACAACCGAGCGAAACAATGGGAGATTCAATCTTTTGAATCAATCACGGTTCGAGTTATGGATTGTCGGATACCTTTGAAAAACCGGTCGTTGTGCTTAAAAACTCTTTTATTTGGCAAATCGACCGGTATGCGGATATTTCAAATCAAAAGGTGTTTTATGATTGATAATTGATTTTCATTAAAACCTTCGTTGTATTTCAAAAACAATTTCTATTGAGCAATACGATTGTTTTCAAATATCTCTTCATCAATCGGTGAATTTCTATTCATTTGGTTCACTCACTCCGTGTTGTCTTCTTTGAGAACGTTCGGTTTGAGAACGACTAGAGCATTGCGAAACCCTGTCAAGGAAATTCTTGAATCTTACGATCACGCGAGGCGGTACTTGTCTTGATCAGCGGGGAACCGTGGGCGTGTACCTCAATTCAATGAAAGTGATCAAAGACACTTTTCGTGCGCTTTATTGCTAAGCTGTTTTATGCGGTACACCCGGCGTTTGCGGTGATCGAATGAAGCGGTCAATCCATAGCCGCATGCTCACTTAACACATTCATCTCAAAAGAAATCATGATTAGTGCATCAATGACTCGATATTTTCACTCCATGCTTACGCTCTGCTGCGCCAATATCATGAATCAGCGAAAGCTTCACATTACTCGATGAGAAGATATCATGATCCGAATGTGAGCATGTCGGTCCGAAAGTCACAACATCACATAATACCAACACCACAATGGATGTCTCGAGATTTTATTGGTGATGATCTCAAAAGTGGCTCAAATTTATTATCACGTGGATCGGTAAAGACCTCCACTTGGATTAACCAAACATGCAATGAGTGGAATCAATGACTACGAGCTTGAGCAAAGTACTACATCAAGAATACAAGAACAATTGTTAATGTAATATCTGTTTGTATTCAATGTAATTTTAGTATATGTTTGAGGTGACCTCCTTAGGGAGATTGTTAGGAATTAGAAATTCCGGTATTAAAGAGTCGGTCACCTCAAGTATATGTAATCGTTAGAATGCTCGTAGTCATAGTTATTTTATGTTAAGTAGTATTTAGTTTAGTAACACCGTGGAGGACAGACGGGTCTTTACCCAGCTGTATGCACGATCCATGACCCGTTGTGTGGCGTTTATGTAAGACTATAAATACTCTACCTCCCAAGGTAGAGAGTTGGAGCTCATAATAATATCTTCCACTTTCTCTCACTAAGTTCCTTAAACCTCTAACTTTCTCTCTCTAGAATTCCACTTATAAGCCCACTTTGTGTTATAGTTTGATGTGTATGTGAAAACCAATATCTTACAGTATCCAAGAGTGTCTTTGTGATCGTAAAATTTTGCGGCTACCATGTTTGTTCCTAGGAGTAAGATATTACAAGTTTTAGTAAAAATGAAAAAAAAATAGCGTTTTGTTCTAGTGTGTGCCTATATGCAAACAATTTGGAGTTGCGGTTATCTCGACTCATTTTATGCATAAAATAGTTTTTATTGGTAGTGTTTGGCAAAATGCAAGAGATAACCCAAACGCTCCCAATTCAATGTAGCTTCATTTGAATATACCCGGGAATGCATATTAGTTATGCATTACCTTTAGTATTCAAGAGACATTATGCAAGTGATGAAAATAACATTTCTATTTGTATTAACAATGAGAAAGTGTTTTCCTACAAGTGAGAAGTTTTTCAAAATTTTAACATGGGGTTTTTGTTTAATTAGGATAATGCCTTATATTAATTAGCTTCTAAATAGTGGGAAACATGATTAGTTATGCAATTTTGACAATGTAGTTCATAATTAGTTATGCAATTTAACAATGTAGTTCATGTTTTATGTAAGAATATACATAATCCCCATGTATTGGTTTTGTGCATAAATTAGAACCCTAGACTCAGAATTAAGAGATGTAATGTAGTTAGGATACTTACAATGATGTTTTCTGCTGTGATTAGTGGAGGAAGAAACCTTAATAATGAGTTAGGTATGTTTGTGGCTCGTTTTGGTAAAGTGGTTTGTGAAGAAGAAGGTGTTTTGTAATTCAAAACTTTGCTACTGTTAGCACCACGGACCAGACGGACCCAAAAAAATGGTTCCGTCTGTTTAGTCATTTGGTATCGTGGGTACTGCAGCAAAGTTTTGCTAAATTGTTTTGTTTTGGTTATTCTAAGGTTTAGGCTATGTTTTAACTATATGTTTGGTTCCATTAATCCTAACCCAAGTCTAAGAAGATTAAATGGTTTTCGTTTAAGAGGTTTAGTTAGGATGTCGGCAATGTTATCTTCGGAGGATACTTTCTCAATTGAGATGTTTCCTTTTTGAACATTGTCGCGAAGGAAGTGATGGCGAATTTCAATATATTTAGTTCGAGCATGTTGGACGAGGTTTTTGCTGAGATCAATGGCTCCTTTGTTGTCGCAAAGTATAGAGATGTTGTTAAGATGAATTCCGTAATCTACTAGAGCTTGCTTCATCCAAAGAGCTTGTTGACATGCCTTTCCGGCTGAGACGTACTCGGCTTCGGTAGTTGAGATAGCGAGATCCGTTTGTTTCTTTGCGAACCATGATGTGAGACAATGTCCAACAAAAGTACAAATACCACTTGTACTCTTTCTATCGACATAGTCACCAGCATGGTCCGAGTCGGCATACACTATGGTTTCTACACCCGTTCCTTTGGGATACCATAATCCTAAACATGTAGTACCTTTAATGTATCTAAATATTCGTTTCAAGGCTTCTAAGTGTGATGCTTTGGGATCTTCTTGAAAGCGAGCACATAGACAAACACTAAACATAATATCGGGTCTACTAGCCGTGAAATAAAGTAGGCTACTGATCATTCCTCTATATTTAGTGTTTATCTACAGATTCACCTTCCTCATCCTTGGTGAGTTTTGTTTCAGAGGACATGGGTGTTTTAGTTGGTTTTGAGTCTTCAAGACCAAATTTCTTAAGCATATCCTTTATGTATTTAGATTGGTTAAAGAATATGCCATCTTCTAGTTGTTTAATTTGAAGTCCTAAAAAGAAGTTTAACTCACCCATCATACTCATCTCAAACTCATCGTGCATGATTTTAGAAAAATCATCACATAGCTCTTGACAAGTTGATCCAAATATGATGTCATCAACGTATGTTTGAACTATGATAATGTGTGATTCATTTTTCTTGGTAAAGAGAGTATTATCTACTAATCCCATGGTGTATTTGTGTTCAACTAAGAAAGTATTAAGCCAATCGTACCAAGCTTTTGGTGCTTGCTTAAGTCCGTATAGTGCCTTCTTAAGTTTGAAAACATTATGTGGTTTTTCAAAGTCGGTGAATCCGGGAGGTTGAGCAACATATACTTCTTCATTAATGAACCCATTTAGAAATGCACTTTTAACATCCATTTGAAATAATTTAAAGTCATGAGCACATGCATATGCAAGTAAGATTCTAATAGACTCAAGCCTAGCTATCGGTGCATACGTTTCGTCGTAATCAATTCTGTAGAAAACTAGAAGGGGGGTTGAATAGTTTACCGATTAAAATCTTTGTTTTGAAACTTATAGAAAGATCAATTGATATTGATCTTAAGTATGTTAATGAAATATGCAAGCAATATGTAATAAGTAAATAAGGAAAGAAATGATCAAACCACAACAAGTTGTTTATAGTGGTTTGGCCTACAAGGACTCTTTTCCTTGCCTACTCCACTCCCCGAGTCTCACACTCGAGTTTAACTTCACTAGTCAACAAGCTCCTTTCACCGCGGAGAAAACCTTTACACTTTAACACACTATTTCCGACACTAAGCTAGATGTCGAGTTCTTTCCAAGGTACAACTACTCCCACACACAATGTATTTTGAGGACTAAAATACTAACCACTCACACTCACAAGATTATGATGGTTTGATACAACAATGAAGTATGAATCAACACTAGATCATACAACACTAAACAAACAAGACTTCCAACTTCTCGTTGAAGCTTGAATATGACTTGATCTTCTTTGCTACAAAGAGATCACTAATATGATATAAACCGAATTAGAAAGGTTAGAGAAGATATGTATGAGAGTATGTTAGAAAGGGATGAGAAACTACTTGGCTTGGCATTGCTATTTATAGCCAAATTGGACGAGGCGTCCACGGACCGCGGACCCTTAAAGGGTTCCGCCGTGTACCAAATTAGTACCGCCGGTCGGCAGTCAAGATATCAAATCTTGCCTAAAGTCAACTCTATCTAAGTAAGATTGTGCAAGATATGAAGAGTACAAATCTTCACAAAATATCTAATGGAATCTTCAATGATCTCCATGATGTAATACATGATGTCAAATGTTGTATTACTATTAATAGAAATATGCAAATGCTTAGGTAGTGTTTGGTTTTAAGAACCTAACACATTCTACAAACTACTATCATACATAATGATTAGAGTCATATCAAGATGTTACTAATCATAAATGTAAATGCTTGAATGATGAATATATTGTTTGAGAAAGCTTGTTTTAATATCTAATAAACTTGACAAGCTTTAAGCTTTTATAAATTAAATTTACTTTTGTCGTTAACAAAACTTAGGCAAAGATCAAAATATAAATAACGTTTAATGGCGATATTTGTATTAACAATCTCCCCTTTTGTTGAGGACAAAATATAAATTTATTTTATAAAAGAAACAAGTTTGTACAAGAGTTATAAAATATTAGTTTTAGAATTTGAAAAGGAAATGATAATGCAGTGTATGAGATTTGACTTTTTATGAAAGTCAAAGAATTCACTAGTTGATGCATGATGTTTGACTTTTTAGAAAGTCAAAGTATGCGGTTTGACTTTTTAAGAAAAGTCAAGTATTATCAATGAGAGTTCTGTTTGACTTTTAGAAAGTCAAATGTATGCGATTTGACTTTTACGAAAAAGTCAAATATAAATAATTTCAAAGTTCTATATTTTCTCCCCTTTTGTCTCAACAAAAGAAGAGGCTATCTGGAATGTAATGAGCCGAGCTATTATCTCCCCTTGTTCAAAGCTCCCCTAAATTGGGTGCTTTAATGGGAAGATACATGGATTGTGAAAATAAAGCTACAAAAAATTGTTAGTAATAATGATCATTCAAGCATTTCCAAACACTATGTAATGACACCAACAACATAATAAACAACATTCATTAGTTAAAATTTTCATGAGTAAAGATCATGAAAAGAGAACACAATGATGTGTTTCTAGTACAAGAAAATAAAAATTATCCTAAAACAAACAAATAAAAGACTATTCTAAAACCATCCTAAAGTGATGGTGGATGGGAAAAGAGCGTTGAGGCGCTCAAGAATGTGGTTGAGGATGAACCTCATTTCTTCGTGGAAGTCATGGACCATAATCCGGGTCCGTTCCACGGTTTGACCCGTTGCTCACAAGTTGAGCAACCATGCCTGGAGGGTAGAAAGTTTGCGGAGGTTGTGGTGGTGGAATGGTGGATGTGTTGGTGGTGTTGGGGATGTTTGGAGTGGTCATGATGGATGCAAGCAAAGCACTTTGCATTTGCATTGTCTCACTTAAGTGAGAATCCACCATGCCTTTGAATTGGTGGAGGTTGTGGAGTTCGGCTTGAATCTCCTCTCTAGTGGGATTGTCATCCCACATGCTCTCGGAATGTCCTCAATATGAGGGACATTGATGATGGAAGTGGATGATCCCGTATAAAGGACCATGAATGTCCTTGTGAATGGGGTGGAAAAGGAGAGGTCTTGGCCCTAATGGGCGTTTGGGTCAATGGATGACCGAGGTGATTCATGAGCGATTCGCTCAATGGTGCCAAAGGATGGCAATGGTGGTGGATGACTTGGCCTGGGAGGCAAGTCTTCCAAGTCCTCTAGGAAAGGATTTGGTGATGTTGGTGGAGTTGAAAATAACTCCATGGGAGTGAGTGGGAGACCTTGGTGAAGGTGGTGAGGGTGTTTTGGATGTTTGGATGGGTGCGGTGGAGGTGAAGTAGGTGCTTTTGATGGTGGTGGAGTGGTGATCACAATGTGTGATGAAGTGGGTGTAGCTAAGGTAAGGTGTGTATCATCTCTAATGGGAGATGAGATGGTGAGTGGTGAAGATTCGGATGATGAGCTAAGATGAACAAAACAACAAGGCCTTACGCTCATTCTAGCGGTTTTCTTGCAAGGTTTTGGTGATGATTTTGTCATTTTTAACTTGGGTTTTGACTTGCTAGATAGTAGTGAGAATGAAGAAGGTGTGAGGATGATCATGGTAAAGTCTTTCAATTTATAGAGGTAAGAAATTGTTGAGAAATGGTTTGATTTGATGTTGAACCATTGAAGAGATGAGGTTCCTAATGATTTGGAAGTGGGTTGAATGCTAGTCATATCACCCAAGTCAATCCATACAAAGAAGATGGAGTGAAGAAGAAAAGATATGCAATAAATGTGTTCTAGTGAGTGGAATTTCCTAATATTGATTACCCACGGTTTGAAGGTACCAAAATTTGGTTCCTTCCTTTATGCCAAAGGGCTCCTTGGGTGGATTTTTCAAATTTTGAATTTTGGTGGGAAATGGATTTCTTACATCCCTTAGTGAATAATACTAGTTCTAATAACGGTATAAACTAGTTAAGATTGATTTATAAGTGATGGAAGATAATTTGGAATCACGAAGAGTCGAAATTGAGAAAATTACCGGAGGATCCACGGCACCAAAATCATACACGGACGGTACCCAAAAAGGGTGCCGTCTGGTCCCCTGTCTGGTATGGCGGTACCAAATTACATAAGGACGGTACCAAAATAATGGTGCCGTCGATCCGTGGAGTCTTGAAATATGGACGAGTTCGTTTTTAGGTGTCGGGAAATTTCGAAACACGAAATTTTCTCAAAACTGTTATACTAAACATTTCTAGTTAGGAAAAGTAAATAACACATATGTAAACATAGTGGAGCATAGATTTTGAGCAAGGCTTATTGATTTTCAAAATATAGTGAAAATGGGTAAAATTTGATAGCATACTTGTGCTATCCCCCTGCATGAGATTGTTAGCATACACCATTGTTTCAAGTTATATTATCATCCTACATAATAAAAACAACTAAAAAATATCAAACATTAACGATAATGCATTGTTCCAAACACTCCTTAAAGTACCCTTATTTGTCCAATTTTTTGTAAATCTTGTTCATCATCCTACCAAGGCACTTGAACATTCCCTTAGTTTGCTTGAATTCTCACGATTCATTCTCAATCTCGGGAAGAGATGTGTAATACTCTTGAGGTGGAAGGCGAGAGCTTGGAAGACCATCCTCGGAGCTATTTGATGATGATGATGAAGGAGTTGGAGGTTTAGCTCTCTTGCCTTTAGTCTTAGCAACTCGAGCATCACTCAAAGGTACAAAGATGTGAGGATGAGTTCATAGTGAAGATGCATCCCTTTTGGGGTTGGTGGAATTGGGCGAAGTTTCTATAGAGGCGGGTGAGAAGCATCCCGTATGGAAGAGCAACGGATCCTTGAGTTGGAATATCAATCATTCTTCTAGCTATGTAGTAGGCTAAGTTGAATGGTTGTCGGGTGAACAAGTTGTAAAGCATGTGGCAAAGACAAGCGTTTATGTGATCCTATTCCCTATGGTGCTAATGACGTTTGCTCTAAGTAACTCCTCCCATTTCTTAAATTCGTGCTTAAGTTCATTGAGCTCCATTCCATATGGATCTCGGTCTACCTCTTTTCCCTTTCGGGTGACTCGGGTTGTATCCGTTTTGGGTTAAAAGGTGTTCACGGATGACATCCTTATCGGCTAAGCGGGTTATGTAGGGAAGAAGAGCGGTCATTGATTGCATCAAGGCGGTGAGTGACCACTTATCCGTGTAGACACAAGTTCCTCGGTTGGGAATTCCTAGTACTCTAGCAAATTCACTTAAAGTGATGGTGTAGTCATTTTGGTTGATTCTAAAGCTAAGACAAAACTCATCATCTTCATCACTAAAACCGGTCACACTAGCATAGAATTCTAACACGAACCTAGGACAAATTGGTTCATCAATGTCAAGAAGACAATCGAATTGAATGGCGGCTAGTTCTTCACGAAGATTGGTATGCTCAAGGAAGGATGGGTGAATGGTTCTACCCTCGTGGAAATACCTAGATTCTAGACCCCTAAATATTTCTACTTGTTCCTTGGTGAGTCCTTTGGTTTTGTGGTGTTTGGGAATGTAGTTAAGAGTGTCTTTGTGATCATAGAATCTTGCGGCTACCATGGTTATTCCTAAGGACAAGAATTAACATGTTAAAAAATTAAGATAAATTTTAACGTTTTTGATTCTAGTGTGTGCCTATATGAAAACAATTTGGAGTTGCGGTTATCTCGACTCATTTTATGCACAAAATGGTTTTAGTGGAGTGTTTGGCAAATACCATGAGATAACCCAAATGCTCCTAATTCAATGTGGCTACATTTGAATATACCCGGGAGTGCATATTAGTTATGCAATACCTTTAGTATTCAAGAGCATGCAAGTGATGAAAATTCTAACGTTTCTATTTGTATTAGCAATGAAAAATGTTTTCCTACAAGTGAGAAGCTTTTCAAAACTTTTGACATGGGGTGTTTGGTTGTTTGAATAAGGCCTTATATTTATTATCTATCAATTAGTGGAAACATGATTTGTTTATGCAATATGATAATGTAGTACCTAATTTGAATGACTAGTTATGCAATTTGCCAATTGAATTCATATTTGGTATAAAAGCATACATAAAACCCCATGTAATGATTTGTGATAGTTTTGTGCATAAATAAGAATCCTAGACTCGAATTAAGAGATGAAATGTAGTTAGGATACTTACAATGATGTTATCTTGATGATTAGTGAGTGGGAAGATGACAATAATGAGCTTGGTTTAAGTTTTACGTTTTGGTAAAGTGGGTTGTGAGGAAGAAGATGTTATGTATAAAGTTGTTTTGTACAGAGACACCACGGACGAGACGGCACCAAATTTTGGTTCCGTCCGTGTTGTCATTTGGTGTCGTGGCTACGATGAGCGATACAAGACAAAATTGTTTTGGTTTGACTATTCTAATGTTTTAGGCTATGTTTATCCTACATGTTTGGTTCCATTAACCCTAAACCAAGTCTAAGAAGATTAAAGGTTCTCGTTTAAGAGGTTTAGTAAAGATGTCGGCAATGTTGTCTTGGAGGATACTTTCTCGATTGAAATGTTTCCTTTTGAACATTGTCGCGAAGAAAGTGATGATGATTTCAATGTGTTTTGTACGAGCATGTTGAGCAGGATTCTTCTTTGAGATCGATGGCTCCTTTGTTGTCATAAAGTATCACAATGTCGTTGAGATGAATTCCGTAGTCTCGAGAGCTTGCTTCATCCAAAGAGCTTGTTGACATGCTTTTCCGGTGAGACGTATTCGGCTTCAATAGTAGAGATGGCTAAAGCCGTTTGCTTCTTTGCAAACCATGAGGTGAGACAATGTCCAACAAAGTGCAAATACCACTTGTACTTTTCTATCGACATAATCACCGGCATGATCCGAGTCGGCATACACTATGGTTTCTATACCGTTCCTTTGGGATACCATAATCCTAAACACGTTGTTCCTTAATATATCTAAAATCCTTTTAATGCTTCTAAGTGTGATGCCTTTGGGTTTTCTTGAAAGCGAGCACATAGACAAACACTAAACATAATGTCGGGTCTACTAGCCGTAAGATAGAGTAGGCTACCAATCATTCCTCTATATTTAGTGTTATCTACGGATTCACCTTCTTCGTCCTTGGTGAGTTTAGTGTCCGAGGACATGGGTGTTTTAGTTGGTTTGGAATCTTCAAGACCAAATTTCTTAAGCATGTCTTTTATATATTTAGATTGGTTAAAGAAAATACCATCATCTAGTTGTTTGATTTGAAGTCCTAGAAAGAAGTTTAACTCACCCATCATACTCATTTCAAACTCGTCATGCATGATTTTAGAGAAATCATCACATAGCTCTTGACAAGTTGATCCGAATATAATGTCATCAACGTATATTTGAACAATAATAATTTGTGATTCCTTTTTCTTAGTAAAAAGAGTATTATCTACTAATCCCATAGTATATTTGTTATCAATAAGAAAAGTCTTAAGACGGTCGTACCAAGCTTTAGGTGCTTGTTTAAGGCCGTATAATGCTTTCTTGAGTTTGAAGACATAATGTGGTTTCTCAAAGTCGGTAAAACCGGGAGGTTGAGCAACATACACTTCTTCGTTAATAAACCCATTAAGGAAAGCACTTTTAACATCCATTTGAAATAATTTAAAATCATAAGCACATGCATAAGCAAGTAATATTCTAATAGATTCAAGTCTAGCTACCGGTGCATAAGTTTCATCATAGTCAATTCCTTCTTGTTGATTATAACCTTGTGCAACAAGCCTAGCTTTGTTTCTAGATACTACACCATTTTCGTCCATTTTGTTTGAAGACCCATTTTGTTCCAATTATAGTTTGATCTTTGGGTTTTGGAACTAGTTTTCAAACATCATTTCTAACAATTGGTTTAATTCTTCTTGCATGGCAATTACCCATGATTCATCTTTTATTGCTTCATTTATGGTTTTTGGTTCAATGGTGGATACAAAACAAAAATGATTACTTTGATTTTGAGCTTGTGATCTTAAGGTTCTTTGATTAAGTTTTCCTATGACCTTTTCTAATGGATGACTTTTAGATTCTTTTATGTTGACAATTTCCTTATTTAATGGTTCATCTTCCTTGTTATTAATTTGACTCTCAATTATTTGACTTTCAACTAAGTCATCATCTACCAAAGGTGATGTCTTAGAGGGAGGTGGACTTTCGTCAAATGTTATGTTCAACGATTCCTCGACTATCATTGTTTCTTTATTTAGGACAATGTAAGCTTTACTAGTTTGAGAGTAACCAAGAAATACACCTTCATAAGACTTTGGGTCAAACTTGGTGAGATAATCCTTAGTATTAAGAATAAAACATTTACAACCAAAGACTTTAAAATATCCTAATGTTGGCTTTTACCTTTATAAAGTTCATATGGTGTTTTGTTTAGGAATGGACGTATTAGGACTCTATTTAAAATATATGTAGAAGTGTCAGCGGCGTTACACCAAAACTTTTGAGGAATGTTTTGTTCATTAAGCATTGTTCTACTCATTTCTTGAATTGTTCTATTTTTCGTTCTACTACTCCATTTGATTGAGGTGTTCGTGGAGCGGAAAAGTTATGTGTTATACCATTTGTATCACAAAAGTTTCCAAATTGAGTTTCGTTGTCAAATTCACGACCATGATCCGTTCGGATCGACACAATTTTGACACCTAGAAGATTTTGAATTTTCTTGCTAAGTATTTCAAATTTATCAAAAGCTTCATTTTTGGTTTTCAAAAATAACGTCCAAGTAAACCTTGAGTAATCATCTACTATGACCAAAGTGTATAAGTTGCCTCCATAGCTTCTTATAGCGGATGGTCCAAACAAATCCATATGTAATAATTCTAGACACTTAGATGTGGACACCATATTTTTAGATTTGTGACTACTATGTGTTTGTTTACCAATTTTGCAAGCGTCGCAAAAGTGTTGGTCATATTTTAGTTTTGGTAAATTCTAACCAACTCTTTTGAAGATAGGTTTTGTATAAGTCTCATATTAGCGTGACCTAAGCGTCTATGCCAAAGAGATGAGCTATCGTCTAAAGTTGTTAAGCAAAGTTTGTCATTATATGTTTTATCTATTTTCATGACGTATATGTTATTTTTCCTAACTCCTTTAGCTATGGTGATACCATCTTTTAGTATTTTACTACCATTTTCATCAAATAGTACTTTATACTTTTTATCACATAATTGGCTAATACTAAGTAGATTAAATCCTAACCTATCCACATGAGCAACATTTTCAATAGTTAGAGAGTTATGAGCAATCGTACCTTTGCCAATGATTTTGCTTTTGAGATTGCTACCGAAAGTGACATTACCTCCGTCATACTCTTGGTATGATGAGAAGAGACTTTTGTTGCCCGTCATGTGTCGTGAGCATCCACTATCTTTTATCCATTCATCAGGTTCCAATCCAACTTTTAGGCATACCTAAGAAGCAAATAACTCAAACATTTGGTCCCCAATATCTCATGGGTCCGTTTGGGTTAAACATACCATTTATTTGATTCATGTATGGAAATGATGGGTAAGGGTTCCATGGCATGTAATCTGGAGTTTGATATGGTCTAGGAAAGTTTTGATTCCAACCGTTGTGTTGGTGGTTAGGTTGAATGTTGTGGTTGCTCTTAGGAAAGGCGTTTGGCAAAAGAAGTTTTATATCGTTGATGAGTAGTTTTTATCTAAATTCATTTTAACAAGTCCTACTCACGATATAATGGCTGGTTTTAGTTTAACATTATCATTGGTTTTCTTTGTTACTTTAACAAATTCGATGCGGTCCGTATTGCGAACATTACATTACTCTTTGAAGTACCAGCGGTACCATTTTGCTGAGACGGAACCCTTATTTTGGTTCCGTCGGTCCGTCTTTATCTTCGCAACAATTTTGAGAATGTTCGTCCTTTTCGACCGCTTTTGTTTTGACTCTTTGGAATTAATACTTCATTAAAACCTAGCCCATTCATGTCTCACGGTGTTTTATGGATTTTAACTATTTCATCGGCAAGAGCGATGTTTTGTTAAACCTTTTAAACTTAGAATTATTTTCTATTAAAACTTCTTGTGTGAGTTTTAGTTTTCTATTTCAAGATTAAGCTCTTGACATGATTTACAATCATCGTCATTTGCTTTTCCTTTTTCAAGACGTTTTGCTTTTCTTTTAACTCATATACCTCATTTTCCAAAACTCCTTTTGGTTTTAGAAATTTATTTTTAGTTATGATTTTTAGACTTAGCTCACACAATTGATTATATTGTTTTTGCAAGGTGTCATCATCTATAGAAGAATAAGAAGAGTCGGAAAGTACCTCATTTGACTCATGTGCCATTAGGCGATCTCTTCCTTGCTTGATTCTTCATCGTCTTCACTATCACTCCAAGCACCACTTACAAAAGCTCGTTGAGTTTTGTTTTAGGTGGCTTGGGACATTCTCTATGAGATGACTTGCATCACCACATCTAAAACACTTTCTTTCACCTTTAATCTTCTTATCATCCCGATCTTTTCGGAATGGCTTCTTTTCTTCTCGAGGTTGTCTTACAAACTTTCCTCTTCTTCTAAAGAACTTCTTGAAATCTCTAACGGCCATGGCATACTCCTCATCTTCACTATCGGAACAAGATTCACCATCATCGCTTGATTCCGCCTTTGCTTTAAAACAACGGTTTGATCTTCTCCTTTCTTCCTTTGATGATCTCCGAATCTTTCTCCATTATCATTTCGTGAACTTTGAGGTTGCCAATTAGCTCGTCTAGTGACATTATTGAGAGATCTTTTGATTCTTCAATAGCGGTCACTTTAGCTCTCCATTTGGGATGGAGTGCTCTAAGAAATTTCGACAAAGTTCTTACTACGAAAAGATTCATCAAGTGCTTTAAGTGATGTAATGATAGTGTTAAAGCGAGCAAAGCCACAATCAATGGTTTCATCTTGAGGATAACAAATTGTTCATATTGTTGAACAAGAAGATCAATTTTGTTATCCTTGACTTGTGAATTACCTTGATGTGTAACAATTAAAGATTCCCAAATATCTTTGGCGGTTTCACACATAAAAATTCTTTCATATTCTTTTCTAGGTAAAGCATTATAAAGCATCATTTTAGCTTCATTATTTTTAGCAACTAATTTCTTTTGTTCATCAACGGAAATATCCTTTGTTGTAGAACTAAAATCTCCTTTAACAATAATAAACCAAAGATCTATATCTTTTGATTTTACATATGTTTCAAAGCGGTTTTCCAATAGATAAATCCATTGGTTTCAAAGAGTGGTGGTCTTTGCATAGATTGCCCTTCTTTAAAGTTTTGAGAATCCATGGATCGTTTCAAGTTTATAAAATGCAAGTTATTTTAGAAATTCTTGAGCAACGAGGCTCTGGTACCAATTGTAGAAAACTAGAAGGGGTTGAATAGTTACCGATTAAAATCTTTGTTTTGAAACTTATTGAAAGATCAATTGATATTGATCTTAAGTATGTTAATGAAATATGCAAGCAATATGTAATAAGTAAATAAGGAAAGAAATGATCAAACCACAACAAGTTGTTTATAGTGGTTCGCCTACAAGGACTCTTTTTCCTTGCCCTACTCCACTCCCGAGTCTCACACTCGAGAGTTTAACTTCACTAGTCAACAAGCTCCTTTCACCGTGGAGAAAACCTTTACACTTTAACACACTATTTCCGACACTAAGCTAGATGTCGAGTTCTTTCCAAGGGTACAACTACTCCCACACAATGTATTTTGAGGACTAAAATACTAACCACTCACACTCACAAGATTATGATGGTTTGATACAACAATGAAGTATGAATCAACACTAGATCATACAACACTAAACAAACAAGACTTCCAACTTCGTTGAAGCTTGAATATGACTTGATCTTCTTTGCTACAAAGAGATCACTAATATGATATGAAACCGAATTAGAAAGGTTAGAGAGAAGATATGTATGAGAGTATGTTAGAAAGGGATGAGAAACTACTTGGCTTGGCATTGCTATTTATAGCCAAATTGGACGAGGCGTCCACGGACCGCGGACCCCTTAAAGGGTTCCGCCCGTGTACCAAATTGGTACCGCTTGATCGGCGGTCAAGATATCAAATCTTGCCTAAAGTCAACTCTATCTAAGTAAGATTGTGCAAGATATGAAGAGTACAAATCTTCACAAAATATCTAATGGAATCTTCCAATGATCTCCATGATGTAATACATGATGTCAAATGTTGTATTACTATTAATAGAAATATGCAAATGCTTAGGTAGTGTTTGGTTTTAAGAACCTAACACATTCTACAAACTACTATCATACATAATGATTAGAGTCATATCAAGATGTTACTAATCATAAATGTAAATGCTTGAATGATGAATATATTGTTTGAGAAAGCTTGTTTTAATATCTAATAAACTTGACAAGCTTTAAGCTTTTATAAATTAAATTTACTTTTGTCGTTAACAAAACTTAGGCAAAGATCAAAAATATAAATAACGTTTAATGACGATATTTGTATTAACAAATTCCTTCTTGTTGATTATAACCTTGTGCGACAAGCCTAACTTTGTTTCTAGACACCACACCGTTTTCGTCCATTTTATTTAAAAACCCATTTCGTTCCAATTATAGTTTGATTTTTAGGTTTTGGAACTAACTTCCAAACATCATTTCTAACAAATTGGTTTAGCTCCTCTTGCATAGCAATTACCCTTCATCTTTTATTGTTTCGTTTATGTTTTTCGGTTCAACGGACGATACAAAGCAAAAGTAGTTACTTTGATTTTAGGCTTGTGATCTTAATGTTCTTTGATTTAATTGTCCTATGACTTTTTCTAAAGGATGGCTTTTGGATTCTTTGATGTTTATAATTTCTTTATTTAATGGTTCATCTTCCTTGTCATTTTCATTTATTTCTTGACTTTCAACTAAGTCATCATCTACAAAAGGTAATGTCTTAGAGGTAGGTGGACTTTCGTCGAATGTTATCTTCAATGATTCCTCTACTCTCATTGTTTATTTGTTTAAAACTATGTATGCTTTGCTAGTTTGTGAGTAACCAAGAAACACACCTTCATAAAACTTTAGGTCAAATTTGGTGAGATAGTTTTTGGTATTAAGGATGAAACATTTACATCCAAACACTCTAAAATATCCTAAAGTCGGCTTTTTGCCTTTATATAATTCATAGGGTGTTTTGTTCAAGAAAGGACGTATTAAAACTCTATTTAAAATGTAAGTGGAAGTATCAATGGCGTTACACCAAAACTTTTGAGGTATGTTTTGTTCATTTAGCATTGTTCTACTCATTTCTTGAATAGTTCTATTTTTACGTTCTACAACTCCATTAGATTGGGGTGTTCGAGGAGCCGAGAAGTTATGTGTTATACCATTTGTATCACAAAAGTTTCCAAATTGTGTTTCATTGTCAAACTCGCGACCATGATCTGTTTGGATTGACACAATGTTAATACCTAGTTGATTTTGAATTTTCTTACTAAGTATTTCAAATTTATCAAAAGCTTCATTTTTAGTTTTCAAAAACATTGTCCAAGTAAACCTTGAGTAATCATCTACTATGACTAAAGTGTAGAGGTTCCCTCCATAACTTCTTATAGCGGATGGACCAAACAAGTCCATATGCAAAAGCTCTAGACACTTAGATGTGGAAACCATGTTTTTAGCCTTATGGCTACTATGAATTTGTTTACCAATTTTGCAAGCGTCGCAAAAGTGTTGGTCATATTTCAATTTGGGTAGGTTTCTAACTAGCTCTTTTGAGGATAGGTTTTGGATGAGTCTCATATTAGCGTGACCTAATCGTCTATGCCAAAGAGTAGAGTTATCATATAAGGTTGTTAGGCAAAGTTTGTCTTTAGATGTTCTATCTATTTTCATGACATATATGTTATTTTTCCTAACTCCTTTAGCTATGGTGATACCATCTTTTAGTATTTTACTACCATTTTCTTCAAATAGTACTTTATACTTTTTATCACATAGTTGACTAATACTAAGTAGATTAAATCCTAGCCTATCAACATGAGCAACATTTTCAATAGTTAGGGAGTTATAAGCGATCGTACCTTTGCCAATGATTTTGCTTTTGAGATTGCTACCAAAAGTGACATTACCTCCGTCATACTCTTGGTATGTTGAGAAGAGATTTTTGTTACCCGTCATGTGTCTTGAGCATCCACTATCTTTTATCCATTCATCAGGTTCTAAGCCCACTTTCAAGCATACCTATGACACAAATAACTCAAGCGTTTGGTCCCCAATATCTCATGGGTCCGTTTGGGTTAAACATACCATTTACTTGGTTCATGTATGGAAATGATGAGTAAGGGTTCCATGGCATGTATTTTGGAGTTTGATATGGTATAGGGTAGTTTTTATTCCAACCGGTATGTTGATAGTTGGGTTGTATGTTGTAGTTTGTTTTGGGAAAGGGGCGTTTGGCAATAGGTGTTTTAGGCCGTTGTTGAGTAATTTTAGATATAAATTCATTTATAGCAAGTCCTACTCCTAATGTAACAGCAGGTTTTAGTTTAACAACACCCTTGGGTTTCTTTGTTACCTTGACAAATTCACTACGGTCCATTTTGCAAACATGTTGTCCTACTGCAGACACCACGGACCCAATTTTGTCAACGGACGGAACCAAATTTTTGGGTCCGTCTGGTCCGTGTTGTACTGCAGCAGATGTGACAGTTTGTTTGTCTTTTTCGGCCGTTTTGGTTTGACTACTTGGAATCATTACTTCATTAAAACCTAATCCACTTGTATTTCCTGGTACTTTTTGAATTCTTACTATTTCATCGGCACAAGAAATGTTTTTGTTAAATCTTTTAAATTTAGAGTTATGTTCGATGAGAACTCCTTGTGTGAGTTTTAGATATTCTATTTCAAGACTAAGCTCTTGACATGATTTACAACCATCGTTATTTGCTTTGCCATTTTCTAATCGTTTTACCTTTTCTTTTAACTCATAAATTTCGTTTTCTAAAAATTTATTTTTAGTCTTTAGAAACTTGTTTTTAGTTATGATTTTTAAGCTAAGCTCACACAATTGATTATATTGTTTTTGCAAAGTGTCATCACCAATAGAAGAGTAAGATGAGTAGGAATGTACCTCATTTGATTCATGTGCCATTAGAGCAATCTCATCTTTGCTTGATTCTTCATCATCCTCACTGTCACTCCAAGCACCACTTAAAAAAGCTCGTTGAGTTTTTCTTTTAGGTGGCTTGGGGCAATCTCCTATTAGATGACTTGTATCACCGCATCTAAAGAACTTCCTTTCACCTTTTCCCTTTTTGTCATCTCGGTCTTTTCCGAATGACTTCTTTTCATCTCAGGGTTGCCTTACGAACTTTCCTCTTCTTCTAAAAAACTTTTTGAAATCTCTAACGGCCGTAGCATACTCCTTATCTTCACTATCCGATCAAGCTTCTTCATCATCACTAGATTCCGTTCTTGCCTTTAGAGCAACGGATTGACTTTCTCTCTTTTTCCTTTGATGATCTCCGAATCTTTCTCCATCACCATTTTGTGTACTTTGATATTTCCAATTAGCTCATTAAGTGACATTATTGAGAGATCTTTTGATTCCTCAATAGCCGTTACTTTTGCTCTCCACTTCGGATGGAGTGCTCTAAGAAATTTCCTGACAAAATTATTACTACGAAAAGTTTCATCAAGTGCTTTAAGAGAAGTAACAATAGTATTAAAGCGAGCAAATCCACAATCAATGGTTTCATCTTCAGGGATAACAAATTATTCATATTGTTGAACAAGAAGATCAATTTTGTTATCCTTGACTTGTGAATTTCCTTGATGTGTAATAATTAAAGATTCCCAAATCTCTTTTGCGGTTTCACACATAAAAAATTATTTCATATTCTTTTCTAGGCAAAGCATTATAAAGCATCATTTTAGCTTCATTATATTTTGCTATTAATTTCTTTTGTTCATCACTTAAAATATCTTTTGTTGTAGGATTAAAATCACTTTTAATGATAACAAACCAAAGATCTATATCTTTTGATTTTACATATGTTTCAAAATGGTTTTTCCAATAGATAAATCCATTGGTTTCAAAGAGTGGTGGTCTTTGCATATATTTCCCTTCTTTAAAGTTTTCGGAATCCATGGATCGTTTCAAGTTTATAAAATACAATATATTTTAGAAACTCTTGAGCAACGAGGCTCTGGTACCAATTGTGCAAAACTAGAAGGGGGTTGAATAGTTTACCGTTTAAAATCTTTGTTTTGAAACTTATTGTAAGATCAATTGATATTGATCAAAGATATGTTAGTGAAGAATAGACAATATGCAAGCAATGTATAATGAGTAAATAAGGAAAGAAACAATCAAACCACGACAAGTTGTTTATAGTGGTTTGGTCTAAAAGGACTCTTTTTCCTTGCCCTACTCCACTCCCCGAGTCTCTAACTCGAGAGTTCTCTTCACTAATCAACAAGCTCCTTTAACCGGCGGAGAAAACCTTTACACGTCGCTTACACAATATTTTCGACACAAAGCTAGATGTCGAGTTCTTTTACAAGGGTACAACCACTCCCACACACTGTGTATTTTGAGGACTAAAATACTAACCACTCACACTCAGAGGTTTAAGATGGTTTGGTACAACAATGATGTATGAACAAGACTAGATCATGCAACAACAAAACAAACAAGCTTTCCAACTATTTGTTGAAGCTTGATTAAGCCTTGATCTTCTTTGCTACAAAAGAGGATCACTAGAATGGAATGAAACTGAGTTAGAAGTAATAGAGAGGAGGAATGTATGTGTTTATGCTAGAAAGGGATGATAAAACAACTTGGGTTGGCTTGCTATTTATAGGCCAAAGTGATCTGCAGTGACCACGAACCACATAACCAAAAAAAGGTTCCGCCTTTGTATTTTTTTGGTTCCGCCGGTTTGACAGCAAGATTACAAAGATCTTTCTAAAGTCAACCAAATCTAACCAAGATCATGTAAAATATGTAGAATCCAAATCTAAACAAAATATTATATGAAATCTTTTAGAGATTTCAATGTGATGCAAGCCATGATCTCATATGTTGTTTTCTATTTTTAGAAGTAATATGATAAAGGTAAATACATATGTAATGTTGTGTTTAAGAAACTAAAACATACTTGTTCTAAAAATGTTGACACACTTTATAGTTTAGAAGGATATCAAAGTTAATTGATACATGACTAATCAAAATGTAAATGCTTGAGTGATGAAGATTTTATTTAAGGAAAGCTTGTTTTAATATCTATTAATCTTGACAAGCTTTATACTTTAAAAAAATGAAATTTACTTTTTTCGTTAACAAAACTTGGGTAAAGATCATAAAATATAAATAACGTTTAATGACGATATTTGTATTAACAAGTAGGTTTCCTAGTATCAACTTTAAACCTTAATTTCACCAATTCCTGTTTCAACTCAATGATAGTGTGCTCTAATTCCTGATTTTCTGAACGCAAGTTACTATTTCTATTCATTATATCACGGGTGAAAGTAAAGTACTGTTCATGATCTGTTGATGCTTTAGCACGAGTCTTTTTGAGAAAATCAAATATGGTTCCGTATTCCTTTTTGACTTTTTTAATTTCTTGTTCATATTTGAAAAGTTGGCATTTTAAAGATGCATTTTCATCATCCAGTTGTTCGAGTTTTGGTTCAAAATATTTTTCACTCGACTGGTTGAGTTTGTTATGCAAAGCAATTTCACGTTCAATACAATCATTTTGACACCAGTGAAGACGACGTTTTACTTCAGAAAGTTCATTTAACAAACGCTCATTTTCAACTTTCAAAGTTTTGATTTGAGACACATTATCAACAATATCAACAGTATCAACAGCAATATTATCACAAGCAGATGCAGCAGTATAATACAACACAATCGATATAATATCAGCACATATAACATCTTCCAAGAGTCGATCAACATGATTTCGATAAATTTTATTTTTCTTTTTGGTTTTCAAAATCGATGCTTCTGTTTCATTGAAAATTGTTTTCATTTCTCCAACTTCATTCTGAAGTTCCCATTCCCAATATGTTGCACACATACGCAAATTATGAACATGTGGTAAAAGTTGTTTTTGAAAGATTTCTCATTGTTCTTTGGCATAAGCGGATTGAAACGTTGCAACTTTTATTTTTGAATTACGTTCAATTGCATTTTCCAAAAGCTTAATGTCAGACATGAATGTACCAAAATTTTTGAGAATTTGACATCTTTCGGGTAATGGTGTGATTTCACTCAAAGAAGGTAAAAAATCATTAATTTGTGCAACTGGTTTAACGGGACCAACATCTGAAGAGGACTCATTTATATGTGTGATTACCCAAGGTGTTTCAGTTTTATCCTGTTGGGGAACAAAAGAATATGAGAGGCCTTTTTGAATAATCAAAAGGTTTGTTATATTCAACATTTTTTATTTTTAATCGACTCTCTTCTTCCGCATCTTTTTCCTCTTCACAATTATATTCAACAATACGCACAATTGATTCATCAAGAAAATATATGGCACTATACAACTTTGGATTTGCCTTGATGCTCTATGTAAAAAACGTGGTTTGTTATCAACAAGATCTGGCCCTATCCATATGGATTTGGCTTAAAAGTGAACTTTTCGATTGTTATGATTGACTCACCATGTTTATACACAACATTTTGAAACTCTTTGATTTTGGTTTGCAAATCGAAAATTTCATCGAGATAGAGATCAATTCGCTTCCTTGATGTTTGTTTGAAATCTGAAAAATCATTTTGACACGAAGACAACTAAAGCTTGGCTTTTTGAATTTCCGAAGTAAGAGTGTCAACGTGTTGTTTGTGTTCAAATTTTTTGTTGATTTATTTGAGAAATCAATTCATTTTTGGAAGTGACTAGTTCTCGAATCTGTCTTTCTAAATCTTGTTCTTTTAGATATGACTTTTGAAAAGCGACTTCAAAATCGTGTTCTCGTTTTTCTTTTGTTTCAAAATTTTCAAGTTGTTTCTTATAGAATTCAAGATCCTTAGTCAATAGTGCAACTTTTTCATGAAGATTTTCATTTATCTCATTGCATTTCTCCACTTGAGATTGGGTGGTCATAAGTAAGGTCGTGAGCTCTGGATCTGGATTAGACGAAGGTTCAACTTGTTCAATGTGAGTATCAACATATTCATCAATTGGATCATCAAATGTAACCACGAGGTCAACTTGATCATCAAATGTAACCATGGGGTCAACTTGATCATCAAATGTAACTACGGGATCAACTTGATTATCATCTTGATGAGATGTTGATGGCTCATTTTGAACACTTTGTTCCTTGTCGGATACAGATGCAGACGGAGATATCAGATCATGTATGAGACATATATTAGGATCCGGTACCTGAGACAAGCCATCAGTATCATAGGATCTGGTATCTTGCATGTTTGCCATTAACATTACAGCTGCGTTAGCTTGTAAGTCCTCCATATCATCATCGAATTATGCCAGCTATGTTCCTTATCTGTAAGAGTTCCACCATCTTCATCTTTAAGAGCCAAGAGTAAAGCTTCCTTGTGATAAGCACTTCCTCTGGTTCTTGGCTTTGGACATGCATTAGCCAGATGACCCTTTCTCATTGCAGTTATAGCATCGGAGACTCATATTCCCATTCGAACATTTCCTTGCTCAACAATCTAAACCCTTTATTGAGGAGCGACCATGTTATTCCTTCCAAAACATTATAACCAAGTCCACTACCCATGTAGGCGCCATTTCCCATTGGGCGACCATTGTTTACATTATGAACTTCAACCCTTCTATTACGAACAACGACTTGATTCCTTGTATTAGATGAAGTGCGAATCGGTTGTTATATTTGTTTGCAAATCTCACGAAGGCACGAGCAATTAGTGCAAATCCTTGATTCAACGTATTGAATGCATCTTCATCATCATTACGTATCGTAGGATCGAAATATTATTGTGTTTGATGATTCGGGTGGTCTTGGATGATCAAAATACATGTTTGCCATATTTAGAGATGAAAGATAGAGAGGTGTTCTTGAAAGAGAGTTGGTTCACAAAATATGGAAGGTTAGATTATGAGAAGCACCACCCTTCCATGGATGGAAGGGTATTTATACTACAACACAACGACCTCCTATCGGCTGTGGATCGGTATCTGATGGGTAAAGTCCATCCTTCCTCCACGGTGTTACACTAAACTATTCTACGCTATAAACTAACTAATAAACTACTAAATAACGTAAATAACGATCGTCTATGAGCTAACTTATGCTAGATAACATTTGGGGTGACCGACTCTTTACTTATGGAATTTCCAATTCCTAACAATCTCCCCCTAAGGAGGTCACCCATGTTTTACATTTTGAATCCTAGCATTCTATTTTATCATCAGTCTTGAACTCGTAGACTTGAATTCTTCAACTTCACAATCTTTGTGCTTTAGCAATGACTCTTCATAGTCCGCATTGATTTGTACTTTTAGTGAGGCCTTTAAGCGATCAACATCTTTGATGATCTTTGAGCTTTCTTTGAGATCATCATCCACAAAAATCTCGGATTACCCTTTATTGTGTTGCCATCATGTTATGTTGTGACTTTTGGACCGACATGCTCACACTACGGATCATGACATCTTTCCATCGAGTAGCGAAGCTTTCTTGGTTCATGATATTTGCGGCGAAAGCGAAGCATAGTATAGAAATATCGAGCCGGGTTATGAAGATATGCACCGGTCATGATTTCTTCAATTAAGTGTGGATCTTTGTGAGCATGCGGCTTTGGATTGACTCCTCAATTCGATCATTGCAATCGTCCAAATGTACCGCAAACAACGATTAGCAATAAAACACACGAAAGTGTCTTTGATCACTTTCGTTGAATTGAGTACACGCCCACGGTTCCCGTTGATCGGTACAAGTCTCGCTGTGATCGGTAGGATTCCTAAGAATCTCCTTGACGGGGTTTCGCAATTGTTCTAGCCGTTCTCAAACCGAACGTCTCAAAGAAGACAACATGGAGTGTGTGAACCAATAATTGGGATTCACCGATTGATGAAAAATTGATTTGAAAACAATCGTGTATTGCTTGAAAAAGAGTTTTACTGTCGACAAAGGTTTTATGAGAAAGATCAATTTTCAATCAAAATACCTTTTGTATTAGAAAATGTGTACACATTCGATGTGCTAGTAAAAAAGAAGATATTCGCACATTGAACGGTTTTTCTAAAAGTATTTTTCAATCAGAGATACTTTTTGTGTTTGAAATATGAATACACATTCGACGTGCTAGAGAAAAGAAGGTTTGCACATCAAACGATTTTTCCAAAAGTATTCGTCAATTCCATTCCTGGACGAAGGTTGATTCAAGATTGAATCTCCCCATCGTTTCTATCCAGTTGTCACAAGCTTGATCTTTAGAAAAGATCTCGCATGTCACCCACCAAGAGCTTGTTTGATGTTGGCTCTAGAAGGATTTCCATCTTCATCGTGAATATTTTCATATCACTCGGATGTTACGGCAATACCACAAGGATAATCGTGGGACTCTTAATATATTCTTACTTTTCACATTGTGTGAAACAGCAAGTCTTCATTAATTTTGTGTCCTAATGAGATATTGTGGATGATCTCTTGGCTCTAGACTCGATTGTGCACATTTGGTTCCTATCTTTGGAGACTAGGGAGAGGTCTCCTTCTTCAATATCAAAAATCTCTAGGAGAAAGTCGATAGATTATGTAGGTTCCCGTGAGAATGAAACAAGCCCTTTTAAGAGGAACTTGAGTAGCTTGGGAAGGTTAGTGCGGTCGTCCTTTGGGTCCATGACGTCTTGTCTTCAATACCGGTGTTACCTTAGTAACCACCAATAGCATATGTATTGAACCCGATTACGCCCTAAGGTTGAATTATTGGAGGCTATTTCTTTTCACCCTTTTCACATTCATTTCTTTTCATTCTTCAACCCTTCATGCTTACCGAGACTTCATTACTAGAACCTTGTTGGGATTATTCCATTACTAGCTCTATCTCGATCGGCACTCTTCCCATATTCTCATTTTCTCCTTTTTCAATATACCTAAGGACTTTACACTATCTAGTGGATTGTCCCTGGTAGATCCCTCCGGCTCGGCGGGATCGTGGGAACGAATACCTAACCTAACCATCCTTATAACACCATGCATAAATTAAATTGGTGGGTCTTTTGGTATTGTTCTTTCCTTCATGAAACCAATCAAAAATCATTTGGAAAAACAATCAAGGTACTTGTGATACGAGATCAAAGCATTTTGTACCTTAATAGTTTTGATCATTTAGAAATGCTCCCCTCAACGTGTGCATATGATATTGAAATTGTTTGGCACATGGAGGCAAGAGTTCTTTGAAATAATTTCTTTGAAATAATTTCTTGATCACAATTTTCTTAGAAAAAGCCATTTGAATTTCTTTGGTAAATTCTCCCTCAATATGTGCATAGGATATTTGAAATCATTTTATTACATAGAGGAAAGAGTTCTTTTGAAACACATCCACGATCACAAAAACCATTAAGAAAACCATTTGAAAACTCAATCAAGGTACTTTATGTTAAAACATAAAAGCTTTTGTACCTCGATAGTTTATTTTCCTTTAAAATGCTCCCCTCAATATGTGCTTCAAGATTCGAAAGCGTTTTGCACATATGAGAGCGACCTTCACAATTGAATCAAAAGATCACCATTTATCAATTTTCATTATTAAATCACAAATTCTCCCCGATCAAAAATATCAAACCCTTTGAGATTTTGGATCCCAAGTGATTTAATAAGGTTTGGAAAACATAGGAGAAAATGTGGCTTGTTTAAATACTCATCTTGTTTTTGGATAAATGCTCCCCTCAACATGTGCATTATGTATTAGAAATCGTTTGGCACATGGAGGCGGAGTGCCTTTAAAGGACTAAAACCAATTCCATTTAAACAAATTTGAGATTTAAATCACGATCTCTACCCCAATCAAAATTTCAAACCTTTTGAGATTTGTGATCCCGATTGATTTAAATCATTTAAAAGATTTTGGGGAAAGGCGTGGCTTGATTTAATTTTGAAAAATGATTGATACGGATCAATTTTAAACATTAAAGATTGTTAGTGTCGGTATGATAGTTTTAAGAGATCTTTAATTAAAATAAAACAATTTCACAATCAAACAAGAACAGAAAAAATTTCATTTTGTAAGATCTTTGAGTTTTAAAGAAAATCATACCATGACATAACATTAAATCTTTAGATCACCACTTATTGTTGTACAAACCGGAACTTTTGTGAAGAAATATCGTTTGAAAATATTTTATTTTAAATCACTCTCCCCCTCAATCGATGACCGAAGTCGATAATTGAGTGACATAGGTTTTGATAAAAAGAAGTCCGGTGATTTTCAGAATTAAGTCCAATTAATTTTCAAAACAATATTTTCCATTTTCAAAACAATTTATTCAATTTTTCAAAATTGTTTAAAAAATGGTATCCTGCACAAAGATACGTTAGGTGGTTGAGAAGCTTTTGTTGTTGCTGTAGGGCTTGGAAGAAAAACCGCTGCTGATGCAGTGAGACTTCTTACGTTGCATTTTAATGCCAACTCTCCTTGGAAGTCCAATTAAGCTCCGTTTCTTCATTTGTCAACCCAAGAAATAGTTTCCCTTTCCTTTTGGCATCCAATCATCTTCAATTGTGGGATCCGGATCGAGAACATTCTTATATACCAATATACCTGCATACGTTAGTGAACACACATACAGATATATGGTTGTCGACATCACCCAAACATCAATCGACTAATAACAGTCAATTCAACATATCAATCAGTTCGTATAAAGCATGGGAATTATGTGTTTATCAAACTCTAATCATCTAATCCTAACAATCTTATCCTAGAAACCTAGTCCTTCAACATAGGCAATTATCATTTTTAATTAAGCACGTAGGATAATTAAGAAAGTCCGTTAGATGATATAAATTTGAAAACATTTTCCCCTCAATCAATGACTCATTTTTGAAGATTTTGAAAGCTGAAGTCATTGATTGAGTTTTCAATTTTACTAAAACTACAAACCGATTGATTTTCAAGCAACTCATTTACCACCATTAAGTTAAAACAAATATTTTACGAAGAATTTTAGGCGAAAAAATATTTGAGCGAGGAACAATGATCCTTGACATACTTTCCTCATTTTGTTTTTAGGAAAAGTGCATGAAATATTTGAAAATGGTTTGGCCATATTTTGAGACATGTTTTGAAAATAATAGCGCCATAGTTCTAAGATCTGAAATAAGCTGCAAGCCATATTTTGAGACATGTTTAGAAAAGAATATTTACACCTCCTGCTCGAACTTCATCTATGGTCCCGTGCCATTATTGAATGACATTTCTAAGACCGCAGATGTTATCGATACGGAAGACATGTCTTAGAAAAACATATTTTGGAATTTTGAAATTTTCGATTTTTATGGGTTTTGAAGGTTTTATATTTTCTATTTTGTTTTCTTGGTTTTATATTTTTGTATTTTGTTTTCGGATAAATATATACAAGGATAGAGTAGATGATATAGTTTAAGAAGATGATGATACGAGTACCGAGATAAGGATATCAAGCAAAGACGTCGTAGAAGATAGAATTCGCCATCTCTTAAACTTCCATCACCAAAGCTTCCGAGGCTCGAATAGAAGATAGAACAAGAGCCTTTGAGAAAAGAGACTTTGGCGACTTCCCCAAACGAAAATCCTTTAGATGAGCGATTCAAAGCTTTCTTTCAAGCTTTCTTAGCCGGTGCACAAAGAAGCACACCATTATCATCGAACTTGCTGCTCCTTATAAGAATAATCACCGTGATTCATCGTTCGGGGTTATATCATCCAATAGAAGAACAACAATGTTTCATCCCACGCTTTAAAATTCTTCTCATATTTCATTACCACTAAAGTCTAAGCTATGCATCCCCAAAGAGTTGTCAAGAGACCACTTCCCCAGTAGATGAATTGATGCGATCGGTCTCTTAGACTAAAGCTCACGACCCGAATACACATAATGAAGACAAAGAAACTTATACCATGATAGTAGCAGTTAAGTCCAATAGCCAAAGAATAACCCGATGTATACTTTTCTCTCCCCAAAGAAAGTGTATGAAGCTCAAGAACCCGAAGTACCGAATGCCCAAAGAGAGAATAACCGATAACATTGAAGAAGTAGGCGAATCACGATTATCTCTGCGGATGACAATCTCTGCGGATGTCAACTCCGGAATAAGTGATTATATCTCGAATCATAGATTAAGCCCTCAGTGAAGCGGTGAGCATCCCCAATGTACACAATCTCTCTCCCCTGATGATTCCGATAACATCGAAATCATCACACACTTGTGTACCTCTTTCATCATAAGAAACTAACTCTTACATCTCTTCCCCCACGTAGTTGGAATAAGAGCACTAAACGCCTTGATGAGTAAAACCTTGAGTTTCTCTGCGGTCATGACATTTGTCTTCCCGGGATATCTTCAATCACTTAGAAGAATTAAGTTCATCAAGTTTACTCACCATGAGTCAAACCTTGAGTTTCTCTACGGTAATAACATTTGTCTTCTCGGGATATCTTCAATTACTTAGAAGTATTAAGTTCATCAAGTTTACTCGCGTTTAGATATGTGTCTCCTTCCCCCTTGCTGGTTTTGACACTTCAGAATCTGCAACATCTTATAAGCCCAAATACTTGAAATCTTTTGAGAAGAATACCATAAGCACAAATATATCGTGAGAATCAACTGCTTTGAAGTACATTGTGAGCAAATCTAATTAGGGATTGAATTAAGTGATCCGTGCTAAAACCGTCAAGTTTTCTCACCTTCTTCAAGTGACCACTTGTGAATGGCAAATCAAGTTGTAAGAAACTTAAAATAAGAAACTTAAAACACTCAAGCACAAATGCAATGAAGATCGGGAGAGTATAGTGTTTCCCAGTCGTTAAGTCCCAACAGTACGTGCGAGAATATCAAACGTGTAGTGATCGAAAGGATTTGAGCAGAAAAGGATTGTGGTTGATCTATACCTAAAGAGAAAGTACATAAACTACAGGGCTTAAATGCAAATTAAAGGAAATTAAAAATATTAAATAAACGCTATCACTATTTGCAAAATGATGTTTTGGTTTTATGTTTTATAAAAGCGAATTAAAACTACGTAGCGTACAATATAAAAAGTGAAACTTACACAATATTAATCCTAAAATATGAAAATGATATTTTATAATCCTAATGATAAAGAAAATTTTTAGAAAAAGAAAATTATTTTTATAACTAATTATCTAATTATTATTAATTAAAACTATTTTAACTAATTAATAATAGCCTAAAATACAAGAAAATAGGAAATAAAGCTAGAAAAATAAAATTATAACTTGGAAAAGTCTAAAATAACAAAAAGAATTTTCAAAACTATTTTATATTTTTCGAATATTTTCTATTTTCTATGAATTTTAAACTATTAAAACTAATTAAATTGCTTAAAATACAAATTTAACTAAGAAAATTTGGAAAAATATTTTTTGTCTTATTATATTTATTTTAACTTAAGAAAAATGAAAACTTAATTTTTTTGAACCTTTTCTTAATTAATTGAATTTAATGCTAATTAAAAATGCTTAAAAACTAATTTAAATTAAGAAAAATAGCAAACAAGACAGGAAAAATATGAAAAATTCAAGATAAGCTTAAAATAATATTAGGAATTTAGGAAAAATAGAAAAACAGAGGCTTGAGTGGAGGAAAATGAGGCTGTAAGGCAAAGTGCTTATTGATAAGCACTTTGAAATAAGCAAATGGAAGCCAAGGACCACCAACTGAATACACAAGCTATATAATGCTAAAAGAACTTAAAAGCAACAAAAACAACTACTCTAAAACCTCTGATTGTAAGATACCATCATTTGGCTTATTTGAGATTATAAGTTGAAAAGCAGTTTGAGGTACGACTTGGAGATTAAGCACAAGCTAGTCAATAAGTGAAAATGAAAACAAAAGTGTGAACTAAAACAAGACCTGGCTGACTATCTACGAGCCAAGGATGAGACTCAAGATAAGCTCAATTGAGCTTTTCCCAAGCCCTACAAAACCCCCGTGCAGACTCAGTGTTAACTGAGTCAATGCACAGGGCACATAAGCCCATATTCACAAGCTTGTTTGAGACTTATAAAAAATTCACAAAAATGTACAAAAATGCTAATAAGAAACTAGACCTGTTGAACTTATAAAACACAAAGTTTCAATTGATTTAACCTAGAAATGAGCTCATGTAAATTCCAACTTATCTTGTCCCAAACCGAAATTTTGCAATTTTGACTTTTTAAAGCAGTTTGACATTTGACTAAATTGAACTTTGAAAGCTGGATTTATGGACTTAGATTGATGTGACATGATGAAATGAAACTAATGTAAGCTAAATCTATGAATTATAAACACAAAACAAAGTATGATTTTATGAAACTCCAACAGTTAAGCAATGAGCAGTTAAATTGATTTTGACTTTTGGTGTTCTAAAGTGCCAAACAAAGACTAGAATGAGTTCAAGAAAGATGCACAAGCATAAAATAGTAAGCTATAACAACTGAGCAAACCTTAATTACAGCTAAACCACTTGATCCAAACACCCTTGTTATTAACTGTTTTGCTTAGTAAACTAAGGTACCTACTAAAATATGCTTAAGCTAACACTGATTTTTAGTCTAGTTATCCTAAGTATACTAATGAACAGTTTTAAGATGTTTAATGTTCACTGGTTCAAACATAAACACAAACTGAGTAAAAAGATGAAAATAAGAATACCACTCATAAGTGTCCAAAGATGATGCACCAATATAGAACCTAAAACTACACTATTCCATATCAAACCCAATCGAATCAAGCCTTTGCAACACCCCAAATCCATGGCTATCTTTGTTTGAACCAAAGAGTCTTGGCCATTTTGACTTTTGTTGACCATACATCAATATTGCTTAAAAGCTGTTTCCAAAGCTTATCAAAAGCGTGATAAGCTTAAGAAAACTGGTTTGAACTTAAAAATAAGCTAATAAAGGCTTTAATACAAGAGCTTTAAGCTAAGATTTCAACAATGAATATGAAATTTTGAATTATAACTGGAACCTTGAAATAAGACTTGAAATGGATTAAAATTACTAAATAGCTTAGTTTGAATACAATAAAAGTGAAGATTACATTTTAAAGTACTAATTGAGAGAATTTAAGAAAAACGACATACAAAGGAAATTAAAACTAAAACTCTCGCTTCTCTCTTTCTCCTCTTGCTTCCTTTTATACCCAACTTGTTTCTTTTCATCTCGAGTGATTCCACTACTTTCGAGCCATTGGATTACTTTTGGTGCAATTTTGCCATTGGATGGTTTTGGCGGGAAAAGTGGTTTTGACCACTGTGGCTCGAATTTGCAACTAGGGGGGTGGCTAGGTATGATGATGATGAGAGGTTGGAAGGGATAAGGTGAGGTTTTGAGGTGATGGGTGAGAGGTTGCGAGACTAGGCAGTGGGGAAGAAAGAAACCCAGTTGGGAGGAAACCGATGTTGGTTTGGTGGCTTTTGACCAAGGGTTCAAAAAAGAGGGTCAAGGTTTAAATGGCGGGGGTCAAAAGTTTGACAAGGCTTAGGTTAATATTAATGATAAGGACCAAATTGTAATTATGCCAAACTAGAGGACCAATCTGCCATTATTCCAAAGTTGTCACAAGGATCACTTTTGCCAAGTTCCAATAGTACAAGGACCGGTTTGTCATTTTCACATTTCAAGGACTATTTGTGGTTTCAAAACTTGAGGGACTAAAGTTGTAATTTTGCAAATTTTGCTTTTAAGGACCAATTTTGACAACTCATGAATCCTAAGGACTTAAAATGATCTTTATCTTTATTTAGATTTACGAGGACTTTTTGACAACTTTTGAAACTTGGGGACTAAAGCGCCAATTATGCAAACTTTATCGTTTTCACCATATTTTGATATTTTGCATTTAAAACATATAAAACACTTATTTGTGATATTTTTATCATTTTGATGCATTTACGAGTGTTTTCGGATGTTTTTGCGGTTTAAATGGTACAAAATGATGAGTATTTAGACACTCATCAATCCCCACACTAAGATATTGCTAGTCCCTAGCAATGTTTTGAGAAAAATTAATGGATTTTATCTCTTTACCAAAAGCCATTACTTCGGAGTAGCCAAATGTTTCAGTTCAAGTAAGAACCTTGGTACCGATAACCAAATGATTTTGAGTAAATCATCATCTTTCAACGGATTTGATTTGTCTTTACGAGCCGTTTATACGGACTAGCCAACTCTTAGATAAATTATCAATATTATCTTTGGTGGTGATTACCAATTATGGTTTTCAAGCGCCTTTACCACAAGCCATAAACTTGCGGGCTAGCCAACTCTTTACTTTTAAGGATATGGTGGTGAATACCACACAATTTTGGGCAAATTGCAAGTCGTTAACGGTTTGAGATATCTTTACCAAGAGCCGTTTGCTCTGGATTAGCCAATCCTTATGTGGGTTAGACATGGTGGGTGATTACCATTTGTTGTGTTTAGTACATAGTACTTCCACGAAAAAATTTTAAAAATTTGGCCATTTTGGGGAAAAAGGGACTAAAGGGTACATTTATGATCAAAATTAGCGAAATTTCCCCACACTTAGAAATGAATATTGTCCTCAATATTCAAAGTACCGACTGTTATGCGAAACTTAGAACGTAAAAGATAACATTACTAGCTAAGTGTGGAAACACAACAATTATTCTCTTTTTAATATTTACAATTTTCATTCATTTTTAGATCTATATACAACATGTGGGGCATCTCCCACACTAGGGTGGTACACACGGTGAAAATCATGTAGCAAACTCTCGTTTTTGATTACCGAGTCGCTAGCTTGACTCGACCCGAATTAATTTGTTCATGGGAAGTAAGTGGAAGAGACAATCTCCATCGGACTTTCATTCAAGATGTTTGGATAAACATTGAAGTACGTGAAAGTTCCACACCGATGAGATATATTCCGGCTCAAGAATGATAAATGAAAATGCGGGATCAAAAATAGTGTCCTCATTCACGAAGGAGAAAAGGGAACGAGAAACCACACCATTTGTAAAAATGGAATAAAGATGTGCATCACAATGCAATCCCATTCTTCATTAGTGAGGAGCAAATCACCATTTTGACATTTTAAGCTTAAATTTGAAGCTTGTATGGTGATTGGCAACAAAATTTCGGGAGGAGAGCTGAAGCGGTTCTTCAATCATGATTTTCAAGAAATAGGATGTCTCCTCGAATCATAGCAAGTATTGTCAATCCTGTTGGAATTGACTCATCACTAAGAAAAGCATCGACCTCCTTCCAAAGTTTTCATCTTCCTCATTCGAGTGAGAGAAGGAATGGAAGAGTCGGAAATGGGACAAGAAATGAGTGGATGATCATTATATAGGATATTTTCGGTTTCTCCAAGATCGGCTTGAAATCAAAGAGATCATCGTCACTTTCGATGAAAGTGGGTGATGTGAGTGAGTTCATCGGTGAACTCCTCAAGAAGAGGATCGATCGTGGAAGTGATGCCTCAACATACTCAATGTCTCCATAAGAAGCACAATCGTCGCTAAGATCGGGAAAGTATCAAAATGATCTTTTGAACACTCAAGGGGAAGAGAATCACACATACGATCGAAGTTCCTGTGACTCTCTCGGGATTGGGACAAGGTTCTCAACACTAGACTTTATGAATTCGTCCGATTCCTTTTCGGGGACGGTGTCAAGATGCTCGTCCCCATGCTTAGAGAGTGAGTGGGAGCTTGGTGTGATAGCGGTTGTTTGAGATGGAATCTCAACTCTTTGGGATATCAACCGAATGAGGGAGTTTAGAAGGACTAGCATACATATGTTTTATACTTTCCATTTGTTCTTACGCTAGTAATTCCATCATAGTCTTTTCTCCACGATTTTTCATGGAAGGAATTTCAAGCGATGAACTTGATGAATCGTACAAAGTTGACTAATATCAAGGGTAACTTCATCATCATCGTCATCGAGAATGAAAGCGGAATCGAGAGCTAGATTTGGTCGCTTTTTCTTTTGCAATTGATTCCTAATAGATTTTTCAAAGGCAATCTGGGAATCTAATTTAGCGATCCGTTCTTGACTAACAAAACTTCCATGGATTTCGATTTGGATTATCTTGGGGATGTTTACATTCCTTCAAATCTTCACTAAATCCAAAAGATCAAGGAGAATATTTTGAGAAGTGGCTCGGGATGAGGTAGTGCACGATTTACTTGGTATTGTAGAGGTTGGTCATGATATGAAGAGTCGTAATTGTTACAAGGAAATGGATTCCTTGTTTGACAATCGAGCTAGAGTGAGGACCTCCACAATACTCACAATGAGAAAGCGATGTGGTTGTGAGTCATATGTGTTGTAGTCATAATTGTTATCGGGAACACCGCTCATAGACAAGCGTGTTTCCGATTGACAATCGAGGCGGAGTGTGAACCACCACAATACTACAATGATAAAAGCTGCTGAGTCTCGCGGTGTGGTGGCGATGGAATAAATCGGTTGTGTTATGGTAGGAATAGGGATCACGGTTATAGACGGACCCGTTTCACGATTCCACCATGCTACAACGGGGCAATTGCCACCATTATAAGGACCACCACACCATTGACATCCAAGAGGGTGAGGATAAGACATAGAAAGAATCAAAGGTTTCTGAGGGTAAGAAATGAAGAATGAAAAGGGTAAGAGGGTAAAGAGGAATATTTTGGTATTTTTGAAAAACATGATGTAGAAACAAAGAATGAAAATCTTTTTGGGTTTTGATTTTATAAGAAAATATAAATACATACAGATGGTATAGACAAAGAGTGATGTCAAATCACTAATCGCTAAGCGTAAGACTATTAGCTTTGTTCCGCATAGTGGCGTAAAATTTGATCCGCAAAACCGTCAAGTTTTCTCATGCAGTGACCACTTGTGAATGGCCGGTATAAGAAACTTAAAACGACTTAAGCACAAATGCAATGAAGATCGAGAGTATAGTGTTTCCCAGTCGTTAAGTCCCAACGAATTTGTGCGAGAATAATCAAACGTGTAGTGATCGAAAGGATTTAAACAGAAAAGAGGATTGTGGTTGATCTATACCTAAAGAGAAAGTACATAAACTACAGGGGCTTAAATGCAAATTAAAGGAAATTAAAAAAATATTAAATAAACGCTATCACTATTTGCAAAATGATGTTTTTGGTTTTATGTTTTTATAAAAACTGAATTAAAAACTACGTAGCGTACAAAATAAAAAGTGAAACTTACACAATATTAATCCTAAAAATATGAAAATGATATTTTATAATCCTAATGATAAAAGAAAATTTTAGAAAAGAAAATTATTTTATAACTAATTATCTAATTATTATTAATTAAAACTATTTTAACTAATTAATAATAGCCTAAAATACAAGAAAATAGGAAATAAAGCTAGAAAAATAAAATTATAACTTGGAAAAGTCTAAAATAACAAAAAAGAATTTTCAAAACTATTTTTATATTTTTCTGAATATTTTTGTATTTTCTATGAATTTTAAACTATTAAAAACTAATTAAATTGCTTAAAAATACAAATTTAACTAAGAAAAATTTGGAAAAATATTTTTTGTCTTTTTATATTTATTTTAACTTAAGAAAAATGAAAACTTAATTTTTTTGAACCTTTTCTTAATTAATTGTATTTAATGCTAATTAAAAATGCTTAAAAACTAATTTAAATTAAGAAAAATAGCAAACAAGACAGGAAAAATATGAAAAATTCAAGATAAGCTTAAAATAATATTTGGAATTTAGGAAAATAGAAAAACAGAGGCTTGAGTGGAGAAAAATGAGGCTGTAAGGCAAAGTGCTTATAGATAAGCACTTTGAAATAAGCAAATGGAAGCCAAGGACCACCAACTGAATACACAAGCTATATAATGCTAAAAGAACTTAAAAGCAACTTAAAACAACTACTCTAAAACCTCTGATTGTAAGATACCATCATTTGGCTTATTTGAGATTATAAGTTGAAAACAGTTTTGAGGCCAACTTGGAGATTAAGCACAAGCTAGTCAATAAGCTGAAATGAAAAACAAAAAGCAGGAACTAAAACAAGACCTGGCTGACTATCTCTGAGCCAAGGATGAGACTCAGATAAGCTCAATTGAGCTTTTCCCAAGCCTGCAAATCTGCGAGACTCGGTGTTAAGCGAGTCAATGCACACACATAAGCCCATATTCACAAGCTTGTTTAAGACTTATAAAAATTCACAAAATGTACAAAAATGCTAATAAGAAACTAGACTGTTGAACTTATAAAACACAAAGTTTCAATTGATTTAACCTAGAAATGAGCTCATGTAAATTCCACTTATCTTGTCCCAAACCGAAATTTTGCAATTTTGACTTTTGAAACAAACTTTGACATTTGACTAAATTGAACTTTGATCTGGATTTATGGACTTAGGCGATGTGACATGATGAAATAAAACTAATGTAAGCTAAATCTATGAATTATAAACACAAAACAAGAGTATGATTTTATGAAACTCCAACAGTTAAGCAATGAGAGATTAAATTGATTTTTGACTTTTGGTGTTCTAAAGTGCCAAACAAAGACTAGAATGAGTTCAAGAAAGATGCACAAGCATAAAATAGTAGCTATAACAATGAGCAAACCTTAATTACTGCTAAACCACTTGATCCAAACACCCTTGTTATTAATATGTTTTGCTTAGTAAACTAAGGTACCAACTGAAATATGCTTAAGCTAACACCGATTTTTAGTCTAGTTATCCTAAGTATACTAATGAGCAGTTTAAGATGTTTAATGTTCTTGGTTCAAACATAAACACAAACCGAGTAAAAGATGAAAATAAGAATACCACTCATAAGTGTCCGGCAATGATCTCAACCCAATATAGAACCTAAAACTACACTATTCCATATCAAACCCAATCCAAATCAAGCGCAACACCCCAAATCCATGGCTACCATGTTTGAACCAAAGAGCCACTGACAGTTGACTTTTGTTGACCATACATCAATATTGCTTAAAAATGTTTCCAAAGCTTATCAAAAGCTTTGATAAGCTTAAGAAAACTGGTTTGAACTTAAAAATAAGCTAATAGAGGCTTTAATACAAGAGCTTTAAGCTAAGATTTACAACAAGAATATGAAATTTTGAATTATAAGTGGAACCTTGAAATAAGACTTGAAATGGATTAAAATTACTAAATAGCTTAGTTTGAATACAATAAAAGTTAAGATTACATTTTAAAGTACTAATTGAGAGAATTTAAGAAAAACGACATACAAAGGAAATTAAAACTAAAACTCGCTCTCTCTTTCTCCTTTTGCTTCCTTTTTATACCCAACTGTTTTCTTTCATCTCGAGTGATTCCCACTACTTTCGAGCCATTGGATTACTTTTGGTGCAATTTTGCCATTGGATGGTTTTGGCGGGAAAAGTGGTTTTGACCTGTGGCTCTGAATTTGCAACTAGGGGGGTGGCTAGGTATGATGATGGAGAGAGGGGTTGGAAGGGATAAGGTGAGGTTTTGAGGTGATGGGTGAGAGGTTGCGAGACTAGTCCAGTGGGGAAGAAAGAAAGTTGGGAGGAAACCGAGAATTGGTTTGGTGGCTTTTGACCAAGGGTTCAAAAAGAGGGTCAAAGGTTTAATGGCGGGGTCAAAAGTTTGACAAGGCTTAGGTTAATATTAATGATAAGGACCAAATTGTAATTATGCCAAACTAGAGGACCAATCCACGCCATTATTCCAAAGTTGTCACAAGGATCACTTTTGCCAAGTTCCAATAGTACAAGGACCGGTTTGTCATTTTCACATTTCAAGGACTATTTGTGACATTTCAAAACTTGAGGGACTAAAGTTGTAATTTTGCAATTTTGCTTTTAAGGACCAATTTTGACAACTCATGAATCCCTAAGGACTTAAAATGATCTTTTCTTTATTTAGATTTACGAGGACTGTTTTGACAACTTTTGAAACTTGGGGACTAAAGCGCCAATTATGCAAACTTTATCGTTTTCACCGATTTTGATATTTTGCATTTAAAACATATAAAACACTTATTTGTGATATTTTTATCATTTTGATGCAAGTGTTTTCGGATGTTTTGCGAGTTTAAATGGTACAAAATGATGAGTATTTAGACACTCATCAATTCGACTTTTCACTCTCCCCAATTAGTGCTCTCTCCTAAACCGACAACTGTTAGATAAATGCCGAATAAGAAGAAGTCTTTTGATAATCAAAGACTCGTCTTTTAGTCTTCTAATCGAAAATGTAGAACCATCAGACTCGACCTTCTTCTAGATTGTCCGGTTGGAGAATAGATAGTTAACATCTTCATCACCAAAAGCATCCAAATTAACTTACATCTTGCAAATCCCTTAACTAAAATCCTCCCAATCAAACAAGAACAGAAGATGTTCATCAAGGAAATCAAGAATAAGGCCATAGCGAACACACAAGATGGTAACACCAAACTACCAATCACATCAAACAAAACGAGAGATTGTTCGGAATCATCATGTTGATGTATATGTGAAGCATTAACCGGAAGCACTTTGTCGATAAACTCATCAATCGAGTGAAGATGTCAACCAACGGCTCATAGAAGAAACTCCATGTAACGATGACCCAATAAGAAGAAGATCGGTTCTTACATGAGTTTGGAACCGTTTGACCATTTATTCTCAAAAATCAATCAACCATGCAAAATTTCACACTTCTTCTCCCCTCAAGAATTGCATACGGAGTTGCCATTCTTGATTAAATAAGTGAAAATCATCCAAAATATTCTATTCACACTTCTCCCGCAAAATAAGCACATGATGTCGCCATCTTCATTATAATCGAGCAAGTGGAATGAAAAACAATCGGTGGTAGCCGGTTCACTTGATGATTGAAGCGCATGGAAAAGTATGAAGCATGTGGATGAGAATGGTCATAATAAGAAGATTTCTCTTCGGAAGATAAAGCGCATCGACACGTACACTTTTCTTTTCTTTAGAGAACGAGGCATGAGCTGTTGTGTTCATACGTCATTATGTTGAAGCACGAGGCTGAATCGATGTGAGCAGACGTCATAATCTCTCTTTTTTCACTCTCTTATAAAACATGTAATCAACCCCATTATCATTCATGAGGCTCTTTGTCGTGACAATCGATGGAGAAAACCCGATATAATGAATTTGACCTCAAGTAAACTACCCCGAACTCGTGACTTAAACTAGCACATATGTAACAAAGAGCGGTGCCGATTTCCATTAGCATCTCTAAGTACTCTCTATGTACTCTATACTCTTCAACCAACCAACCATCAAGTATAAGACGTACATTACCTCTTGAAAATCCACAATTGAATGTGACACTGAGCACTACAACGTAACAATTTAAAGTGATAGTTATTTTGAGGTGATAATAGCCCAATTCCCCCAAGTGGTAAAAATAAAGGTAAAAGTCACCCAACAATAACTAGATTTTCAAGTCTTTGTTTTTGATAATTAGCTCGAACAAGGATCTTGAAGAATCTTCATCCAACCATCCCCGATACCTTCAGATACTAAGTACACTCGCCCGTGATATTTCACTTCAACCTCAAATAAATAATAGTGAATTAACTCCGTTGTCACATCTTGTTAAAAGCTCAAATCTAGCCTCCTTTGAACTTAAAAGTGAACTTTGATAATGGTTTCATCCCGACCATGGTTAAAAGCACGTAACCCCGTAAAACCATGTAATAACCAAACTGCCATGAAGACAACCCAAACACATACCCAATTCATGAAGTACACCCTTTTATCCCTTCTTCAAGCGAAACCGTAGCACCAAGATCAAGAAGATCCAAAATTACACTTTCTCTTCTCAAGATGGTTCCATCATTACGGGATTTTACAATTCCATGGTTTAAACCGTGAAATAGATTCTTTCGCGGGATTTTACAAAACCAGGGATAAACCGTAAGATAGCTCCGGAAATGCACTTTACTATAACCAGGATGTTTCCATTGTCACGGGATTTTACAAGTCTATGATTTAAACTGAGAAATAGATTTCTTTCGCGGGATTTTACAACATCAAGACTAAACCGTAAACAATGTCAGCTTGAATGTGTTATGACCATTTTGGTTTAAGTGAATATATGTTTTAGGGGAATATGCAGCGGTTCATCAGCGGTTCAATATCCAACCTCAACAACATCACCCATCCAATAAACACTTTGGTAAACACATCACACACGCATTCTGTCGGCTATGGCAGTGACCACATGGAGAAGTAAACTCGATATACCAAACTTGATCATGAAGTAGAATTACCCAGATTTGTTACTTAAACTTGTACTAATCCTTGTGAAAAAGAAACGGTGTACCCAATGACCTCTTGACATATCCTCAACTGCGTGAGACACCTAAGTGATAGTTACGTTGTGGGTTAAGTGAGAAAGAATCACAACCGTAACTAAATAGCCAAGTCTTTATCACACTCTATAAATTCCCAAACAAGTCATCTTGGCGGAAGAGTAGAAAGAAAGAAGACGAAATAAGTAAGCGTGCCAAAAACCTTACTTCAACATCAAATAAGGGATATCGTACAAAGCGCCCGTAGTCAATTTTGTTCAACTTTCGGTGCGAGCCGTGACATAATATTTTCCGTGAAAATGTATACACCAAAGTACCAACCCTCATACTACAACGAATCTCATCATACCAAATCACATCGTTAAATCACTTCAACAAATCTCATTTAATCACAAACACATCATACGTGATCCACACCATACCCAATTTGGTCCAAATCTAATTCAAAATCCGAGTACAAATTTTGAGTAGTACACATTGAGTAACAAAATTCGGTCCATCACATACTCAAATTTAGTTCATTAAACAAATACTCAAATTTAATACCCAATATACCAATTTGGTCGTACATATACTTAGACCAACTCTTGATATGTCACGTGATCTCAGCTTAAGCATTGGTCCAATGTTCCCATTTAAAGGAGAATACCACCTGATCCCTTTGTAGGATCGTGAATATTTATGTTGTTTGATGATTCGGGTGGTCTAGGACAATGATTAAACAAGAAAGCCATTTTAGATAGATGAAGAGAGTTGAGAGGGAATTCTAGAAAGAGAGTTGCTTATCAAAAGTGAAAGATTAGATTAGAACTTCCAACCCTCTACCTTGTAGGGTAGAGGGTATTTATAGGTTACAATCTAAACGACCTCCTATCGGCATGTGGATCAGGGATACAGTGGGTAAAGACCCGTCCTTCCTCCACGGTGTTGCACTAAGCTATACTATGCTACAAACTAATAAATAAACTACTAAATAATGAAACTAACGACAAGTCTATGAGCTAACTTAAGCTAGATAACATTTGGGGTGACCGACTCTTCACTATGGAATTTTCTAATTCTAACAATCTCCCTAAGGAGGTCACCCCATGTTTTACATTTGAATCCTAGCATTCTATTTTATCTTTGTTCTTGAGCTCGTGAGACTTCAATTCTTCAATTCGCAATCTTTGTACTTAAGTAGTGCATCTTCAAAGTCCGAAAGCTTTGTACTTTAAGTGGAGGCCTTTAAGCGATCCACATCTTTGATGATCTTGAGCTTTCATTGAGATCATCGACCACGTAATCTCGGATCACCCTTTATTGTGTTGCCATCATGTGAAGTTGTGACTTTCGGACCGACATGCTCACACTTTTGAATCATGACATCTTTCCATCGAGTAGCGGAAGCCTTCTTTGGTTCATGATATTTGCGCAGGCGTAGCGAAGCATAGTATAAAATATCGAACCGGGTTATGTAGATATGCACTAGTCATGATTTCTTCAATTAAGTGTGGATGATGTGAGCATGCGGCTTTGGATTGACCGTTCAATTCGATCACCGCAACCGTCCAAATGTACCGCAAACAACGTTAGCAATAAAACACACGAAAGTGTCTTTGACCACTTCGTTGAATTGAGTACACGGCCCACGGTTCCCGTTGATCGGTACAAGTCTTACTGTGATCAAGTAGGATTCGAAGAATCTCCTTGCGAGGGTTTCGCAATTGTTCTATTTGTTCTCAAACTGGAACATCTCAAAGAAGACAACACGGAGTGAGTGAACCGACAAATTGAGATTCACCGATTGATGAAAAGCGATTTGAAAAACAATCGCGTATTGCTTGAAGAAAGAGTTTTGCAATACGGACGAAGGTTTTATGAGAAAGATCAATTTTCAATCAAAATACTTTTTGTATTAGAGAATGAGTACACATTCGACGTGCTAGCGAAAAGAAGAGATTCGCACATTGAGCGGTTTTCTAAAAGTATTTTTCAATCGGAGATACTTTTGAGTTTGAAATGAGTACACATTCGACGTGTTAGAGAAAAGAAGGTTTGCACATCGAACGGTTTTCCAAAAGTATTCGTCAATTCCATTCTGGACCAAGGTTGATTCAATAAGGAATCTCCCATTGTTCCTATCCGGTTGTCACAAGCTTGATCTTACGAGAAGATCTCACATGTCACCCACCAAGAGCTTGTTTGATGTTGGCTCTAGAAGGATTTCCATCTTCATTGTGAATATTTTACATACCACTCGGATGTTACGGCAATACCACAAGGATAATCGTGGGACTCTTAATATATTCTTTCTTTCCACATTGTGTGAAACAGCAAGTCTTCAAGAATTTAGTGTCCTAATGAGATATTGTGGATGATCTCTTGGCTCTGACTCGATTGTGCATATTTGGTTCTGTGCGGAGACTAGGAGAGGGTCTCTTCTTCAATATCAACAATCTCTAAGAGAAAGTCGATAGATAATGTCGGTTCCCGTGAGAATGAAACAAGCCCTTTTAAGAGGAACTTGGTGGCTTGGAAAGTTTAGTCTGATCGTCTTTGGGTCCATGACGTCTTGTCTTCAATACCGGTGTTACCTTAGTAACAACCAAGAGCATATGTATTGAACCCGGTATACGCCCTAGGGTTGAATTGATGGAGGCCATTTCCTTTCACCCTTTTCACATTCAGTTCTTTTCATTCTTCAACCCCTTGATTGCTTACGAGACTTCATAACTAGAACCTTGTTGGATTTATTCCATTACTAGCTCATCTCGATCCGCACTCTTCCCATATTCTCATTTTCTCCTTTTTCATCATACCTAAGGACTCTACACTATCTAGTGGATTGTCCTGGGTAGATCCCTCCGACTCTGGCGGGATCGTGGAACGAATACCTAACCTAACCATCCTTATAACACCATGCATAAAGTAAAATGGTGGGTCTTTTAGTACAGTTCATTCTTCCTTGAAACCAATTGAAAAATCATTTGGAAAAACAATCAAGGTACTTGTGATACGAGATCAAAGCATTTTGTACCTTAATAGTTTTGATCATTTAGAAAACCTCCCCTCAACATGTGCGTATGATTTAGAAATTGTTCAAGACAAGGAGGCAAGAGGACTTTGAAATATTTTCTTTGATCACAATTTTCATACGAAAAAGCCATTTGATTTTCATGGTAAAATTCTCCCCTCAATATGTGCATAGGATATTTAAGATCATTTTATCACATAGAGGCAAGAGTTCTTTGAAGTACATCCACGATCACAAAAGCCATTAAGAAACCATTTGAAAACTCAATCAAGGTACTTTTATACGTCTCTTTAAAAAACTTTTGTACCTGATAGTTATGCTCCCCTCAATATGTGCTTCAAGATTCGAAAGCGTTTAGCACATATGAAAGCGGCGATGCACAATTAAATCAAAGCGATCACCTTTATCAAATTTCATTATTAAATCACAAATTCTCCCCGATCAAAATATCAAACCCTTTGAGATTTTGGATCCCAAGTGATTTAATTAGGTTTAGAAAACATGGGAGAAAATGTGGCCTTGTTTAAATACTCATCGGTTTTGGATAAATCCTCCTCTCAACATGTGCATTGTATATTCGAAATCGTTTGGCACATGGAGGCGGGAGTGCTTTGAAGGACTAAAACCAATTCCATTTAAAATAGATTTGAGATTTAAATCACGATCTCTACCCCGATCAAAATTTCAAACCATTTGAGATTTGTGATCCCAACCGATTAAATAATTTAGAAAATTTTGGGAAAGGCGTGGCAAGATTCAATTTTGAAAGATGACGGATATGGACCATTTTAAGACATTAAAGATTGGTACTTGTCGGTATGATAGTTTTAAGAGATCTTTTAAGTAAAACAAAACAATTTCACAATCAAACAAGAACGAGAAAGAATTTCATTTGAAAGACCTTGATTCTAAAGAAAAATCATATCATGACATAACATTAAATCTTTAGATCACCACATTTTAACGTACAAACGGACTCTTTTGAAGATATATTGTTTGAAAATACTTTTAAATTAAATCACTCTCCCCCTCAATCGATAACCGAAGTCGATAATTGAGTGACTTAAGTTTTGATAAGATGAAGTCCGGTGATTTTCAAAATTTAGTCCAATATATTTTCAAAACAATATTTTTCCATTTTCAAAACAATTTAATCAAGTTATTCAAAATTGTTTAAAAATGGGATCTGCCAAAGATAAGTTAGGTGGTTGAGAAGCACATTGTTGTTCTTTGTAGGGTTTGGAAGAAAACCGTCTGCAGATGCGGTGAGACTTCTTCTTACGTTGCATTTTGAATGCCAAGCGAGGTCAAATTAAGCTCCGTTTCTTCAATCAATTAGAAGAAAACCATCTGCGATGCGGTGAGACCTCTTACGTTGCATTTATGCCAACTCTCCATAGAAGTCCAATTAAGCTTCGTTTCTTCATTTGTCAACCCAAGAAATAGTTACCCTTTCCTTTCGGCATCGATCATCTTCATTTGTAGGATCCGGATTAGGAACATTCTTATATACCAATATACCGCATATGTTAGTGAACACACATACGGATATATGGTGGTCGACATCACCCAAACAACAATCGACTAATAAAAGTCAATTCAACATATCAATCGGATCATTCAAATATATGGGAATAATGTGTTTATCAAACTCTAATCATCTAAACCTAACAATCACATCCTAGAAACCTAGTCCTTCAACATAGGCAATTGTATTTCTATGATAAGCACGTAGGATGATTAAGATAATCTCGTTAGATGATCTGATTTGAAAACATTCTCCCCAATCAATGACTTAAATTTCGAAAAGTTTAAAAGCGTGAAGTCATTGATTGAGTTTTTCAATTTTAACGAAAACTCAAAAGCGATTGTATTTCAAGCAACTCATTTACCACCAATTTTGAAAACAACAAATATTTTTACGAAGAATTATAGGCGGAAAAACATTTGTGTAGGAACAACGATCCTTGACATACTTTCCTTGTTTTGTTTATAGGATAAGTGCGAAATATTTGAAAAATTGTTTAGCGCAACACTTTCCTTCCTTGAAGAGCGGGTTGCTATCCGAAATAATAGCAAGCCATGGTTTAAGCACGGTTCTGATCTGAAATAAGCGCAAGCCATTTTTTAAGCCCGGTTCTGATCGAAATAAGCGTAAGCCATAATTTAAGCTTGGGTTCTGATCAAGAAATGCGTAAACCATTTTTTTTTATTATTTTTTTATTATTTTTTTTAGACATGTTTAGAAAGAATATTTACACCTCTGCTCGAACTTCATCTAAAGTCTCGTGCCATTATTGAATGACATTTCTAAGACCGTAGATGTTATCGATGCGGAAGACATGTCTAGAAAACATATTTTTGGTATTTTGAAATTTTCGATTTTTATGGGTTTTGAGGTTTTATATTTTCTATTTGGTTTCTTTGGTTTTATATTTTTGTATTTTGTTTTGATAAATATTTACGAGATAGAGTGGATGATATAGTTTACGAGAATGATGATACGAGTACCGAGATAAGGATATCGAGCAACACGTCGTAGAAGATAGAATTCGTCATCTCTTAAACATCCACCACCAAAGCTTCAAGGGCTCTTGAATTGAAAGAAATAGAACCATCCGAAAGAGACTCTGCGACTTCCCCAAACCGAAAATCCTTTGGATGAGCAGATTCAAGCTCTATTTCAAGCTTTCCTTAGCCGTGTGCATGAGAAGCACACCATTATCATTAATCCCGCTACTCCTTTTAAGACCGATAATCGAGATTCTCCATTCGAGGTTATATCATCCAATAGAACATCGACAACGTTTCATCCCACACATAAATAATCTTCTCAAATTTCTTTTCCACCGAGGTCGAAGCAATCCATTCCAAAAAGGTGTCAAGAGAACAATTCCCCAGTAGTTGAATTGAAGCGATCGGTTTCTTTGTATAATGCTCAAGAACTCTCCCGAACACACATCATGAGGGAATGAAAACACCTTCCATGTTCACATTTTCTTCCGGATGATCGTGTATGAAGCTCAAGAACACAAGTACACCAATACCCAAGAGCTCTCCGAATACACATCATGAGGGAATGAAAACACCTCCCATTTTCACATTTTCTTCCACGATGATCGTGTATGAAGCTCAAGTATCCAAGTATACCAATACACAAGGAATGAATAAGCGATAACATTGAAGAAGCGGCCAAGTCATCGATTATCTCTGCGGGTGACAATCTGCGGATGTCAACACGGAATAAGTGATTATATCTACGAATCACCGATTAAGCCCTCAAGTGAAACATTAAGCCCCAATGTACACAATTCTCTCCTCGATGATTGTGATAACATCGAGATCATCACGCACTTGTGTACCTCATTTATTTTCGAAACTAACTCTTTCATCGTTTCCCCACATAGTTGGAATAAGAATACTAAACGCCTTGATGAGTAAAACCTTGAGTTTCTCTGCGGTCATGACATTTGTTTTCGGGATATCTTCAATCACTTAGAAGAATTAAGTTCATCAAGTTTACTCGCCATGAGTCAAACCTTGAGTTTCTCTGCGGTAATAACATTTGTCTTCCGGGATATCTTCAATTGCTTAGAAGTATTAAGTTCATCAAGTTTACTCGCGTTTAGATGCTTGTCTCCTTACCCTTTACGGTTTTGATACTTGTAATCAACAACTCTTTGAATGCCCAAATACTAGAAATTTGTTGAGAAGATCGCTTGAAGTCTTTGTAAGAATCAACATCTTTGAATAATGTGAGCAAGTCTAATTGGGGATTAAATTCGACATATTACATTCCCCAATTAGTGCTCTCCCCTAAACCGACAATCTGTTTGATAAATGCCTAGATTAAGAAGAAGTCTTTAGATCGTTAAATGCAACACGTCTTTAGTCTTCTAACATGTAGCGAAAATGTAGAAACGATGAAGACTCGACCTTCTTCAAGATTGTTCGGTTGGGAATAGATAGTTAACATCTTCAACTCACACCAAAAAGCATCCCACCAAAAGCATCCCAATTAACTTACATCTTGCAAATCCCTTAACTAAAATCTCTCCCAATCAAACAAGACGAAAGATGTTCATCAAGGAAATCGACAATAAGGCAGAAGCGAACACACAAGATGGTAACGTAAACTACCAATCACATCAAACAAGAACAGAGATTGTTGGAATCATCATGTTGATGTATCGTGAAGCATTAACCGGAAGCACTTTGTCGATAAACTCATCAATCCAAGTGAAGATGTCAACCAACGGCTCTTAGAAGAGAAAAACTCCATGTGAAGATGACCCGATAAAAAGAAGCTCGGTTCTTACATGAGTTTAGAGCTGTATGACCATTTAAGTTCTCAAATATCAATCAACAATGCAAAAATTCACACTTCTTCTCCCCTCAAGAATTGTATACGGAGTTGCCATTCTTGATTAAATAAGTGAAAATCATCCGAATGTTCTATTCACACTTCTCTCCATAAAATAAGCACATGATGTCGCCATCTTCATTATAATCGAGCAAGCGGAATGAGAAAACAATCGGTGGTAGCCAGTTCACTTGATGGTCAAGCGCATGGAAAAAGCATGAAGCATGTTGATGAGAATGGTCATAATTGAGAAGATTTCTCTTCTTTGGAAGATAAAGCGCACTGAAACGTACACTTTTCTTTTCATTAGAGTATGAGGCATGAACTATTGTGTTCATACGTCATAAGAAGATTCACTTTTCTTTTCTTTAGAGAACGAGGCATGAACTGATGTGTTCATACGTCATAAGAAGATTTCTCTTCTTTCCATCTACTCTTGGCAAACTTGTAATCACCCCATTATCATTCAGTAGGCTCTTTGTTGTAACAGCTGATGGAGAAAACCCGATATAATGAATTTGACCCTGAAGTAAACTACCCCGAACTTGTGACTTAAACTTGCACATATGTAACAAAGAGCGGTGCCGAGACTTCATCCTCCATTGAATCTCTAAGTACTCTATACTCTTCATCCAACCAACCATCAAGTAATAGACGCACATCACCTCTTGAGAATCCACAATTGAATGTGACACTGAGCACTACAGCGTAACTCCTTAAAGTGATAGTTATTTTGTAGAGGTATGAGCCCAATTCCCCAAGTGGTAAAAGAATAGGTAAAGACCCCAACAATAACTAGATTTCCAAGTCTTCGTTTTGATAATAAGCTCGAACAAGGATCATGAAGAATCTTCATCCAACCATCCCGATTCCTTGAGATACTAAGTACACTCGCCCGTGATATTTCACTTCAACCTCAAATAAATAATCTTGAATTAACGCCGTTGTCACATCTTACGAACTGCTCAAATCTAGCCTTCTTTGACGTTTTAAGTGAACTATGATAATGGTTTCATCCCGACCATGGTTAAAAGCACGTAACCCCGTAAAACCATGTAATAACCAAATTGCCATGACGAAAATCCAAACACACATCCAATTCATGAAGTACACCCTTTTATCCCTTCTTCGAAGTAGAAACAGTAGCACCATCATCAGAAAAGATCCCGAAATACACTTTTCCTCTCTCCAGGATGGATTTATCATTACGGGATTTTACAATTCTATGGTTTAAACAGAGAAATAGTATCTTTCACGGGATTTTACAAAACCAAGAATAAACCGTAAGATAGATCCGGGAATGCACTTTACTAATACCAGGATGTTTCCATTGTCACGAGATTTTACAAGTCTATGATTTAAACCGAGAAATAGGTTCTTTCGCGGGATTTTACAAAATCAAGACAAAACCGTAAACAATATCAGCTTGAATGTGTTATGACGACCTTGGTTTCGGTGAAAATCTGTTTTAGGGGAACATGCAGCGGTTTATCAACGGTTCATTATCCAACATCATCAACATCATCAATTATCCAATAAACACTTTGGAAAACACATCTTCCACATATTCTGTTGGCTATTGCAGTGACAACATGGTGAAGTAAACCCAATATGCCAAACTTGATCATGAAGTGAAATTCCTCTGATTTGTTACTTTAGCTTGTACTAATCCTTGTGAAGAAGAAAGCGGTGTACACAATGTACAAGTCCTCTTGGCGTATCCTCAATGCGTGAGACACAAGTGATAGTTACTTTTGGGTTAAGAGAAGAAGCACAATAGTAACTAGATACCCAAGTCTTTATCACACTCTATAAATGCCCAAACAAGTCATCTTCGCGAAAGGTAGAAAGAAAGAAGACGAAATAAGCAAAGCGTGCGGGAAAACTTCACTTCAAATCAAAATATGAAATACCATGTAAACAACTCCGTAGTCAACTTTGTTCAATAACCAATTCTAGCCAAGACATAATATACTCCGTGAAAATGCATAAACCAAAGTATCAACCAATCTCATCATCAACTCTCATTAACACCCATACTCATCCGATCTAAAATCCATTAAGCCCGGTTCATTATTACGACATCACGCCCAACAACAACAAGGTATCCTTTTAGCCCATGAGCGAATTAGAGTACTCGGCCCATGAAAACAATCAACTGCCCGATCCAAATCAAAGAGCTCGGTCCAACATTTTAAACAATTTTCTTGCATTAAGCCCAAGTTCAATCTAACTCGTAGCTTGAGAGATACGATGCATCGACAAATTGCAAGTCGCACGAATTTACTTATAATATCAGATCCAAACATAATAAGTATCTCGGAATTAGTCATGGTAAAATACTAGGCCAAATTCTAACATAAGTTAATACCTAGGCCCAAATTACCATGAAAGGAGGCCTAACTATCCCCCATTCATCCAATCGTTTGACAGGTCCAATCCCAAGAAACGACACGTTCGGCTCACTAGTAATAACTCACGTAAGGCCCATCATATAATATAAAAGTTCGGATCCAAGTCTTCCATATGACCATACAAGGCCTGACCCTCCAGCAGATGGCCCACGATAGCAAATCCGGATCCAAGATCAAACCCTAACATCAGGGATATATAACACCCACTAAACACCCATTCAACCCTAATATTGTTCTAACCCTAAGTACTATCTCAAACTTAGTTCGCCCCCCTCCTGAACACAAGTGACTTCGTACTTCCCCATTACCACATATCTGCTACTCACAGCTACATAACATCTCATCGTCCTCATGCTCGCCACATGGATGGCTTGAGCGACGTAACAGCCACAGGGATGGCATGATGCTCAGACAGGTTTCGAGTTAAATCCAAGGTAATGGTTAAGTTTCCATGTCTTCTAATGTTTTCATCATTTTAACCGAATAGGAGGAGGAATGGAATTATTATTGGTTTTGTTCCTCCTTCAATTATTCGGACATTAAAAGGATTAATACTCCAAGATTGATCAATGAAGCGCGAGCTCGTTGGTGTATAGATCCTTAGAGATCTATGTGTTTGTAGAACCACACACGAGATGAGCAAAGCTGAGATCGGACCTCCTTTAATTAATTATGAGTCTTGAACGAAAAAGAGTGAGAAGGGATAACTTAGCAGTAGTTATCATATCATTTCTGATTCGGATACTATAAGAATATTTTGGATCGATGAAGTTAATTTATTTTTCATGTTTGTGGCCCTTGAGGCTTGATGATACCTTAAGTACATGAGACAAATAAATGAGAGATCCGAAAAAGACATTTTCCTCATTAAAAAGTAACTCATTGAGTGGGATTTAATTATGGTTTTGCTTCGTTTGCTTTGTTTGAAAAGTAACTCGTGATTAATTATTTGTAGAAGCGGTTGAGTTGTTGAATAAGTTATTACATTGTTGAGATGGTATATGATACGTTGAGGCAATTTGGATCGATGATGGTTTATGATTAGTGTGTTAAATCCAAGATGGTCTTGATATTATATCACGATATTAAAAACTGAGATCTTGAATTGGTGTTAGAATGAGTCTTGTCTAAACGATGTATATTAGTCTTTGTTAATCTTTCATCTTTCATTCTGTCTTACATCATTAACTTGCATCACTAACTCGCATCTCATCCAACACTCTTGACCCAACTCGCAACAGCAGCGACTCGCTCAAAAGTGTGAGCAAATTTACCATATGCGAGTTAAGTAACTCGCATTATACATGACCAACTCGCTTCTTACAAACTCGCTTGACCAACTCGCACCATTTCATATACAACTCGCATGATGGTCATTGTATCTGGACATTATAACGACTCACATCCAAGAATACATTGAGTCAAGACGAGAATCTTGTCAACTCGCTTTGAACAAACGGTAACTCGCTCGCATTTACATTGAATCTGGACATATTTTGGCATAACAACTCGCATATATGAATGTCATTGCGAGATCGAACATAACTCCATATACTCGGACCCATTCATAGTCACCCGTTTTGACCTTTTGACCACAAAATCATGAAACATATGAGTTACCATAAAAGTGTTATCTTGGACATAAAGAGGCAAGACACAATTTTATTGAAAGACTAGTTGTGAATTTTTTGTGACTTGTAGGACCTGGATACAAAGGACCAAAACAAGTGAACAACTTAGAAATTATTGTGACTTGTTCATTGGATACAAAGGACCAAAGCAGTGAGCACTAGCGGGTTTCAAGATAAAAGCACTTTTAACAATCAAGATGCCAACCGTTTTAGAAACATACTCAACCATCAGATTCCAACATAAAATATGCTTAAACCATTTAAACTACCACACTCAAACAATCATCAACAAACAATATACAAACTGCATAACAACATCACAAGAGGCGCGTCAACCAGCATCAACCAAACCGCATAAAAACCATACAAATCATCAAAAACAACACAACCTTAGCTCTGGTACCAATTGAAGGATCGTGAATATTATGTTGTTTGATGATTCGGGTGGTCTAGGATGATGATAGTATATGAATGCCATTGTTAGAGAGATGAAGAGAGTAGAGAGGAATTCTAGAGATAAACAAAAGTGTAGAATAGATTAGAACTTTCAACCCTCTACCTTGGAGGTAGAGGGTATTTATAGGTTACAATCTAAACGACCTCCTATCGGCACTGTGGATCGGGATACGGTGGGTAAAGACCGTCCTTCCTCCACGGTGTTGCACTAAGCTATACTATGCTACAAACTAATAAATAAACTACTAAATAATGAAACTAACGACAAGTCTACGAGCTAACTTAAGCTAGATAACATTTGGGGTGACCGACTCTTCACTATGGAATTTTCTAATTCCTAACACCCTTATTCTTCCATCATATTTATTAACTCATGATATATCACGTGACATAAAGTTGCTTAACGAAATAATATTAATAGCACAATAAACTGAAATAATATGTTAAGCTTCTTATACTCCCACGTCTACATTAGCATAAAGTTCATGTCCAAATAAAAGTCAAGCCCATAAGACACGACCCAAGAAAGAAAGCGATTAATATCTTAAGTGAAGTCAAACCTTGTGACCATGTGATCTCAGTATACAGATTTCATACAACCCTAATTATAGGGTATAAAGCACTTACTTAACACATACCAACCCTAATCCCTCTCAAAAAATATCCGCCCCCATCATACTCACAAGTCTGCTTATCAAAAATCATCTCATGAGCACACTCAATCTCACATACACCAAACCGAATCTGAGATGCCACAGAGATGGAATTAAATGGACATGTTCAATTCATAGAGACGACACAAGGATCCCTTTAATTTGTTCATTATGTTCAAATTGAACATGCCACAGAGATGGCATCAAAGGTAGGTTCCCTTTTTGATGATCTTGTTTTTCACTATCATTATCAAATCGAAAGAAAGAGTAGAATGAAGCCTTAAGGTTTAGTTCTATCTTTAAATTCGAATAGCATATAGATCGATGATGACTCATCCCTTTTCGTGTAAAAGGCCTTTGGTCCTGATGTTACTTTCGAGTACCACAAAAAGAGAGAGCTGAGATCAACAAGATTGATTGAGTATTGTTGGTCTTGAATTACATGATGTTACTTTTTTTATTTTTTTTTCATTATGAACGAATCCAAGATGGAGTATTACATCATTGTTATTATTCCATCTTTATGTTTTCGGATAACAATGAAGCTTTGACTTCAAAAGAGATCGTTGATGACTTGGTATCTCTATATGAAAGGTTCTAAAACCTTATGAAAATTACTTAAGGGATGAGAGAAAAGAAACCAATGCGAGATCATTAAAGTTTTCAATTAATAACGAGTCTTGATTTGTGATGTTTGCGGTTCACAAAAAATCATTAAAAGATTTGAATTAGTATCAATGAGCGAGGATCGAGATAAATTGTGTTTACTTAGTTTGTTGAGGATCGATGATGTTATATTCTCGAGGTCGAGTTGGTATAAAGATTTTGTGGTCATGGTCATACATCTTCTTCTTCATTTCGTCAAATCGCTTCTGATCAAAACAAGTCGCTACCATGAGTAAAGACTCATGGCAAGTCGCCATCTTACAAATCGCTAACTTGTAAAGACAAGTTGCTAGCAATTTTTTTTTGACTTTTCCGTGAGTTATTGACCATTTTCCGACCATCTTCAAAAACCTAGAAAATATCATAAGAATGCTTCTTTTGACCACGAATCGACCATATGACCACATGAAAAGACCGAATGATGACATAACTTTGGATGATGACATAACTGCGGATATATATTGGTACAAAAAATCATAAAAGATAGTACATATATCATTTTGGACGAATTGACACAAGACAAGATGTACACTTTAATAATCCACATGACATTTTGACCAAAAATGATGCATAAACTTGTTTACCCACAAAATAAGCGGAAAATAAATTTTTTCTACCCTTTGAAAAGTACAAAAACAGCCTGAAACAAGATTCGAAAACCACAATAAATCATCACAACACAATAACCTTGGCTCTGATACCATTTGTAGGATCGAAATATTATTGTGTTTGATGATTCGGGTGGTCTTGGATGATCAAAATACATGTTTGCCATATTTAGAAAGAGAAAGATAGAGAAGGTGTTCTTGCTAGAGAGTTGGTTCACAAAATATGGAAGGTCGATTATGAAGCACCACCCTTCCATGGATGGAAGGGTATTTATACTCTGACACAACGACCTCCTATCGGCTGTGGATCGGTATCTGACGGGTAAAGACCGTCCTTCCTCCACGTGTTACACTAAACTATTCTCGCTACAAACTAACTAATAAACTACTAAATAACGTAAATAACGATACGTCTACGAGCTAACTTATGCTAGATAACATTTGGGGTGACCGACTCTTTACTTATGGAATTTCCAATTCCTAACAGTATCACTGTAGAGTGTTGAATCTGCGTTGTTGTTGTAAGGAACCAGTTGAGTATCATTTGATTGCTTTAAGGGATCATATGGAGTGATCTGGGCGGATGGTGTCTGTTGAGTAAAGCCTTGTTGCTGCTGTGGGAATTGAGGAAAATGTGGTGCATAAGACTGAGCAATCAAAGCAAGTAAATTAGCATTAGGTAAAGGTGCATAAATTCCATGAAGAGCTCGATCTTTGTCCACTTCCTTTTGATGGTGCTTCAGATAATCATACAACAACCCGTATTTTGCATTATGAAGATTCCTAGCTTGGCGGATGAGCGTAACATACTTCTCCCAATACGGACCGAGACAACTTAGAAACTTTGTGTTGATTGTAGTTCGGGTAAGATTATATTCTGTCTATCAAATCATTGATGATGTTTGTGAACCGATGATAGTATGATTCTAATGACTCCTCCGGATCAATCATGAACACTTTATAAGCTAGGTAAAGTTTTGATTCCATGTCTTCTGATTGAGTTGATGCCTTCCATTAAGAGGTGAACATGTTCCCATGTCTTTTGCGATCTTATGAGCATCAACACGCAAAGAATCATATTAGGCAATCGAAGAATGTATTCCATTGCAAGCTCATCGGTTTCTTGGTGAAGAAGTCATTATGCGATGAGTTGAGGCGAAGGGCGGTTGTGGTAGTGTCATCCCTTGGTTGATTAGCCGTAGGATCACCGAGAATTGTCACAATAGGCATTTGAAAAGAACCTTCAAGAGTGACCTTCTTCAAATATTTTCCATGAGGTTTCTTGAGATCACAGAACCTAAAGAACCGACTGACCCATTGAACATAGTTTCCTGGAGAGAGCATTGGAGGTCTATCAAGAGATCCAGGTTCATGAATGGATTGTTGCTGATAGCCTCACACATATTTGCAAACCAATGAGGTTCATTATGTGTCACAGTTGGCATACTTGGTGGGAAGTGATATTGAAAGTAGTTAGCATATTGAGGTTGTTGTGGAGGAGTTGTTGAGGGAATTGTTGTTGTTGTGGTTGTGCATATTGATGTGGAAGATAATTTCCATGTTGTTGTGGGAATTGTGGTTGAGGATATTGTTGTTGCTGCTGAGGATATTCATGAGGAAAGTAGTTGAAATATGGTAGTTGAGACATCTTGAAACTTGTGTTGATGATGGATCTCTGTAGATGAATGAAACGTGATTTGTTGTTGAAAGTGTGCTTGTTCATAAAACTCCTTAGTCGTAAAGGTGATGTAGCTTACTCGTAAACTCCTTAGTCATAAACCTCCTCTTACGTAAGAATGTCTTACTCGTAAACTTTGTGGTTTAAACGTAATCTTATTAAATAAACTCGAGACTTATTTTTAAAGAACCTTACTCGTAAGATAATATCTTATTAAGTAAAGTGTTACTCGTAAGTTTTGACCTTATTCGTAAGAATAGGTTAAAACCAAAATCTTTCAAACTTGTCCAAGTTAGAAAGATATTCACAAGTCGAAGTGTTTCAAGCTTATCAAGCAAGAGAAACACCGAGTCACAAATAACTTTGAAGATTCTTAAGAAGATTCCTTATTAAATGATTGCTTATTAAGTAAACTCTTGCCTTGTTAAGTAAAGCTTACTCGTAAAATTAGGGTCTTCTTATTCGTAAGAATAGGGTTTAAGTTACTCGTAAGATTAGGGTATTTAGCTTATTCGTAAACTACTTTGAAATGACCAAAGCGACTTTTGAAGCTCTAAAATGCTTTGTACACTCGATTCTTTAGATGAAACAACTTCAATAACACTTAAATAACAAGAAAGTTTTGAAATTTAACACCCAAAGTGAAATTTCTGCTTATTCGTAAAAGTTGATGAACATGAAGAAACGATTAAAACCACGTAAAGTTTCAAACTTTTTTTTTATTATTTATTATTTATTTTTTTTTTGCCAAAACCAAGACTCTAAACACTATAGTAACCTTAAAACTTTCCAAGCTTCAAGATTGGAGTGCTATAATCAAAGTTTACGCGCAAGGAATGATTATGAACGAGAGAAACTTACGTATAACGAAACAAACTTCAACAAAAACGTTTCAAACAACTAGATGGCAATTGATACCACTGTTAGGTCACCATAACATGAATACACAAGTATGTTAAGATGTAGAATAGAAAGAGAGATGAAGGAGAGACGGTCTGAACTACACACACACGAATAGAAAATGATTAAGCATACATGAGAAGAACCAACACCTCCCAGAGGGTTTACATAATGTTATAGGCAAGGGAGTTAGGCGACACTTCAGCCCTTCCTTGTTTAGTTTGGGCTAGCATAGGCTCGTGGGCTTCTACATAAGCCTTGCACTTAATACAAACATATAAGCCTAATTAGCAACCTATTACAATATTAATGGCCGACACTTGAATAGTAGTTACCGTAATCCCAACAAAGACAATCCCGCTGGTGATGAAAGTAGCTAGGACGAAAGAAAACATTCTGGATGGATCAAATGACTAAAAACAGCCATTACACATTAGTAAACCGCCTTTCTAACCATGGTAAGAAATAGCAGGTCTGGGGACAAAGCAGTTCTGGTTTTGCAAAAGGCGGACTCCGTCGCCACAAAATCGAAACAAAGAACCAACTCTGAGAACGGGCGGATATCAGAGACCAACAGTGTAATTTACCCTACTTTATATAATAATCACAAATAGTATATCTAAGCTAACTTCAATAAATTCACAAATGAAGCAAAACATTCTATCTAATCCAATGCTTAAACAAAACACTACAAGACATTAAACTCTCTTGTCTAAAAAGAAAAAAAGAAAAAGAAGAAAAACCTATAGTCACTTTCACTATTCCAATTTTATCCTTCCCAAAACTCCAAACAAAAAAATAGAAAAAGCAAAACACATCTCTGCTCTGTTGGCGAAGAAAAAATAAAAATCAAATCTCATCAATCAAACATCATTTCATTTCATCTCAATTCCTAATTACTCCTTTTAATCTAACCCACATTTTTACATTTACAACAATCATCAACAAATCAAATCATGATTGAACAAGAAATAGTATTTAACCGATCCGATCCGGTGTGATTTGATTGATTCATTGATCTGGTTGTTTTAATTATAATTATATAAAAGAATAAAGGTTAGATTATATTAGATTAGATTAGATATTTATAAAAATAAAAAAAGGTTAGGAGGAGATGAACGGTGGAGATGTAACGGCGCTGGAGTGGAAGTTTTCGCAGGTGTTCGGTGAGCGTACCGCTGGTGAAGAAGTTCAGGAAGGTATAAATAATTGTTTATCACTTTTGATCTGAGTTTATATAGCTGCTCTACTTGATTCAGTTTATGTAATTATTGTAATGCCTGTTTAGGATATCTAAATTATTGCGAGATTCGAGTTAGATATATTAATTTCCGTAAGCGCAAATGCTACATCGAGTAACTTAGGTTATGTTTGGCGCAAAAGATTATTCAGAGATTATGCTTGTTTACTTAAAATATAAGCTTTGTTTGGCGTTCAGAATCTCATAATAGAAAAATAATCTTTCGTAATCTCGGAAAAACAAATGCTACTTGGTGTAGCTTATAAAAATAATCTCTTTTTATAATCTTCCTCTCCATCTCCATCTACAGCCCTATCTTCGGTTCCAGCAACAGTTACTTTTACCAAACATACCCTTACAAGTTCAGTTTCAGCTAAAAATTACCAAACATACTATTGTTAAGGGAAATGGTTTTTGTCAACTGCACTTCTCTATGACGGTTTTGCTGTTTAGTCCTAGTGTTTATATATAGAAGGTGAATTAGGTTACGTGTGCTTCTATGTAGATATATCTTTTTCGGATCCAGGAACACATCATAGTTACGTAAGTTCATTCTGTGTTTGATGCAATGATGTGTTGGGGGTTGACGTATGTATGATGACGTTTGTTATGGAAGTTCAAAGTCTAGAATTAGTAGGTGTTGAAATTAAATTGCTTTCTACTTTACACGAATTGGAACATTCTTGTAATGTTTTTGGCTTTAAAAAGCAAGTTGACTTGTAATAAAATCATCTAATGAGAATTAGCAATGGCCTTGTGTTTCACGTGAGAGAACAATCTTCTCATATATACTTATATTAGATCACACGTGGAGGCTGTTACTTGGATATACCCATGTATTGTGGGCCATCACATGTTAGTGTTTAGTATGACGATACATTAGACAATAGTGTTTCTACTGTTTAGTATGATGATCGTTAGACAATAGTGTATCTTTGTATTGTAGCTTCCCAAGATGTTAGTGTGAGCAAATGGAATCATAACACATATATATGGCAATCCATTGTAATGTTGTCTTTTCTGATGAGAACAATGTTGATGCAAGTGATCTTCCTATATGGTAATAAGATTTTACTATATTTTCTAGCTCAATGTATAATCAAATCTACAAAATTTTGGATTCTTTTTTTTTTTTTTTTTTTTTTTACCATTTCTGCACTTTTCTATATTTCACCTGTTAGGCCCTCACCCTTCTTTGGGGTCAACTTTCTTGGTTACGTAGTGTCTTTTCACCCTTTCATACGTTAATATCTTTTGAAGCAAGTAGTTGATTGTATTAATGTGCACAATCATTTCCTACCTTTATTGAATATGTTATTTTTGTGTTTAACTATAGCATTTAGTCACCTAATAAGAATTTGTTGGATAAGGCCTTGCAAACATAGAACAAAATGCGATAAGTAACTGGGATTTGGGAACTGTCTGAAACAGAACATTAGGGTGCGTTTAGTTGGGAAAACACCCTTGTTTTCTACAAAATGTTTTGTGAAAACAAGAGAAACAGAGATCACGTTCAAATTAACGTTTTCCAACAAAATGTTTTACAAAACACAAAATTCCTATTTCCCAACTTAACAAGGAAAACTACAAAACAAATTTTAGTTGTTTTCCTTTGTTACCTACACCCTCCTTCCCATTCTTCAAAATAGAAAATACAAACATCAACTAAACTCGTTTTCTATATTTCCAAGTGTTTTGTGGAGATAAATTTCCCTTCCAAATTTTTACAAAACTAGAGATAGAAAACAAGATAATTTTTTCCCCAACTAAACGCACCCTTAATGTCACTTGTAATTTTCATAAGGAGCCACCTTCTAGTTCGTAGGTAATTATCATATTGAGGCATAGCATGTTAATCAAAATACGTTTTATGAACAAATTTAGTACTTGATGGCTCATTCAGATACTGAAAGTCACGTGATCTTCCTTAGATTATTTATTGATTTTGGGGCTGAAAGTCAGACATTCAGACCTCAGGGGGCATGTAAATATTCAGAAGAGGTTGACGTTACATGAAATGTAGAAGGGCAGTTTTAAACGGCTATTGTATATAGTTGACCATTCAGAGACATGGATCATCACTTAGAACAGAGAGAGGTTGCAGGCCTCAACAATTTCTGATGAATCACATTAGTTGTTGCTCTATTATAGATATTTTCAGTGTACCTTGTTCGTTAAAATCAAATCTGCACAAGCTTCCTCTGTATATTATAATAACACTGGCTCCTTATATTTAAAGGTTTCTATCAAGCAAAGTTTTAAACCAGTGAGATTCCTAATTAGTTATGTTTTTTATTGAATAAAGACTGGATATCCTCAATTTGGAGAGATCTGTTTTTGGTATTACGAATTTATATGCGAAAGTTTGTTAATTTTTTAGTGTCTAGCATGTCAACTAACCATTGGTGATGGATAAGTTTTGCTTGAGTGCTTGACAACTGATTCTTATGGTTGCTAACCACCTGGAAGAACACTGCTCTTACATGCTGATTTTGTTGTCGGTGTGGTGGTTATGGATATGTTTTTGATGTTACTGTAGGGGACCTCATATGAATTATATGCCTTATTGGTTCTTTCGTTCTGTTGCAAGAATTTTTTTATATGCTTTCTTAGACGACTAGGACATTGACCTTTTGAGTGAGCGCACAAGTTACTTCGTCTCTGCAGTCTCCAGGATCTGCAATTCTAATCAGAAAAAAAAATGGAAAGAAAACTGGGTTATAATAGAAGTTATTGTATATAATTGTTGGGTTTTGGAATGACAGGTAGTTTTGTAACCTCAATTTTATATTTTGGTTTAGGTGGCAACTGCTTGTCACTCTCTGTATATATTTTTGTCTGCCAAACACATAAGTTGCAAACGATTTGTATGCACATTACATCCATATTCCACTTCTCTCACTGTTTCTTAGAATAGTACTCACAATTCTGTGATTGTGATTGCCTTATCTGATCAAGTGCTTCTTCTTTTCTTTTTTTTGTCACAGTTGACATCATCTCAGCAATCGAGTTTGATAAAAGTGGTGATCATCTTGCAACTGGTGATCGTGGGGGCAGGGTTGTATTATTTGAGAGAACAGATACGAAGGAGGTCAGTAAGCCGTAGTATGCTGTACTCATTTTTTGCTGAGATTTTCTTTCGAATATAAGTGATTTCTCATTTTCTACATCTGGTTTCTATGTTGCCATAAGTTTGTTATGTTAATTTGCATATTTTGTATTTGCTGCATTCTGCAGCATGGTGAAAGTAGAAGGGATTTAGAGAAGACTGATTACGTACCAAGTAGGCATCCGGAGTTCCGTTATAAAACCGAGTTCCAGAGCCATGAACCAGAGGTTTCAATGAATCTTTCATTTGCCATTTCTTTCATGTTGTTAATATTTTGGTACATGGGCAATTTTTTCATACTAAATCTCCAACTTTTGTTTTCAGTTTGATTATTTAAAGAGTTTGGAGATCGAGGAGAAAATTAACAAAATTAGATGGTGCCAAACAGCTAATGGCTCACTCTTTCTTCTGTCGACTAATGATAAAACCATCAAGTACTGGAAGGTAACCACTATTTTTTTGTTCAGTCTTTGTAACAGCTTCATAACTTCATATGTACACATTTGGTTGAGAGCACATTAAAGATTCTTACAACTACAGCCCATTACAGTCATATAAGATTTTCTTCACAGATATGCCACTTATTGTGGGTAAATTTTGTAACTTAACTGGGTTGGACTAAATTAAATCCTGTACCGTGTTAATTGAATGCAAATCACAGTCTTCAAATGGGATAAATGAAATTTCCATTATGCATACACTTTATATAAGGTTTTATCTTAATTCTGAATCCCTGATGGTTCATTTGAAGGGATGATATTCAGGTTTGAAGATGATCATTTGTCATTTAAGTATTTAACGACTTAGATCATAATTGAATTTATAGATTAATCATAACTCTTCTGGAATTTAGAATATGCATATTGTTCATTGTGCTTTATTGGTATTCATCTGTATTCAGAAGTGTAAATTCTAAAGTCAGTTTTTGCTCTAGAGATGGTTACATCAAGTGATGTCAATCTATCGTCTATTCTACTTATAATGGTTAATCTCTTAGGATATCGTTATTTTGTTTTATTTGATATCAGTTAGGTTCAAGCTTTCCGTTTCCCATTTACACATCTCTACTATCAATATATTTTAAGTTCAAAATGATACTATATTGAGGGACATTTCTGACCATGTGACCTGATCATCAAACAACTATTTGGTATAAAGGCTGACAATCTATGCTTTTAGTCAAGGGTAGTCAACATAATCCTCGAGAAAAATGTGTAGTTACTTTTATGGGCTAGATCTTATGTGAGTCAAGTCTAGCTTTGCTTTCTGCTTTTCTTACCTTTCTTTCATTCTTTCTCTATTATTGTTATTATCTTATTACTTAATATCCAAGTTTTGTTTGGATCTGGCATTCCGTCTTTTTAAGGTACTGAAAATATCTCGATACTTGGGGTACTATACAGGTTCAAGAGAAGAAAGTGAAGAAAATTGCAACCATGAATGTGGACCTTTCTAAAGTTGCTGGAAAGAGCAATACTGGCAGTTCAAGTGTTTCTTCCAGTACTAATTCTTTACTTGTAAATGGGGGATTCAAAGATAAATCTTCCACTAATGTGGTCAATGAATACAAGTTTCCTCCAGGAGGCATCCCGTCACTGCGTCTACCTGTGGTAATTTTACTAAACTCATGCTGTATATGTTTGCATACCTTGTTAACAAAGAAAATAATAAATGCCTACATATAAGCTTGATGGGTTACTCCCTCAGTTTTCAATTGGAGTGGATCCCCACGTGGGTTAGAATGCTAGTTAGCTCAGCGTTAAGGGGTGTAAGGGGATGGAATTTTATCATCATTATCCAAGCAAATTGAGAAGACAGGTATACCGTAAGTAACAATGCGCAAAAGCCACTGTTTTTTTCCCCACGCCAACTTTGTATTCTTGAAAAAAACCCGGTTCTATGATTTAAGGTTAGGAGCCTAGTTTCTATAGGGTATGCATGTGCTTCTGAAAACTCGTTCTTAGCTTTTTTGGGAAAGTATATAACCTCCATGAAATATCACCAGATTCACCATAATTGTTATTATAGAAGTATACAACGACTTGAGGCTCATGTTTATCGTCTTAGTCACATTCTCCTTTAAGGAAAGGAAAAAATGGCGAGTTTGGTGGTAACTTTGGCGGTCTCTATACGTTCACTTATGAGCCTTATATTTTTTCTCTGTACATTTGATTAGTTCTCATCACATGTACTTAAAGTTTACCTCTTTTATTTCAGGTGACTAGTAATGAGACCAGCCTTGTTGCCAGATGTAGAAGAGTGTATGCTCACGCACATGACTACCATATCAACTCGATCTCAAATAACAGGTTTGGATATTTAGCTCTTGCAAATGTTACAGTTAAAACTATGCTTGTAGACACTTGTATGCTCTTGAGTCTTGACTGTTCAAAGTTCAAACCTCATCTTGCAATTTGTTTTTATGCATCTTAAAGAGATGCAACCGGTTGCTAACTTGCTATTTGTTTTTACCTCCATTTTGTATGGTAAAAATTAACACCTTAGTGGTCCAATTATTATGCCCGGCTTTAGTGCTTTACAATTAAAAGGAGTATTGGTCACACACTGTTTCTTACACCGTGTAGTCTAGTTTGGAACGAAAAGAAAAGAACGGAAAAAAGGGTAGTTTTTTTCACTCATGATCTTGAGTTGGACCGAAAGTAGAATTTAGCGCTTCAAGTTTTTTCTTTATTTACTTGTAGCTAGGTTAACATTGTTCTTTTTCTTTTGAGGTGTTTTGGGGTTTTGAACATCCTTTACTAATAGTCAAGAGTCAGATTGTTATACGTGTTGTTTCCTTTTGTGACACAATGCTTATTTCAACAGAATTTTTTATTGTCCTGTGAAGTACCTTTTACAAATAACTGGAATCATCGTTTCATTGGGTTGCTGGAATACTGGATACAAATTCATATGAGCTTATATAGTTATGTATCAGGGCTTTCATAATCTTATGTGCTTGTTTCAGTGACGGCGAAACATTCATCTCGGCTGATGATCTTCGTATAAACCTTTGGAATTTAGAAATTAGCAATCAGAGTTTCAACATTGTGGATGTCAAGCCTGCAAACATGGAGGATCTTACTGGTACAGCTTTTCCGTAGTCATCCGAGTTACACGTAACTTAATGCATGCTCTATATATTGGGAAGATATGCAATGCATGGGCTCACAACCGAAGTAGAGCTATATATTCTGTAGTTATATACAAAATCCTTCATTGTGGCATCTGGCAGACTGGCACTGATCTAGCATTATGATAAACTGAATTAAGTAGAAAACATCATCTTGTAGAGTATTTGAAGCAGTTATTGATATTTGGTTATTGTTATTATGCATTGATCAATGATATTCTTTATTTCTTTGTTTGCTGGTTTGATGTTACTATCTTGACTGTAATTGTACTTCTACTGCAGAGGTGATTACATCGGCCGAGTTTCATCCTACTAACTGTAGCACACTAGCATATAGTAGTTCAAAAGGATCCATTCGCCTCATTGATTTGCGTCAGTCTGCATTATGTGACAAACACTCTAAATTGTAAGTGTTCTTTTTTTGTCAATTCTATAATTAAGTTCTGCTTTTGCTGCTTCTGTTGCTTTTATAAATGTAGATAATATGATTTCGGGTATTCTGAAACACTTATAGAACACATTATTACGGCTTGTGTATTAATAAAAAGCACTAATTTATTCTTTTTATAGGTTTGAGGAACATGAAGCACCTGGTTCAAGATCATTCTTCACTGAGATAATCGCATCTATATCTGATATAAAGTTTGGAAGGGACGGACGATATATACTTAGTCGTGATTACATGACCCTTAAGGTTTGTGATATCTCCATTCATCTATGTTCTGACGCCTTTGCATTTGGATTTTTTTATTCATTGCTCTTTCGAGTCTGTACCTCTATATAATATAGCTTTATGTCTACAAAAAGAAGGAAAGAAAAAAGCTTGTCCTACAGTTTTGGATTCAATATTTAGAGTAGGAATGTCCTATTAGTTTCTGGTATCTAATAGAGGTGGCAATTTGGAAGTGTTGACTTTACTGTCAGTTGACCTGGGCTATATTTATTCTCAACTATTTGTAAAACTTGAATTCTTTTTCTAGAAATAATATTGATCAAATGGTTAAAAAGTTATCCAAGGCGGGTATAAATCCTTTAGAAAACCTTAATTGCTTTACTCCAAAAATTAGATTACATATTTAATACGTTGATCATTTATAAGTCACCGATCCATTGACTTTGGGTTCATTGGGTGATTTTCATATCTTATGTTTTCTGAAAATGGTGTTTTTTACGCAGCTATGGGACATCAACATGGACTCTGGTCCAGTTTCAACATTCCAGGTGCATGAACATTTAAGACCCAAGGTATACTCCCTTATACCACTCCTCTAACCAACTTATAGGCCCTGATTTTCTTCTTTTCATTGTAATCATTGATATTGCTGAATTGGTACATTGTTCAGCTATGCGATCTTTATGAAAATGATTCAATCTTTGATAAATTTGAGTGCTGTTTAAGTGGTGATAGCCAGCGAGTTGCAACTGGTTCTTACAGGTAAACATATATTTCTTATTGCTTTTCTTGTTCTTGTTCATTTGGCTGTTGAATAACTTGTTCCATTGATGATTATTTTTTTAGCAATTTATTCCGCGTGTTTGGCTGCGACTCTGGCAGTACCGAAGCTACTACCCTTGAAGCTAGCAAAAACCCAATGAGGTAATTTAATTATTGTTTTGTCAATGTTTTGTTAACTTCCATAAACTTGATTTTAATAAGAGGAATTTTGTCAAAATAAAACTGCAGGAGACAAGTGCAGACCCCGTCAAGGCCTTCCAGATCCCTAAGCAGCATAACCCGTGCAGTTAGACGAGGTCAGCTCTCCTCTTTTCTGTATTAACATATTTTAGTGGTGACAATCTCAGACCCATTTACACAGGGTTGGTCGATTTGGGTTGTGTTTCATCTGAAATGGGTGTAAGATAGAAAGCTACTAGGGGAGCATTATAGTCCGGTTGGTGTTTAATTTTGATGCATAAGACCTCCTACGTTTGTAATCATGGTCAACACATTTATTATCAGTTTTTTAGTGTTTTTCGGTTCAATCCAATCTGATCTGAACCGTCCTAAAAATGACATTGAAACCCGAATTGGTTAAGCCAGTCAGCCCGACCCCCCTTATATTTACCTTATACAATCATAAGTTACTGTCTATTGTGATTAGTAAATTTGGTTGATTCTAAACCAGAATGAAAATATGTTTGTATAGGAGGAGATACCCCAGGGGTTGATGCAAATGGGAATTCATTTGATTTCACAACTAAGCTACTCCACTTGGCATGGCATCCAAGCGAAAACTCTATAGCCTGTGCTGCTGCAAACAGCTTGTACATGTATTATGCCTAAAAAGGACGACTCCACACCTACAAAGTAACAAATATTACTTGCCGACTCGATGGATGACACCTTTCCCTAAGCAGCTCAATAGAGGCTTCAGTGCCAGAAATGGTTCAGAAAAGCCACGAAACAAGCTCGGGTTCTGCTGCAACATGTATTCCTTTTATTTTTTGTTGTTCCAAAATAACTGTTGTCGTTTTTTTTTCATATGTTAGGTTGAAGTGAGGAAGAAAGATTTAAACTGTAGCTCTCCTACAACCTTGAGAAGAATATGTTGCATTTAGGGTCTTAAGTTAAAGATGTAGTGTTAGTAGCTTTATTTCTTATGCTAACTTGTTTATAAATTAATGATTTAATTTTATGTTACCATATACAATTTTTTAATGTATCCAAATTCCCTTTTACCATATACAATGTTTCGTATCCAAGACGCATCATATCATATAGTTTCATATGGCCACTTTGCTAGTGTTTTTTAGCTGAAGTAGACATGTTGAACCAAGGCATTTTGTATTGAATATGAGTCTATTAGTGCGTTATAGGTACCTGCCATTGTGTAAAAGTTTTAAGATTTGTAAATTCGAGTATATAGCATCCAGGAACAACATATTAACATGAGCAAATTTTGCTAGTAAAATCTGTATGTTGTGCTGCTACTAATGACTCACAGTTGTGCATTGTATGATTGAAACATGTGATGAATTCAGCAACGCTTTTTCAGAACAAACTTAGTTTGTCCATTTTCTAGTAAAAAACCATGTTTTTAAAGGGTCGTTTGTTTTACGTAGCCTTTACCTCTTCATCTATGAAAGTATGCCCGGAAAAGAAGAGGTGCATTTAAACTTCTCTTCATCTGCGAAGAAATAGTTTGTTTTTGTCTTATTAATCTTCTTTCCTTTTCTTCTTTTTCTTCTTCTTCTTTTCTTTTCCTTTTTACTAGTATTTTTGTTCTATTGAGTAACTTTTTTTAACTTACGTTTTGGTATTTTTTACGTTTCAATAGTTTTTACATTTTAAATACTTTTTACGTCTTCGTCTGGTTTTTAAGTTTTCGACCTCTTCTTTAAGTTTTTGTTTGTTTTACACGTATTTGTTCGTTTCAGTATGTTTTTACGTTTTATTTGGTTTTTCGTTTTCTTCTATTTTTACGTTTTCGTCTATTTTTACGTTTTCATCTCTTTTACGTTTTGTCCGTATTTTTACGTTTCATCATTTTTAACGTTTTCCACAATTTTTGACATTTTAAATCATTTCTTTACTTTTTTTTTTTTTTTTTTACGTTTTGTCTTTTTACGTTTTCCTCCATTTTCTATGTTTTAAATACTTTTTAACGTCTTTGTCCGTTTTTTTACATTTTAGTCCATTTTCTTACGTTTTCGTCCGGTTTTTTACGTTTTAGTCTTTTTTTTACGTTTTCATATTTTTTAACGTTTTCGTTTTTTTTTACGTTTTCGTATCTTTTTACGTTTTCTTTCGTTTTTTACGTTTTAGTCCGTTTTCTTACTTTTTCGTACTTTTTTTACGTTTTCGTCCGTTTTTATCTTTTTTTTACGTTTTCGTTGGTTTTTTAAGTTTTCGACCGTTTTCGTCTGTTTTTTTTTATGTTTTCGTCTGTTTTCTTTCGTTTTCATCCGTTTTCGTCGGTTTTCTTACATTATCTTACGTTTGGCTAGGTAAGATAAAATAACGTACAAAAAACTTATAAAATTATATGAAAGCGGATGAAAACGTAAAATAAACATTAGAAAATATAAAAAACGAACAAAAACGTAAAAACGAACGAAAGCGTAAAAAGATGGATCAAAACGTAAAAAATGGTCGAAAATGTAAAAAAGCGGTAGAAAACGTAAGAAAATGGACGAAAACATAAAAAACAGGCGAAAAAGTAAAAAAAAATTGTTAAAACGTAAGGAACGAATGGAAACGTAATAAAATTGACGAAAACGTAATAATGGGGCGAAAATGAACGAAAAAAACTGACAAAAACATAAAGAAACGGACGAAAACGGACGAAAATGTAAAAAAACGGACGAAAACGTAATAAAATTGACAAAAACGTAAAAAGGTGGCGGACGAAATGGACAAAAGCGTGAAAGCGGTGAAACGGACAAAAGCGGACGGCGTAAAAAGTATTTAAAACGTAAGAAAAGCGGGCAAACGTAAAAAGCGGACGAAAACGTAAAAATTGCGGCGTAAAAAGAGGTGAAAACTTAAAAAAAGCGGAAAACGTAAAAAGCGGACGAAAACGTAAAAGGCAGACGAAACGTAAAGAGATGTAAGATATTGAGAAAAGATATGGGGTTGTGAAAGAAGAGGTAAGAAGTGAAAGATAATATGCGAAATTTAGAAGAGGAAAGAAGTGAAAAGAAGCAACATGTCGGGAAAAAACAAACATAAACCTGCGCCTCCCGCAGACAAAAGAAGTGAAAAGAGGAAAAAAGTGTTTATTGGGAAAAAACAAACGACACCTAGACTATGCAACTTTACTGAAAAGTTGACAAGTGTTCAAAAGTTGGCAAGTTTTTTTTTTAGACCGAAGTGACATCTTGTACGACCAAAGTTATGTTTTTGCTAGACCAGTTTGTTTTATTCAAAAAGTTAACCATGATTATCGCTTTTTTATTTGAAATATATATAAATGAATAAAAAGAGGGACTCACGGTTGACCTTTTGAATAAGACAAACTGGTCTAGCAAAAACATAACCTTGGTGACACAAAATGTTACTTCGGTGTAGCAAAAAAACCTTACCAATTTTTGTAACACTTGTCAACTTTTCAATTGAGTCGCACTATCTACTAGTCGCACAAAACTAAATTTGAAAAAACATTTTTTTCTTTACTAGAAAGTGGACCAAAGTGGAGAATCATAATAAAAATTGCTCTATTGCAAATGTATTCAAAGTTTTTGGTTGTGAATTCATATTGAGAGTGACATGGTAACAGTTAGGCCATATTTCTATCTGAAATGTAGTTGCAAAGTTTTTTAGGTAAGAGGATTTTAAATAGAACTTGATATTATTGCCCTGTGTGTCATTTTAACCTTTCAGGGTCATGTTTTACATGTGAACATAGAAGGGGTGTGTGTTCTAAACATATTATCTCTCTTGCACATGTGTTTATAGACTTCAAATCTACACCAAATACATGTTTTTGGCACAACATTCTGACAAAATGACTAGCTATCTAGAATCTAATTCGAGAACCAAATCTAGAAAATCTGGTTGATACTAGTTAAAAACATTTATCCGAAAGCTCTGAGATATAATTCACACCCAATAAACAAAATGTAAAATATTTGTCTTCCGTTACATCTAATTTTTCAACTCGAGAGACGATTTGTACACATACATGTTGGCAATTTCCGTTACCAACTAACGGCTACGATACTCTAAATAGGCAAATGCCAAATTTAGCTCATAACTATTTTTTCGAACATACTCTAATTATACATATTTAAATTTGTAGTATGCTTTATGTTTGTTGAACATGTTTACTACAATATGAACAATTTAAACCTCATACAAAAATTTAAATACATGTGTGAAAGTGTGGAATAGAGGTTGTGGTTTAAGTCAGCAAAAGCCAGAGGCTCAGCCTGGCCTGTCAGCCATGTTATGCTTTGACTTAAGACTATAAGAGCATGGCTAAACTTGTCATTTGGGTCATTTGGGTCTCACGAATGGCACATCATCGTAACACAACCCTTTCTACAACCCTCTTTATCATAACTAAACACAACAATTTCATTTGTGTCCCACCACCCTTAATTTTATTTTCTTTTCCATTTTTCAAACACACCAAATTCATTTTATTTTGATTAAAATACAAATTAACACACAAAACACAATAAAAATACAATTTAACACATAAAAATAAAAATAAAAAAATAGCACCATAACTACAAATAGCACTATACACCTCGACTTGCAGCCCACTTTCAATACGACTTTGTAATCCAGCCCACTTCAACCCAAATTAAAAAATAAAAATAAATAAATAAATAAAATGCACATCATCTTATTCATTTCTCTCACACACCCACACACTTTATTTGCAAATCGTAGGTTTTTTACCTTTGTCGTCTACACTACGAGGCAACCAAAAACGAACCACGACAAGCTCAATTGGTGTGGCGGCGAGGGCATGGCGAGGGACGGCGAGTGCCACGTCGGCATGGCGAGGCCTTCTTCGCCGTGATATCTTAAGCTTTAAGGCATGGTCACTATGCATTCACCTTACACATTAACGTTACCACACATTTCTTTCTCACCTTTCATAGATCATGATCACCATTACCCTCACATTTCATTAAAATATTCACTTTACACAAACATACCATACTAAATACCCCATACTCACTCACAAAATTAAATAACAATAAAACAAAAAAAAGCCCCACTTCACTCGGTTGTAATTAAGGTGATTAGCTCATCATAAGTTTATTTTTTTTGCATGTCAGTTAGTGATAGACATGAATAGCTCACCATAAGTGCATCTCACTTGGTGAGGAGTCACACCCATGTCCTTTAGCCTAACTGAGGGTTACTTTATGTGGATGTTGCGTGAACTAGCAGTAATATTTGTTGTATCGCTCTGTTTGGACGAAGTGCTTTAATGGTTGTGCATGCTGATGGCTATTGCTTTGGCGGCTTGGCTTCCGACCTTAAACCTTAATCTATATAGGAAGTACATGTCAATATTAGTCTTATCAGGGCCATCTAATGAATTTGGAGGCCTCATACGTAAACTAAAAAGAAACCCCATCAAAACTAAAGAAAACTTAAATGTGTGCATAAAAGGTGTTCATTTATAACAATTTCTTATAATGAGGCCCCTTAATGACGTTTTATTTATTGTGGTAAGATGAATTGCATTTAACTAATGAGATTTACAAAGAATAGGCATTCGGATATATAGCATAAATACACAAACGTAGCATTTCTAGGTTTTCCTAGCATGATCATGTTAGGTCCTAACTCTAATATGTGCACTGCGTAGTGATCCTCATGAATCCTTGGGTGTTGAGTATTCTATACCATTTTTTTTCCTCTTTGGATCAGGATAGCTTTCAGCTCTGGTGTAAAGCGTCTCCTTTAAATGGTAGAGTCTCTATCATACTTTGGTATGTCTAAAACAGGGGCACTACACGATTTTTCCTTGCGTCGTGTGTGTGGGTGCTTGTTGGGTTGACCTATGGTGTATGACAATCTATTCTTTTCTTTGTTCAGTGTAGATAATAGGATACTAAGTATGAATAGGCATATTCGAGGCGCCAGTCTCTGTGTCCAATGTTCTACAGGGTGCTAAATCATTGTTGAGGGTCCAAACGTTTCACATTTGTTTCCTTGTATGTGAATAGGCATGGTTTATTCTATTCCCGTGTATGTGAAATGTCTGGCATTTTAAGAGGGGATGTCGACGTGAGATATAAACACAAATTTTTCCATTTCATTGTTGTGGGTTAAGCACTCCCTTTAACATGACCAGGCAAGAATTTCAAATTGAACCATACCCGCACACGTAACCCCTCCCGAATTATACATAGGTGATCAGGCTATGTATAATTGGGGACCGGTTTGGTATAGTCTAAATCTTGGTGTATTTATTCTTCGGTCAGCGGAAATGTTGTAAAAGTTCATGGGCGAAGTTTTGGTGTGATGGTTTATAAAATTGGTTGGGCCGATTAATTCTGTCAACATGACCTATGGTTCGTTTGACTAAGATTTGTAAAACAAGGGCAACTTGGTTAGGGATGGAATGTTGAATTTGTGATTCTTGGCGAGGTCACAGTTTGAGTTGGTCTTAATGGTATTGATAATAATACCTTCGCAATATTTGAAATGTGGATTTTTCTAAGACATCTCGTTGGGTGATACTAATTTGTCAGAGAGGCTAGTCGAATACCCAAGATGACTTTCTATTATCTTCAGATAAATCCTTTTATCGTGACAAGATAGTTGAAATCCTTAATGATATGGTGAAAATGGTCATGGAGAGGACATATATTAAAATAACACGATAAAAACAACGGATACATTACTAGGGAAGGTTTAGTACATTAAGGTTACATGGAAAGTACTTAAAGTAGATTCTTAGGAATACGACTTGGAAGTTTAAACTAAGCTTTATTACAAACAAGTTTCCCTAGCGAACTTAGTTCCTTCCTCAGTGGCCGTTGGAAGTCCGGACAATCCTTCACACTTCATTCGGTAATTGTTCGACAAATGTTTCCTTCATCTTGATCACCCGATTTGGGGCATGCTCTTGGTGTGACCTTTAATTCCACACCCACGGCATGTCACCGTCTCCCAATAGAGTTGCTCACAATCTTCCATCTTATGCCCAAATCCTTTACAGATTTCGCAAGGTGTGGGGCACTTTCTGTAGTGATGATATGGGCACATATTGCACTTGGGTTTTGTCCCAGCATACCCTATTTCCCACTTTTCTCTAGTAGTCCCAACTTCAACTGCCCATTTACGCTTTCTTGGGTGTTGCACTTGGTCTTCTTCACTATCATATTCCCAGTTCCTCTTGCTACCACAGTACCCCACTGCTTTGTCTTGGGGCAGTGGCCCTGTCAATCCAGAAGTCGCACCAATAGCTTCTTGAGTAATAGTAGGCGCGAATACAACAACGTTCTTTCGAATTTTGGGTGAAAATCCCCAAAAGTATGCTTCGAGTTTCCTTTCCTCAGGTCCTATCATGTCAGGACATAGTTGGGCCAGTTCGCAAAAACGGTTGGTGTATCCTTCAATGTCGTCCCCTATCATAGTTAGTCCACAGAGCTCTTGTTCCATCATTCGTAGTTCATTTCTTGAGCAGTATTCCACAATCATCATTCTCTTCAAGGTGTCCCACTGAAGTGAGTACGCAGCGTCTATTCCCACTAAATGGACATAAGTGTCCCACCATGTGAGGGCTTGATGCCGAAAGGTGCAAGTAGCATACTTGACCTTACAATTGTCCGCGCAACGCTGTTCGCAGAAAATTGTCTCTAACCTTTCTAGCCATTTTGCCAAACCTGTGGCTCCTTGATCCCTCAAATCTTTGGTGGTTTTAGTTCTCGAATTCTTGGTAAGATAAATTTCGTGTTGTAGGTGTCTTACAAACAACTTCTTCTCTATTCCCCTGGACGATGTTGTTGATGTTGTGATTGACTTGATTAGCAATCCTTGCAGCAATTCGTTCGGTAACAGATTTCTCAATGGTGGTTGTGTCCATGTTCTGCTTTACTGGAAACATTTTCCTTCAACCACAAGAGATGACAACAATGAGTTTTCTATGAGTATGGGGACCATGGTGGAGATCCATAAAGTTACAACATGTACTACTTCTCAATCAAGTATTTTCTAGGTTGTATTGACTGGATATTACGTAGACTTAGTCTATTATGATGACGTTAAGAAAACGGAGCTTGGTTGAAGTGAGTTTAACATAAGGGTATAATTCACAAGACGTTGTTCTTTATTATGCATAATTTTTCATCACCATGAATTCGATTATATTCCAAGAAGATTTCTGGCTCATAGGACCGATACATAATATGCTTTCATTGACTCGCTCTAGATTGTCATACAACAAGACTACTACTAGCGTCTTTATTGAAACCACTCATCGTGATGCTTATAACAATAACTAGTGTAACTTAAGCACTTCCCGGTGCCACCCCGGGTTGACTTTGTTGAGTTGTCTTCCATTCCTCAAACTCTCTGAGCTGGGCCTCCATCCTGGTAAATCTGCTGTTGGCCTCATTTGCCCTACTCTCCATAGTATGTCTTTGAAATTCTACGACACCCTCCAGATACCCCGACTGAGTTAGTGCTATTGTAGTAGCGGTCTCCAACCGTGTCAACCAACTCTCAATATCCGTGAGACGTCCCTGGGTGTCTTCTGGAGTTTGCAAAGCACACCCTTCAATGTGGTCTTCAAGGCGGGTAATTATTTCGTTCAACTTCTCATGAGTTTCCACTAATGCTTGTATTTCTTCCACAACTTCTTCAATCCCTTCAATCCTTTCTACTGGTAATACTCCCAGATGGTCCGACATTTCTTCTATTTGTTCCTCATGACGTGTTATGCGTGCCATAACTGTGTCGAGAGTTGGTGGTCTAGCAGTGGTTGCTTCCAGAGTTTCTCCAACTTCGAACACACTAGGAGGTGATGTACCAGAAGACGATGGTGATGATGCAGAGAGGCAGATTCTCTTGCCAGCAGGTATCTCCCAACTGAGAAGTGGATCTCTTTGATGCCTTGGTGAGGGTGTAGGAGTAGTGGAACTGGTAGGTATAGTATTGATAGTAGTGATGATTTGGAAGTAAGCAAGTGGAGTGTGGGTAGTACCAAAGGACCACAAAGATCATAAGCTTATCAAATTCCTACCTGAGAATAACCAAAGGACCACAAAGGCATGCATGTGAAAAAAAACCATGCAATGCATAAGAACGAATGGGGATTTATGCAAATCAGAAGAAAGCATACATTCCCATTCATTCTCAAAGTTTAGGGTTCCCTATCTCTAAAATACTAGATATTACAAACCATATATCATAAGTTTATCACAAAAGCATGGATGTGAACAAAAACCATGCAATGCATAGGATTGAATGAGGATCTATGCAAATCAGAAGCATGCATAATCGCTCTCCACCAGATCATCATGAATTTGTAGCACCTCATTCATCTCATGATCTGGGGAAAGTCCAATATCCATTTCCATTTTGTCGTCTTCATCATACAACTGATCTTTTCCTTTGGAACCAGATGTAGAAGCATGAGTAACACTCTTTTTTTTTACTTCTTGCCTTTCTTGGTTGAACATGCGCAGGACCTGTTGATGTTGATGCTCCAGCTCTAGTAGAGTAAGCTGGCTCAGATGCCCCGACAGCCCTATCAACATCAGCCCATGTTAACTCATCATCCTCAAACACAAATTCAGTTGCACCTTCTTCACCATCCATTTAACCCATCAACCATTCGTTACTTTCATCGATATCGTCCAAAAGAATGGGGTTAGTGGTATCCGCTCTTTTATAACAACGTTCCAAAGCACGATTATATTTGACATAAACCATGTCATTTAATCGGCTTTGTGCCAATCTGTTTCTTTTCTTGGTATGGATCTGTTAAAAACAAGTATTAACTCAATACTTCAATTGGCCTAGATACTGATGTGTATAGATATATGTTAGAATGACGTTCTAATTTACAACTTAGTGAACTTATGTAACACCCCCAAATCTGGTTTAGCGGAAGCATACGGGTCATGGAGGGCTACTAAATCGGAGATCACAACACAATTAATAAAAAACGGAATACATACTCCGTTTAATTTCTTAAAATAGTTTTAAAACATTGACTTACAAACATTGTTTAAATAAAAAGGGCACAACCCATAAATTTAGTGGTCCCAAATAAAACATCAACATGTGTTAAAACACTTCTTTTAGGATAACTACGACCATTGCCACTCCTAGCCTTGAACCATGATAATAAATCAAACACCTGAGAAAATATGCTAAAAAGGTCAGCTAAAAGCTGGTGAGTTCATAGGTTTATAATTAAAACAATAGGTATAGACCAAAATTAAAGGCATATAATCATTACAATGAATATAATGATATATGAATGAAAGTCTATTACGTTAGCACTAAGTTCATGCAACCGATACTATGACAGTTTCTGTATTCTAAATGAAGTCATACAATATAAAGGCCCAGTGCGAGTGTTTTGTCCCTCTACACTCGATTCCGACATGGTATATGTTTCACCTTGGCCTAAGCATGGCCAACCAAACGGAGGAGTCACCCTCAATAGATCTATTTATAACATTCGCGCTTCCCAGCAGGGAACTGACGGTTCATGAAAGGGGGCATTTCTAGGGATATAACGGCTTAGGCTAAACCACGTAATATTAATCATGCAATAGTTCAGGTCCATAAAGAGGTTTTGCATATTTTCTCACCCCAACATGTATAAAACAATTTATCAAATAAAATAGGGGCTATAAACTCACCTTAGCAAATAAGTAGTCCACAGGTGAAATTTCAATAAATATTGTGAAGATGCACCGACACGCGACCTAGATAAGGAGGGCAATATTTTAGTTCATTATTTTAAGTAGCACTTACTTAAAGTGGTTCAATTACTATTGTTTTTATAATGGTATTAAAACCAAGATTTGGTTTGTAAAATAATTACAATATTTTACTAGTAAGTATATAAATGTGCATATACTTATTCATGTTAACGCATAATTGTATCATCAAAATCAAATAAAGTTGATTTATTTTATAATTGTTTTTAGAAAATACTTATGTTAAATTTGAAGACTCTCAAATTTATTAAATGATAAAATGATGTAGTAGTCGCTATTTGTTTATCAAAAATTGGTTCTTAATATTTACAATTTACGACTAAAAACTTTCTTGACATAAATTTGTCTACACATTGACGTTAAAATTTTGATGTAAACCTTATTAGGTATATTATGCTGTTGAGCACTTGTTTCCTTGTATAAAAACCTTTACACTTGTTTAGTTGTCGATACATATATATATATATCTAAGGTAGAAGATTTCGAATACGTGGTAAATGAGTTTGGTTTTATAATTGATTTCCGGTTTACGTTACAAGTTTTATTTTGTTGACTCGCTTAAACCATCCAAACGAACACCCCGAACCACAATGGGCTGTGGCCCAGTGTCGTTAGTAGCAGGGTACCAGGTTTGGACTTAGGCCCGATGTGGGATATGTACATGGGAAAAGCTTCGGCCCATGGATGGTTTAACAATCTTTCTGGGCTAAGGCCCAAACGAATTTTATACCCACTGTCATAGAAAGTTTAGGTGACAATTAACATGCACAAATATTAGCATGATATTACTACTGCCTTTTCTTTTAACACCCGATTTCCTCATGCATGGTTTTGACTCGAGGTTTACTTGGACATAACACGAATCGGACTGGGAAGTCGAGACTTCTCGACCAGGGCTTATACGCACTAGACCCGTAACCTTTAACAATTCGCTAAGGGACATTCGACCCCATTAATACAAGGTTTTATGCAACCAATTTTATCACTTTGATCTAAACATGACCCCGACATTGTGGTACTACCACGATAAGCTCGCCTCGTCTTAAGAATAAACGACGCCATCAAATGAAGGAAGGTTTTTGTCAAGTAAAGCTCAAGGTTAATATACTCCTAAGTACCCGGGTTGACTTATTTATTCTTATATCATCGGTTTTCGAAAGCAAGGTAAGGAATCGCAATCTACATTTCATTTTCAGATTCAACAAAGTTAACCACACGCCTACCAATAACGACAAACCTAATCACTGGTTCACACTCGATTATGACCATGGTTTCAAAATTACTTATAGCAGTAAAGAGATGGTTTCTTTAACATATGATTTATATCAACATGGAACAACAACATAAACATAGACTGATGGATTCCTCGAGTACCCGAGTGGGTTCTCATCGAGACTATACCCAACGAAATAATAAAGAAAGATGGTGCTTAACATAACCGAATGTTTAACAATTTTCGATACAAGGTACCAATTTAATATCCCGTTATTTATGTTCATAACACACAAACATTACAACAAGGGAAAATTAATAACCTTAACTCGAGAGACGAAGGTGTAGAGGATGAAGGCTTCTCCCTTGATGTTTTTGTCTTGATGCGCTTGTACCTATTCGAATGACAGTCGAACGCCTCCAAGAGAAAGGTTTTTGAGACAAAATGATTCATGGTTTTGATGAGGGAGGTTTGGAGATGATGGAAAGGAGAGTGTTGGGTTACTCTTTTGGGAGGATTTGACCTAGTCGAAATATAGGTTCTAGGGGAAGAAGAAAGTTACTCTCCTTTTCTGCTTTTTCTTTGAGTTTTGTCTTGAGGGGAGAAGACACAAGAGATATATATATCAATTATAAAAAAAATTATATTTGGTAGAGTCTTTGTTAAATTATTAAGTAATATGTTATTTCTATAAGTTTGTGTTATGTATTTCATTGTATTGGATATTATTGGTATGGATAAAGGGTTGTTGGACAAATATTGTAAGTAGATTAAATTGTATTGTGTATTTGGTGTCCCGCGAAATTTATACTGTGACTTTATCTTTATGGTTCGATGAATTTTATCATGCAACGCTTTCTGGATACTTTTCTGAAGTGATATTATATTGGTAGTATTTTCTATTCCGGGGTTTATCATTTGTTTTATTTGCCCTTATCATAGTGTCGGTACGCGTGTGGTGTCGGTCACAGTGGAAAACGAGATAACCTCTCGTCTTACAATTTTAAATCATAAGACAAATTTCAGGACTAAAATAACATTATATTCAAATTATGCAATGAATGCAAAAGTAATGCAATAGGCTACAGGGTGCGAGTTATCCACTCAAATGATCAGACAAGCTTATGCATGCTTAATGACTATGCTTAGTAATAATGAATTACCATTTATTATTTAATAATAAGTGAAAAATTACCGTGTGTCACAACTTACATGTTGAAAAACACTCCAGTTCCTCTCACAGCCAGTGGCACTAAACATGCATCTAGGAACACGTATAGCAAACTTTTGTAAGTTTAGAGTTGATGATCCGTATGAAATCCACCAATCCGCTAAAAAAGAAATGTGGTCAGTTTCGTATGTTAAACTAAAATGTTAAAGAGATGTTATGAGTTTGATATGTTATGGAGATGTAACCTTATACCTCGAGATTTTGTCTTCCTATGTTGTATTGCCATAGGATATCCAAAAAACTTTAAGGCATTCTGATATACATCAAGCTCCTTAGAAATAAGATCTTGAATTCTAATTGTAGAAAACTAGAAGGGGGGTTGAATAGTTTACCAATTAAAAACTTTGTTTTGAAACTTATTGAAAGATCAATTGATATTGATCTTAGATATGTTAATGAAATATGCAAGCAATATGTAAAGAGTAAATAAGGAAAGAAATGATCAAACCACAACAAGTTGTTTATAGTGGTTGATGCCACAAGGACTCTTTTTCCTTGCCTACTCCACTCCCGAGTCTCACACTCGAGAGTTTAACTTCACTAGTCAACAAGCTCCTTTCACCGCGGAGAAACCTTTACACTTCGCTTACACTATTTCCGACACTAAGCTAGATGTCGAGTTCTTTCCAAGGGTACAACCACTCCCACACACAATGTATTTTGAGGACTAAAATACCAACCACTCACACTCACAAGATTATCTTTGGTTTAATACAACAATGAAGTATGAATCAACACAAGATCATATAACACTAAACAAACAAGACTTCCAACTTCTCGTTTGAAGCTTGAATGTGACTTGATCTTATTTGCTACAAAGAGATCACTAATATGATATGAAACCGAGTTAGAAAGGTTAGAGAAGATATGTAAGAGAGTATGATAGAAAGGGATGAAAAACTACTTGGTTTGGCTTTGCTATTTATAGCCAAAACCATCAGCAGAACTTCACGGACGACGGACCCTTGAAAGGGTTCCGTCAGTTATACATTTTGGGGTCGCCGGTCCGACAAGATATCAAGATCTTTGCCAAAGTCAACCATATCTATGTAAGATTGTGTAAGATATGAAGAGTACAAATCTACACAAAATATCTAATGAAATCTTCCAATGATTTCCATGATGCATCACATGATGTCATGTGTTGTTTTTCTATTTTAGTAATATGCAAATACATAAGTAATGTTTAGTTTTAAGAAACTAAAACATTCTAAAACTACTATCATACATTATGCTTAGACTCATATTAAGATATGATTAGTCACAATGTAAATGCTTAAATGATGAAGATATTGTTTGAAAAGCTTGTTTTAATATCTATTAAACTTGACAAGCTTTAAGCTTTATACAAATTAAATTTACTTTTGTCGTTAACAAAACTTAGGTAAAGATCAAAATATAAATAACGTTTAATGACGATATTTGTATTAACAATCTCCCTTTTTGTTGAGGACAAAATATAAATTTTATTTTTATAAAGGATACAAAGTTTGTGCAAGAGTTATAAAATATTAGTTTTAGAACTTGAAAATGAAATGATAATGCAAGTGTATGATGTTTGACTTTTTCGGAAAAGTCAAAGTATTCACTAGTTGATGCATGATGTTGACTTTTTCGGAAAGTCAGTATGCGATTGACTTTTAAGAAAAGTCAAGTATTATCAATGAAGTATCATGTTTGACTTTTTCATAAAGTCAATGTATGCGCTTGACTTTTTCGTAAAAGTCAAATATAAACAAGTTCTATATTTTCCCCTTTTGTCTCAACAAAAGAAGCGATCTTGAATGTAATGAGCTCGAGCCATTATCTCCCTTGATTGAAGCTCCCCAAATTGGGTGCTTAATGGGAAGATACATGGATTGTGAAAATAAAGCTACAAAAAATGTTAGTAATAATGATCATTCACAAGCATTTCCAAACACTATGTAAAGGCACCAACAATATAAAAAACACCATTCATTAGCTAAAATTTTTCATGAATAAAAATCATGAAAAGAGAACACAATTATGTGTTTTTAGTACAAGAAAATAAATAATCCTAAGAAAAGAAAAACTTAGAAATGCTAATCTATGACCATCCTAATGAGATGGTGGATGAGAAAGAGCGTTGAGGCGCTCAAGGATGTGATTGAGGATGAACCTCATTTCCTCTTGGAAGTCATGGACCATAACCCGGGTCCTATCAACGGTTTGGGCGGTTTGCTCACAAGTTGAGCAACCATGCCTAGGTGGTAGTATGTTTGGTGAGGTTGAGGTGGTGGAATGGTAGATGTGTTGGTGTTGGTAGGGATGTTTGGGTTGGTCATGATGGAGGCTAGCAAATCATTTTGCATTTGCATAGTCTCACTAAGGTGAGAATCCACCATGCCTTTGAATTGGTGGAGGTGTTGGAGTTCCGCTTGAATCTCCTCTCTTGTGGGATTAGCATCCCACATGCACTCCTCAATGTCCTCTAAGTGAGGGGACATTGATGTGGGGAGTGGTTGGTCCCCATACAAAGGACCATGAATGTCTTTGTGAATGGGGTGGAAGAGAAGAGGTTTTGGCCCTAATGGGGTGTTTGGGTCAAAGGATGGCCTAGGTAACTCATGAGCAATCCGCTCAATTGTGCCAAAGGAAGGCAATGGTGGTGGATGATTTGGCCTAGGAGGCAAGTCATCCAAGTCCTCCAAGAAAGGATCTGGAGAAGTGGGTGGTGTGGAAAATAACTCCATAGGAATGAGAGTTGGAGACTTTGGTGGTGAGGATGGTGAGGGTGTTTTGGATGTTTGGATGGGTGACGGTGGAGGTGAAGTTGGTGTTTTTGTAGGTGGTGGAGTGGTGATCACAATTTGTGATTGAGTAGGTGTAGCCAAGGTAAGGTTTGTATCATCTCGGATGGGAGATGAGATTGTGAGTGTAGAAGAGTCGGATGAGGAGCTCAAGTTTACGAAGCAACAAGGCCTCACGCTAATTCTAGCGGTTTTCTTGCAAGGTTTAGGAGAGGATTTTGTCATTTTGACTTGTGTTTTCTTTGCTAGATGATGGTAAGAATGAAGAAGTGTGAGGATTATCATGGTAAAACCTCTCAATTTATAGAGGTGAAAATTATGGAGAAATGTGTTTGATTTGATGTTAAACCATTGAAGAGATGAGGTTCCTAATGATTTGGAAGTGGGTTAAATGCTAGTCATATCACCCAAGTCAAGCCATACAAGAGAGATGGAGTGAAGAAGCAAATATTTGCAATAAATGTGTTCTAATGAGTGGAATTTCCTAACAATCAGATTACCCACGGATTTCAAGGTACCAAAAATTTGGTTCCTTCCTTTATGCCAAAGGGCTCCTTGGGTGAATTTTTCAAATTTTTTAATTTTGGTGGGAAATGGATTTCTTATATTCCTAAGTGAGTTATACTAGTTCTAATAAGGTTATAAACTAGTTAAGATTGACCTATAAGCAATGGATGGTAATTTGGAATCACGAAAGAATCGAAATTCAGAAAGTTACCTGGAGGATCCACGGCACCAAAAGTTTACACGGACGGACCCCTAAAAAGGGTGTCGTCTTGTCCGCTTATACAGATACGGCGGTACCATTTCTCATAACAGACGGAACCAAAACGTTGGTGCCGTCTGATCAGTGCAGTGCAAAAAACTTCACAGAGTGTATTTTAAGGTGTCGGGGACCTTTCCAAAACCTGAAATTTTTCTCAAAACTTGTGAGACTAAACATTTCTAGTTAGGAAAAGTAAATAACATATGTACAAACATAATGGAGCATGGATTTTGAGCAAGGCTAAGTGATTTTCACATTATAGTGAAAATGGGTAAAATTTGATAGCATACTTGTGCTATCTCCCTGCATAAGATTGTTAGCATACATCATTGTTTCAAGTTATATTATCATCATACAAGATAAAAACAACCAAATTGTATCAAACATTAGAGATAATGTATTGAACATCCCCTTGGTTTGCTTGAACTCCGCTGATTCATTCTCAATCTCGGGAAGAGATGCATAATACTCATGAGGTGGAAGGCGAGAGTTTGGAAGTCCATCATCGGAGCTATTTGATGATGATGATGATGGAGTTGGAGGTTTTGTTCTCTTGACTTTTGTCTTAGCAACCCGTGCATCACTCAAAGGTACAAAGATGTGAGGGATGAGCTCATAGTGAAGGTGCATCCCTTTTGGGCTTGGTGGAATTGGTGCAAAGGATCTATAGAGACGGGTGAGAAGCATCCCGTATGGGAGAGCAACCGATCCTTGTGTTGGAATATCAATCATTCTCCTAGCAATGTAGTAGGATAAATTGAATGGTTGACGGGTGGACAAGTTGTAGAGTATATGGCAAATACACGCATTGATGTGATCCCTATTTCCTATGGTGCTAATGACGTTGGCTCTAAGTAGTTCTTCCCATTTCCTAAATTCGAGCTTAAGTTCATTTAGCTCCATTCCATATGGGTCTCTGTTCACTTCTTTTCCTTTTGAGGTGACTCGGGTTGTATCTCCCCTTGGGATAAATAGGTGTTTACGAATGACATCCTTATCTACTAGAGGTGTTTGGTAGGGAGAAGTGCGGTCATTGATTGCATCAAGAATGGTGAGTGACCACTTATCTGAGTAGACACAAGTCCCTCGGTTGGGAATTCCTAGCACTTGAGCAAAGTTGGCTAAGGTGATGGTGTAGTCATTTTGATTGATTTTAAACCTAAGACAAAACTCATCATCATCTTCATCACTAAAGCCGGTCACACTAGCATAGAATTCTAACACAAACCTAGGACAAATTGGTTCATCGATGTCAAGAAGACAATCGAATTGGATGGCGGCTAATTCTTCACGGAGATTGGTATTTTCAATGAAGGATGGGTGAATGGTTCTACCCTCATGGAAATACCTTGATTCTAGACTCTTAAAGATTTCTACTTGTTCCTTGGAAAGTCCTTTGGTTTTGTGATGTTTGGGAATATAGCCAAGGGTGTCCTTGTGATCATAGAATCTTGCGGCTACCATGGTTATTCTAAGAGCAAGAATTAATATGTTAAAATGAGAATAAACTTTAACGTTTTGGTTCTAGTGTGCCTATAGGAAAACGATTTGGAGTTGCGGTTATCTCGACTCATTTTATGCATAAAAATGGTTTTAGTGGGGTGTTTGGAAAATACCATGAGATAACCGAAATGCTCTTAATTCAATGTGGCTTCATTTGAATATACCCGGGAATGCATATTAGTTATGCAATACCTTTAGTATTCAAGAGCATGCAAGTGATGAAAGTCTAACGTTTCTATATATATTAACAATGAAAAAAAATTTGTTTTCCTATAAGTGAGAAGCTTTTCAATTTTTTTGACATGGGGTGTTTGTTATTTGAATAAGGCCTTATAGTCATTATCTATTGATTATTGGGAAGCATGATTTGTTTATGCAATATGATAATGTAGTACCTAATTTCAATGACTAGTTATGCAATTTGCCAATTGAATTCATATTTAGTATAAAAGCATACATAAAACCCCATGTAATGATTTGTAATGGTTTTGTGCATAAATAAGAATCCTAGACTCGAATTAAGAGATAAAATGTAGTTAGGATACTTACAATGATGTTATCTTGATGATTAGTGAGTGGGAAGGTGTCAATAATGAGCTTGGTTTAATGTTTACACGTTTTGGTAAAGTGGGTTTTGAGGAAGAAGATGTTTTGTAGGTAGCGTTTTGTTTCAGAGATACCACGGACCGACGATACCAAATTTTGGTTCCGTCCGTGTTGTCGTTTGGTGCCGTGGCTACAGTAGCAGATACAAAACAAAATTGTTTTGTTTTGACTATTCTAATGTTTTGGGTTATGTTTATCCTACATGTTTGGTTCCATTAACCCTAAACCAAGTCTAAGAAGATTAAAAGGTTCTCGTTTAAGAGGCTTAGTTAAGATGTCGGCAATGTTGTCTTCGGAGGATACTTTCTCGATTGAGATGTTTCCTTTTTGAACATTGTCGCGAAGAAAGTGATGACGGATTTCAATATGCTTTGTACGAGCATGTTGAACGGGATTCTTGCTGAGATCGATGGCTCCTTTGTTGTCGCAAAGTATTACAATGTCGTTGAGATGAATTCCATAATCTACGAGAGCTTGCTTCATCCAAAGAGCTTGTTGACATGATTTTCCGACTAAGACGTACTCGGCTTCAGTAGTTGAGATGGCTAAAGTCGTTTGCTTCTTTGCAAACCATGAGGTGAGGCAATGTCCAACAAAAGTGCAAATACCACTTGTACTTTTTCTATCGACATAATCACCGCATGATCCGAGTCGGCATACACTATGGTTTCTACACCGTTCCTTTGGGATACCATAATCCTAAACACGTTGTTCCTTAATGTATCTAAAAATCCTTTTAAGGCTTCTAAGTGTGATGCCTTTGGGTTTTCTTGAAAGCGAGCACATAGACAAACACTAAACATAATGTCGGGTCTACTAGCCGTAAGATAGAGTAGGCTACCAATCATTCCTCTATATTTAGTGTTATCTACTGGATTCACCTTCTTCGTCCTTGGTGATTTTAGTGTCCGAGGACATGGGTGTTTTAGTTGGTTTGGAATCTTCAAGACCAAATTTCTTAAGCATGTCTTTTATATATTTAGATTGGTTAAAAAATATGCCATCTTCTAGTTGTTTAATTTGAAGTCCTAGAAAGAAATTTAACTCGCCCATCATACTCATTTCAAACTCGTCGTGCATGATTTTAGAGAAATCATCACATAGCTCTTGACAAGTTGATTCGAATATAATGTCATCAAATTATATTTGAACAATGATAATATGTGATTCCTTTTTCTTGGTAAAAAGAGTATTATCTACTAATCCCATAGTGTATTTGTTATCTATAAGAAAAGTCTTAAGTCGGTCGTACCAAGCTTTTGGTGTTTGCTTAAGACCGTATAATGCTTTCTTGAGTTTGAAGACATGATGTGGTTTCTCAAAGTCGGTAAAACCGGGATGTTGAGCAACATACACTTCTTCGTTAATAAACCCATTAAGAAAAGCACTTTTAACATCCATTTGAAATAATTTAAAGTCATAAGCACAAGCATAAGCAAGTAATATTCTAATAGATTCGAGTCTAGCTACTGGTGCATAAGTTTCATCATAGTCAATCCCCTCTTGTTGATTATAACCTTGTGCAACAAGCCTAGCTTTGTTTCTAGATACTACACCATTTTCATCCATTTTATTTCGAAAGACCCATTTCATTCCAATTATGGTTTGATCATTAGGTTTTGGAACTAGTTTCCAAACATCATTTCTAACGAATTGGTTTAACTCTTCTTTCATGGCAATTACCCATGATTCATCTTTTATTGCTTCATTTATGTTTTTCGGTTCAATGGTGGATACAAAACAAAAATAGTTACTTTGATTTTGGGCTTGTGACCTTAAGGTTCTTTGATTAAGTTGTCCTATGACCTTGTCTAAAGGATGACTTTTAGATTCTTTGATGTTTACAATTTTTTTATTTAATGGTTCATCTTCCTTGTTATTATTAATTATTTCTTGACTTTCTATCATTTGACTTTCAACTAAGTCATCATCTACCAAAGGTGATGTCTTAGAGGGAGGTGGACTTTCGTCGAATGTTATGTTCAACGATTCCTCGACTATCATTGTTTCTTTGTTTAGGACAATGTAAGCTTTACTAGTTTGAGAATAACCAAGAAATACACATTCATAAGACTTTGGGTCAAACTTGGTGAGATAATCTTTAGTATTAAGAATAAAGCATTTACAACCAAAGACTCTAAAATATCCTAAAGTTGGCTTTTTACCTTTATAAAGCTTATATGGTGTTTTGTTTAGGAAAGGACGAATTAAGACTCTATTTAAAATATATGTAGAAGTGTCAACCGAGTTACACCAAAACTTTTGAGGAATGTTTTGTTCATTAAGCATTGTTCTACTCATTTCTTGAATTGTTCTATTTTTACGTTCTACCACTCCATTTGATTGAGGTGTTCGTGGAGCCGAAAAGTTATGTGTTATACCATTTGTATCACAAAAGTTTCCAAATTGAGTTTCGTTGTCAAATTCACGACCATGATCCGTTTGGATCGACACAATTTTAACACCTAGTTGATTTTGAATTTTCTTGATAAGAATTTCAAATTTATCAAAAGCTTCATTTTAGTTTTCAAAACAACGTCCAAGTAAATCTTGAGTAATCATCTACTATGACCAAAGTGTATAAGTTGCCTCCGTAGCTTCTTATAGCGGATGGACCAAACAAGTCCATATGCAATAATTCTAGACACTTAGATGTGGACACCATATTTTTAGATTTGTGACTACTATGGGTTTGTTTACCAATTTTGCAAGCGTCGCAAAAGTGTTGGTTATATTTTAGTTTTGGTAAATTCCTAACTAGCTCTTTCGAAGATAGGTTTTGTATAAGTCTCATATTAGCGTGACCTAAGCGTCTATGCCAAAGAGATGAGCTATCATCTAACATTGTTAGGCAATGTTTGTCATTAGATGTTTTATCTATTTTCATGACGATATGTTATTTTTCCTAACTCCTTTAGCTATGGTGATACCATCTTTAGTATTTTACTACCATTTTCATCAAATAGTACTTTATACTTTTTATCACATAATTGGCTAATACTAAGTAGATTAAATCCTAACCTATCTACATGAGCAACATTTTCAATAGTTAGAGAGTTATGAGCGATCGTACCTTTGCCAATGATTTTGCTTTTGAGATTGCTACCAAAAGTGACATTACCTCCGTCATACTCTTGGTATGATGAGAAGAGACTTTTGTTGCCCGTCATGTGTCGTGAGCATCCACTATCTTTTATCCATTCATCAGGTTCCAATCCAACTTTTAAGCATACCTAAGAAGCAAATAACTCAAACATTTGGTCCCCAATATCTCATGGGCCCGTTTGGGTTAAACATACCATTTATTTGATTCATGTATGGAAATGATGGGTAAGAGTTTCATGACATGTAATCTGGAGTTTTATATGGTCTAGGAAAGTTTTGATTCCAACCGTTGTGTTGGTAGTTGGAATGTACGTTGTGGTTGCTCTTAGGAAAGGGGCGTTTGGCAAAAGGTGTTTTATGTCGTTGTTGAGTAGTTTTTGATCTAAATTCATTTTAGCAAGTCATACTCGATGTAACGGTGGTTTTAGTTTAACACTATCCTTGGTTTTCTTTGTTACTTTGACAAATTCACTACGATCCGTATCAAAAACATTCTGTCCTTCTTAAGTACCCACGGCACCATTTGGTTCAACGGACGGAACCCTTATTTTGGGTCCGTTTGGTCCGTGCTGTACTGCAGCAGTTTTGACAGTTTGTTCGTTCTTTTCGGCCGTTTTGTTTTGACTCTTTGGAATTAATACCTCATTAAATCCTAGTCCATTCATATCTCCTGTTGTTTTATGTATTTTAACTATTTCATCGGCAAGTGCGATGTTTTTGTTAAACCTTTTAAATTTAGAATTTTGTTCGATTAGAACATCTTGTGTGAGCTTTAGTTTTTCTATTTCAAGATTAAGCTCTTGACATGATTTACAACCATCGTCATTTGCTTTTCCTTTTTCAAGTCGTTTTGCTTTTTCTTTTAACTCATAAACTTCATTTTCCAAAAATTCCTTTTTTGTTTTTAAAAATTTATTTTTAGTTATGATTTTTAGACTTAGCTCACACAATTGATTATATTGTTTTTGCAAAGTGTCATCATCAATAGAAGAATAAGAAGAGTCGGAAAGTACCTCGTTTGACTCATGTGCCATTAGAGCGATCTCTTCCATGCTTGATTCTTCATCGTCTTCACTATCACTCCAAGCACCACTTACAAAAGCTAGTTGAGTTTTGCTTTTAGGTGGCTTGGGACATTCTCCTATGAGATGACTTGCATCACCACATCTAAAACACTTTCTTTCACCTTTACCCTTTTTGTCATCCCGATCTTTTCAGAATGGCTTCTTTTCTTCTCGAGGTTGTCTTACAAACTTTCCTCTTCTTCTAAGGAACTTCTTAAAATCTCTAACGGCCATGGCATACTCCTCATCTTCACTACCGAGCAAGATTCGTCATCATCACTTGATTCCGCCTTTGCTTTTAGAGCAACGGATTTGATCTTCTCCTTCTTCCTTTGATGATCTCCGAATCCTCCATCACCATTTCGTGTACTTTGAGGTTACCGATTAGCTCGTCTAGTGACATTTTGAGAGATCTTTTGATTCTTCAATAGCGGTCACTTTAGCTCCATTTGGGATGGAGTGCTCTAAGAAATTTCGACAAAGTTCTTATTACGAAAAGATTCATCAAGTGCTTTAAGTGATGTAATAATAGTATTAAAGCGAGCAAAGCCACAATCAATGGTTTCATCTTCGGGATAACAAATTGTTCATATTGTTGAACAAGAAGATCAATTTTGTTATCCTTGACTTGTGAATTACCTTGATGTGTAACAATCAAAGATTCCCAAATATCTTTGGCGGTTTCACACATAAAAATTCTTTCATATTCTTTTCTAGGTAAAGCATTATAAAGCATCATTTTAGCTTCATTATTTTTAGCAACTAATTTCTTTTGTTCATCAACAGAAATATCCTTTGTTGTAGAACTAAAATCCCCTTTAACAATAACAAACCAAAGATCTATATCTTTTGATTTTACATATGTTTCAAAACGGTTTTTCCAATAGATAAATCCATTGGTTTCAAAGAGTGGTGGTCTTTGCATAGATTGTCGTTCTTTAAAGTTTTCGTAATCCATGGATCGTTTCAAGTTTATAAAATACAAATTATTTTAGAAATTCTTGAGCAACGAGCTCTGGTACCAATTGTAGAAAACTAGAAGGGGTTGAATAGTTTTCCAATTAAAAACTTTGTTTTGAAACTTATTGAAAGATCAATTGATATTGATCTTAGATATGTTAATGAAATATGCAAGCAATATGTAAAGAGTAAATAAGGAAAGAAATGATCAAACCACAACAAGTTGTATATAGTGGTTCGGCCCACAAGGACTCTTTTTCCTTGCCCTACTTCACTCCTCGAGTCTCACACTCGAGAGTTTAACTTCACTAGTCAACAAGCTCCTTTCACCGGCGGAGAAACCTTTACACTGCCACACTATTTCGACACTAAGCTAGATGTCGAGTTCTTTCCAAGGGTACAACCACTCCCACACACAATGTATTTTGAGGACTAAAATACTAACCACTCACACTCACAAGATTATGATGGTTTAATACAACAATGAAGTATGAATCAACACAAGATCATACAACACTAAACAAACAAGACTTCAACTTCTCGTTTGAAGCTTGAATGTGACTTGATCTTCTTTGCTACAAAAGAGATCACTAATATGATATGAAACCGAGTTAGAAAGGTTAGAGAGAAGATATGTAAGAGAGTATGATAGAAAGGGATGAAAAACTACTTGGTTTGGCTTTGCTATTTATAGCCAAAACCATCGCCAGAGCACCACGGACGGCGGACCCTTGAAAGGGTTCCGTCCGTTATACATTTTGGTGCGCTTGGTCTGACAAAGAAGATATCAAGATCTTTTCCAAAGTCAACCATATCTATGTAAGATTGTGTAAGATCTGAAGAGTACAAATCTACACAAAATATCTAATGAAATCTTCCAATGATTTCCATGATGCATCACATGATGTCATGTGTTGTTTTTCTATTTTAGAAATATGCAAATACATAAGTAATGTTTAGTTTTAAAGAAACTAAAACATTCTAAAAACTACTATCATACATTATGCTTAGACTCATTTAAAGATATGATTAGTCACAATGTAAATGCTTAAATGATGAAGATATTGTTTGAAAAACTTGTTTTAATATCTATTAAACTTGACAAGCTTTAAGCTTTATACAAATTAAATTTACTTTTGTCGTTAACAAAACGTAGGTAAAGATCAAAAATATAAATAACGTTTAATGACGATATTTGTATTAACAAAAATATCATGTGTCAACCTCCGAATGCAATCATACAAGCCAATTGTAACCTCTTCACAAGTAGCTTTCTTTTCCTCGTCAGAAACATCTACGGATTTAGAAAATGACGAGTCGCATGAAACGGTCTATGAAGTTCGATCCCACCCGATCAATGATCTCAAAAGCTTTCGTAAAGGTGTTCATCATGGGAGAAAGTTGCAAAGAATAGCCTCTTTCACCTATCCATAGCCTCATAGATATATCCCATTGCCGCTTTTTATCGCCATCAACCATTCTAAGAACCTTCACAAGTGGTCCTATTAACTTAAGAGCATAAGCAAAATTTCTCCAAAATGAATCATTTAGAATGATTTTCACCACTTGCTTCCCAGCCACCTCCTTTGACCATTTGCTATTATTCCAATCATCAGAAGTGATCATCTTCTTCAAGTTGTTTTGTTGAATGTGTAGTTGTGCAAGAGTGATGAACGATGTTGCAAATCTGGTGATTGCAGGCCTATGCAAGTTTCTTTTATTTGTGAACCTTCTCATCATGTTCACAAGACCAACATGGTTATATATATAACCATTCACGAACATAGCCTTTTCAAAGAACTCTTCACTCTTTCAAGCTTTCCGATGTCCTCTAACATAAGATCAATACAATGCGGCACACGGTGTCCAATAGAGATTCGATCTTGTGGCTTCTAGCAACGCGCCTAATAATCAACGAGAAAGCATTAGCAAATCGGACCAAAGCGTCAACTAAGCGAGAGCAAAAGAGTGTAAAGGTTCTACTTTTCTTACCGCTTTAACATAGTTTGATGCATTATCAATAACAACTTGAATCACGTTCTCCTCTCCTACTTCTTCCACCATTTTGTCAAGCATTTGATACAATGTGTTGCCATCCTTCTTAATTTCGGATACATTTATGGATATTATAAACACCGAACCTTTTGGAGAGTTCACTAAAAGTTCACAATATCCTTTTGAACCGTGGAATCATGCCATCCATCCGATATTATAGAGAAACGCCTTCACAGCCCATTCATTCTTGTATTTTATCATGTTATTATCAGTTTCTTCCACTTCTTTTTTTAGTAAAGGAACACTAAGCTCGTACATGCTAGGTGGTTTAAATCCCAGACCAAATTGAGCTACCGCTTCCATTGCAACCTGAAAGCTATCATAGTTAGCCGCATTAAAAGGAAGCCCCGCATCAAACCACTTAGCTATCTCTCTACAAGCATGGAATCTTAGCTCCTTTTTACACACTTCATTTATCGTTTGTTGTCTTCCGCGTTTTCTGCCCGTAAGTACATCAACAGGATTACGAGTAAAGTACATGTTCATTGGACTCTTATGTCTTGGCTTTTTAGGAAGACCTTTGCTACTTCCTTCTCCCGAGCTAGTTCCTCTCTTCATAGATGTAATAACACAATCCTCCTCATCCTCCTCACTGTGTTCATCTACTTCATTTATCCTTGGGAGCATTGATTAGGTTGCTTCACTATTTGTTTATTTATCATATACTCGCGAACTATTGCTTTAACATGCTCTGGACAACTAGGACAATCAGTAACATCCCTAAAACCTCCAACTAAATGCTTCTTTAGACAAAATGCTCCACCGTTAGTTACTTTGAAGCAAAAGTTGCATTTCAAAATGTTTTTGTTCTTAGGATCCTGGACTAAATATCTCCTTGTTGGATCCTTAGGTTCGCGTGGGTTAGTGTTGCTTGGGTTGGTCGCGTCCATTCTAATGTGAATATTTCAGAAAGGGAAAATTAAACAAATTACAAATGAGAAAATCATCAAATTAGCAGAAAACTCAAAGTTATGTAAGAAACCGAGTAGCAGAAGTATTTTTAAAAAATGTGAGCCATAAATTGCTCTTACATAGGAGGAAAAAACACGAAGATTACATACAAGAATGAGAAGAGGATTAATAAAATAAGAGAGTCAAGAAAATACGACCAAACACGTAAGATGCTCTTAAAAACACTAAAGTATGAACATAATAGCTTTAAAAAATAAAATAAGAAGAGGAATTAAGAAGGAAATACGGATAGATCATAAAAAGAATGTTGGATGAGAGAAAAGCGGGTGAAAGAGGAAGTTACTTGTGGGTGAGTAGTTGTAGGTTTTATCTCATAAAACCTAGGCCCGTTTGGTTTGCTTAAATGAATTACTATGGATATGGTTTGAGGATAAATTTGAATGGAATGACTTCAAATAAAAAATAATTAAAAATATAATTGAGAGATAGTAGTGGGCCCTAACTTTTGTTTCTTTTGTTTTGTGATGGAAAAAACATGGGTATCCTCAAACCACAAAAAATAGCCACTTATCTAGATACCTTGTTTGAAGGGTTTTCTTATACCCATATCATCGTTGAAACACATTTTATCATTCTCACACCCATACACCCATACCAAACGGGCCCTAATTTACTTTAAGTAGGGCTTTATTGGAGGCTTTCTTAAAGCCTAATACCCAACTAGAAAGGACTAATAAAGGTCCACTTAAACCTTTTTAGTTTAAATGTCCTTTTAAGACCCAAAAACACATGAGGCATTAAAAAGGACTTTAAAAAGACGCCAAAAAGCATCACCTTTTATCGCCTTATGTAATGGTTACGCATCAAGGGTCCCGATGCGATGAACTCACTGCCTCGGCTCGCCTCACGCCTTAGGCGCAAAAAGGCGCGCTTTTTTAAACACAGGCTTGGGGTATGGTTGGCTGCTAGAGTGGCGCCAAACCACCAGCCGACGAAAGAGACGACGCACCATACCGGTGCTCGTGCCGTAGCTAACAGCAGACGCCATTTATTTATTTATTTATTATTTTTTGGTTCGTAGGTGGCTGAAGCAAGGAAGAAGACAATCCTTTATTAGGGATAATGTTAGGGATGCGCTTTGTAATATCCGAATTTTTGGGCTTCGTTGTATGATGGGTTTTGTTGGGGTCCTATGTGTAATATCCGAATTTTTGAGCTACTTAACATTTAGGCGAATTTTTGATTAAATGGTATAATATTGTGTATGTTTTATTTTATGTAAAAAAAAAAAAAAAAAAAAAATTGTTCAACCAAGACCAATTTTTGGTGCTAAAAGTAATAAGACAAAATGTGATGCCAAAGAATTTCGATGCCATATAGTGTTTCTCGACGCCAACACTTTTGCCAACCACACGAGCGTATCCAATGCTCTTAGAATTAAGCGGTAATATTTTGAATCGTTTTTGTCTTTTTCTTCCTCACTGGAAGGAAGAGGTGACGAAAAGAGTCGATGTGATGGCGAGGAAGTCATGAAAGCCACGTCGAAACTTGAAAGTGGCGAACTTTCTCGTCACCATAACTTTCGCTCTTAAATGCGTGTAGGAGGTAGTGGTACATGCTATTTTATAAAGAGTTAATTACATAAATGGTCATTTGTGGTTTGATCATTTTTCACTTTCGATCACTAAAGTTTTTTTTTACTAGCTCGATCCTTTATCGTTTGCATATGTTACAAATCCGTCCATATCCGAATAAAATGACTAAAAAGCCCTTGTAATCTTCTTTTTCAAATCCTTTCACAATTATGTAACGGCCGTTAGTCCTTTATACTAACGGTCGTTAGTTCTTTATACGTTTTCATCCGTATTTACATGTTTTCATCCGTATTTATACGTTTTCCCGTATTACACGTTTTCGTGCTGTTACACGCCATCCGTATTTACACGCCGTCCGCTTTTACACGTTTTAAATGCTTTTACGCCACCAGATATACACGTCGTCCGATTTACATTTACGTTTTACACGCCATCCGCATTTTTACGTTTTCATCCGTTTTACACGTTTTCATCCGCTTATTTACTCGCTTTAACACGCCATCCGTTTTACATGTTTTCGTCTGTTTAACACGTTTTTCATCCGTATTTACATGTTTTTACACGTTTTCGTCTGTTTTACGTTTTTATCCGTGTTACGTTTTACGTTCGTCGATGTTCGCGTTTTAAATCGGTTTTACGTTTTAATACGTATTTACGTTTTCATCCATTTTACGTTTTAGTCCGTATTTACGTTTTCATCCGTATTCTGAGTTTTCGTGTTTTATACGTTTCATCCGTATTTACGTTTCGTCCGTATTTACGTTTCGTCCGTTTTACGTTTTCTTCGTTTTACACGTTTTCGTCCGTTTTACGTTTTCGTCCGTATTTACGTTTCGTCCGTTTTACATGTTTCGTCCGTATTTACATGTTTCGTCCGTTTACGTTTCGTCCGTGTTACGTTTTGTCGGTTTTACGTTTTGATACTGTATTTACGTCTTCATTCGTTATTACCGTTTTCGTCTCGTATTTACGTTTTCGTTGGTTTTACGTTTCGTTCGTTTTACGTTTTCATTCGTTTTACGTTTCATTCGTTTTACGTTTTCGTACGTATTTAAACAATTTCTTGCGGTATTTTCACGTTTTAAATACATTTTACGCTTTCTTTTCGTATTTACGTTTTGTCCATTTTACATGTATGTTTATAAGCGTGTAAAACCAAATGAAAAAGCGATGTAAATACGGATAAAAACGTTTAAAAATGATGGCGTGTAAATACGAACAAAGCGATAATAAAACGGTCGCTGTAATAATCTGGGATGAAAATGGTAAAAGCGAAAGCGTGTAAAGGTTAAAACATGTAAATACGGATGAAAGCGTAAAACTATCTGGCTGCGTAAGCGGACGGCATCGATGATGAACATGTAAATACGGATGGCGTGGCGCTGAACGAAAGCGTGTCTGAATGGCGTGTAAAGCAGACGCGCTGTGGTAATCGCGTAATCGTGTAAAGCGGACGGCGATGTAAATAAATGGCGTGTAAAAACCGACGCAAACTCGGACGGCAAAATGTAAAATGAGCGGCGTGTAAAAATGGACGGCGTAAATGCGAATGGCGTGTAAGCGAGATTTAAAACATGTAAGCGGGCGACAATATTAAATACGGATGAAAGATAACAGATAACGTGTAAAAGCGCGACAACGTGTTAAAGCGGAAGAATATGTGTAATTATTGTAATGTGTGTCTGACGGCGTGTAATACGGGCAACGTAAAGCGGGCAACGTAAATCGGGGCAACATCAAATATGGATAACGTGCGACGCGAGGTAATATGGCGCAGCGGCGTGTAAAACGGACAACGTGTAATTACGGATGGCGTGTAAAGCGAGGCGAAATGTGTAAAAGCGGAAGCGTGTAAAAGCGAGCGGCGTATAATCACGGATGGCGTGTAAGCAGACGGCGTGTTGTACTGGATGGCGTGTAAAAGCGGACGACATATAAATACGGACGAAGCAGCGTAAATACGGATGAAAGCGTATAAAGAACTAACAACCGTTAGTATAAAAGTAACGGTAGTTCTTAAATATGAAAAGGTTTGAAAAAGAAGATGACGAGGATTTTTGGTCGTTTTATTTGGATATGAATTGATATCATAACATACTCTGACGCGTTATTAGCTAGTCGAAAAAAAATTAGTGATTAAAAGTGAAAAATAGCCAAACCATAATTACTTAATTTATGTAATTAACTCTTTTATAAATTATAATATTAAATTCTTTTTACTGTTGCTATCTGTTTTTAAGTGCATACACACTATTAACACACCCACAAAAATTCCACGTAGAAAGAGACTTGACTTCAAATATGCAATAACTGTATCTGAGTGGGTGTCGTGTGGTGTTCGTCATTTTCACGCAGTTTTATTTCCATTCTCAAAACCTCTTCCAATTTCAACTCCACCAAAACAAACAAAAAACCAAAAACAAAAATGAACGAAACAACAATAACAACTACAAACAACCTTATAAAATTCCCAGAACACGAACATATAAACTGTCCTAGATGTGACTCAACCAACACAAAATTCTGTTACTACAACAACTACAACCTTTCTCAGCCTCGACACTTTTGTAAAAACTGTCGTAGGTATTGGACTAAAGGTGGCACCCTTCGTAACATACCCGTTGGTGGTGCTACACGTAAGATCACTAAACCTAAAGCTAAAAACAGCATGTGATGACGTCATCACAGTCCAGTTTGTCAGCACCAGTGCAAAACAACAACCCACAAGTGGAGATGAAAGTGGAGCATGAACATGAACATGTGCATGGGCATGGGCATGGGCATGAAGAGGTTTTAATGGTTTTGGGAATTTGTTGATGGGTGTGGGGCCCATGGGTGGGTTTGGGAGTTTGTTGATGGATGGTGGTGACGTGGCAAGTGAGGAGGTTTTGATACGGAATCCGAATGTGGGTGGTGAGAATGATGGTGCTGGTGCTGAGATGAATGGGTGGCCTGATCTTTCTATTTTTACTCCAGGTTCGAGTTTTCGTTAAGTATAAGATTTGGTTTAAGGTTTCTAATTGTAGTTCTAGTGTAGGAGGTGATGTTATAAAAGATATATAATTGATCACATGTGTTTAGTATTTGGTGTTTGTAAGTTTAATTAATGGTGAATTTTGATGATCAAGGAATGAATATTTATGTTACTATTGCCTAATAAGTTTGTGGATTTCCGATGCAAAATTCAGTGTAAGGATAAAAACGAGGCCTAAAAATAAAAAATAAACAATGTTCTGTAGAGATAAAATAAGAAATAATCGTTATTAAAGTGTTTCGCATAACATTTTTTGATGCAACTTGGTGAATCAAATATTAGTAGTCATTTATCAAATATATGTAACATATTATATAGAGATTTTGAGGCCTCTATAATTTGGAGGCCTGGTGGTGACTGCACACCCTCGTATACGGCTCTACTAATGCCTAGCAACATTTCACAAGGTGATTTGAGTGTTTGAACTTGTTTGTAGTGTTAGAGGGTATGGGGGTTGCATTTTGAAAGAGATTATCTGATTATTTGCGTTTTCTAAAATAAAGTTTGGAAAAAAAGATTGAAACCTTAATTCTCAGAATGTCACAACAACAATAACATAACCAATCCATGAGCGAGGTATGGGAGAAGTAGAATGTGAGCATATCTTATCCCTCTGCGAGGATACATCCAAGAGTAGTGAGATTGCTTCAGGAAGACTCTCAGCAGTGTAAGTGTGCGGGTGAGAGTGCTCAGAAATAAGTGTGCGGGTGTTTCAACTCGCTAAACACCCGATTTAATTAAAGGTGTGATGGCATAGTGTTTGATAGATTTTGGTTCACATGTAGAATTTTCACAAGATTTATCATGAAAAATAAATGAGATGATCCACTTTATCAGTATTTTGACAAGTTTTAATTATCCAAGATTTACATATGAACTTACCTTTAAACATTAGACCAATCACTGTCATTATAGCTAAACGTTACAGATAGATTGTCAACAGATAATCACTTCTAAACCAGGATGTGAGGATGTGTAAAACATGGTTTAATGTGATTAGTTTTCTAAAGGTTATACTTGTTGACATTAGGCTTTAAAATTTCATACTAGATTATCAGTTGGAATAATATTTAGTTCAATCTTTTGTTTGTTTGGTAAGATTTGGCTTATAAAAGATTGCTTTAAAATCAGATACTTTAGGTGAGACTTGAAAGCATGGGTCTTTTCATAAACAAATCATCTGTGTAGCGTGTTACAAGAACACCTATCTTGTGTTTAAAGTAGGTGTTTTGATTGGCTTATTTTAGGAGCTTATTGGCTTATTACAATTTAAAACAGAAACCAAATCAAGTAAAAGAGGGCAGCTTCGAAATTTGGACCCACGTTGTCAGTATATCCGGAATATAGTTTTCTTGTATTCTTGAAGAAGATATTATAAATATTAGATTGTGATGTCGACAAAATGTACAATCCAGTTTCACTGCTTGTAAGTTTTTTACTATTTCATTTGCAAATTTGATTTGATTTTTATCCTTTGGTAAATGATTTTCGCGTTTCTTAGACACATTTGTTTGCGGTTTTTAGACATAGAAAGCCGCATGCACCTAGTCAAAGTTAAAACAAACGAAAGTTAACTTTTTATAGTCGACAACAGTTTCTTATTCTATCCGAGGATGTGGTCCATTGTTAGACAACACGAAAGTTAACTTCTTGTTGGAAACCGATTTCTCTTTGGCCAGATATTTTCACGCTTAGCGTCTTCAAACTAATTCATTACACAAGTTTGATCAAGTTCATAACTTATGTTCGTCTACATTAAGGTCTACAAGTTGATAAAATGAGAAGAAAAAGTTAAAAAGTACTCTATTTGGTCTACAACTGAACGAATGATTGTGTTAGACGTGGGGAGCAAAGCAATGATTCAAAAGATGTAATGATGTCACATAAGCCGTAATGTTTAGTTATCGTAAATTTCGGTTATAAAAAAAAGTCCCACAGCCCATGATGAGGGTGATGGAGGACCACAGAGTAAGGTGTGTAGGCCTCACTAATTGCAATCAAACCCACATGGTTAGGCATGTTTGACATGTTTAGTGCCAAATCCATACATCATATCACTCTCGAATGTCGATGTCAAACCTTATTATGTCAATGATCTTCGGATCTTGTTTAACGATAAGGCTGAATGTCGATTTCAAACCTTATTATGTCAACGATCTTGTATAACGATAAGGCTGTTTATTCGGAAGGTATGAAAGTGAAGGAATAGACATTTGTAATAGGGTGTCGAGTGATCAATATAGCTGAAAATATTGAAACATCTCGCTATTTGCTTTGGTCAAGTCTTGTCTCGTTTAGACTGATCGTTTGATATATGTCTGTTTCAACAGAGTAAAATGGGTAAAAGTGTGGTTGGCAATGGTAAAAGTATTAACTTTTCGCAATAGTTCTAACCCTTGGCTTTTTATTTTATATTATATTTCACCGCTTTAAAATTATTGTCATAGATAAAAGCAGCGTAATTTAAGAAAAGTGGACCATTACATTTTAACGAGTCAAATATTATGCACACCGCTAGACACTTTTTGATTGGTTGAAAATAGACTTCGCTATTGCAGAACATAAGTATAAGGATAAACTATGAAAGTCTTAACAGGTTTCTCCCGCAAATTTCAAAGGCAATCCAATCTCAAAATGTTCGCAAATCCCATAAATTAGTTTAATTTATACAATCCAATCTCAGAATGTTTTCTGCATTTTGTCAAAATATCTAACTGGAATACTTGTATACTACTAATAGAATACCCATAACTTGTTATAGCAAACTTAAAAATGACAAGGTTCAGCTAACCACAATATTTGAGTTCAGCCTACGATTCTGTAGGTGACATAACATATCTCATTTTCACGATCTCTTTTGTTGGACTCAAAATCATCCTTGTCTCTCTCACTCGTTCCTGTCTCAATTGGCCTTAGAATTTTGACTACTTGTCCACGCCTTAACCCATAGTATCTTGCCACGGATCACTAGCCAAAATTCGAGGTAGCTGCAAAAATCATGCACACAGTATATCCAAATTAAATATACAACTAGAAGTTGAGCTCAAATCGACTTATTTTTGACTCCCTAGTTGATGTTGATTGCTTCCAATCTATCAAAAGGTTTGTAAACTTATAGTTATCTTAATGACAAACACTGTTGATAGAAAAGTAAGCGTTTGGACAAAATTGTGAGAGTACTCAGTTAGATCCCGGAGGTCAAACATGAGCCAAAAGGAGTTATATTACCATTAATAATCACTCACCTGCGGTTCTTTCACGGTATATTTGTTCAGCAAAGCTTTCTTTTCATCGTCTGTAAGTGGAACATGATCAGGAACAAGATTATGGTATCTGATGTTTACTAGCAGCTCTGCCTCCTGTATACATGCCGAAATGCAATTAAATGTCGATGATAATGCAACAAGATGGTGGAGCGGGTAAATTGATAGATATAAGGAAACAGCTCGTAAGTCGTCCAAAGTGTATTTTTATGCACAAAACCTCCTACATCACGTATTTTATATATCAAATTAGTGGGTAATTCATTTTAGAACACTAAAGAGGAAATGGACAATTTTTAACATGCTATATGTTTTATTTCACATGTGATCTAAGGGAGCACAAGTGTTCTTTTTAGCTGAATTGAACACTCCACTAACTAATCTATATGAAGTGGTCTATCGTCTATGAAACACCCATTCCGATACGCATAACAAACACTTAAAGCATTAACAGTTACCTGAAACACCTCAATTTGGAACTTTCCTGCTACCTCAGACTGAGACGCTTTCGCACTAGGAGTCATCCCAGTTCGAACCACTATGATTGCTCTACGTACTTTGTCATGTTCCATAACGATTAGATACTTCTTGATTACACCCACACCAATCTTGATACTTCATCAGGAAGAAAACCATAATCTGATTCCCAAATACAAAATATTTAGCTTTCATATCAACGATATAACTACAATGCCATATTCGCTTAAGAGGGTGTTCGGGATTGCTTATTTATTCTGTTTATCTGCTTATCTTTAAGCAGAAAAGTAGTATCTCTATCCAAAATCTTTCGGCTTATATGCTTATTTTTAAGTAGATAAGCAATTTTTCATAGCTTGTGATGCTTATTGATTATTAGTTTAAACTTAATTTTCACTTTCGTATATAACCTAAAGCCTTTTATAAACAAATTTGATCAAAAATTCTACCAAATTATTATATTCACGTATATATTGCATTTCTTACAAAGTAAGCAAATCCAAACACAATCTCTAGAAGTACTTATTTTTAAATAGCGTATAAGTACTTATTTTTAAGCAGATGCATAAGCAGCAAAAAATAAGCAAACCCAAACACCCACTAAAACTAAAAGACACAAATCACATTTGCATTGTGAAATACATTACATATCGAAAGGCAGGGGCGGAACTCTTTGAGGGCAGGGGAGGGTCCGGCCCTCCTAAAATTAAAGACACAATGTAAATATTATAGGTTTAGGGGTAATTTAGTTGAGGTTACAAACAAATCTCGATTACCCCAAAATTAATGGTCAAGTTCGCCACTGTGACGAAGGTAAAAGCAGACCTGATCAGTGTTACCAGGTTTCGACTTGTTGATAGTAAGGTTTTCCTTCTAATATCCCGTTAAACTTATCAATAAACTCCTTCCTACTCATATCAATCTCGAATCCTCGACCTCGTAACCTCTGTCTTTCAGCATCTCAAAACATGTTTTCCTGATTCTATGCAGTCTTGTAATCTCGCTATCCGGTAACGACATTATTTAAGCTTCCAAACCAAATTTCCTAGACAAATGTAAATAAAAGTGTAAAAACTCAAATACCCATTTGTCAACATATGAGTTTAACTTATTTTAGCTATCTAAAACTAAGGGCCAAGGGGGTGTTTGCTTAAGCTTATTTTTGGGCTTATAAACTAATGTGGTTTCAGCTTATGTTTCATAAGCCCATCTTTTCAACTTGTTTTGAAACTAATGGGCTTATATACAGGGACAGAACCAGGACGCGGTTTGATAAGGTGCATTTACGAATAATTATCTGAAAATGAGGAACACGATTTTTTGGACCAAAGGCATTTAGGAAAAATCGGGGTATTTTACAAAATTAATACTACACATAAAATCAATGGTTGTCCAGGACCACCCTAGTTCCGTCCCTGCTTATTAAGACATAATAAACGTATTCAAAAGTTTCAAAATAAGCCGGAAAAAATGAGCTTATAAAACACGAGCCGAAACACATAAGCAATAGCCCGGAAATAAGCAAACAACCACCCCTAAGAACATGTGTGTAACATAAGTATATATAGAATACTTTAAAAAATAACTATAAAGTGATTTTAAAAATATATAAAATGGGTTGTGTTATTTAAACCTGTTGAGAGTGACCAGAAGCAAGAAAGATGGCCGGAGTACTGAATTTTACGGAGAGTGCTGATGATTAAACCCTTGGCTTTATTAGGCTTTTTTGTATACAGGTTTTATTTTTAAGAGTGAGAAGATATTTGGTTGTTAGCCCAATTAAACAGGTTTCGGTTTGGCCCAATTCAAATGCGCTAGTTTAGGGGCAAAAAGTGTTCATGGTAGCGTAATAGCAAGAATAAGCAAAGCCGGCACTAGCCAAGACGAAAAAAGCTAAACCGAACCAAATTTGTTAAAATCAATCGAACCGAACTAAAATTCGATTTTCAGTTTGAATATGGTTTATTATCTGAAGCTAGAAACCGATATATATATATATATATATATATATATATATATATATATATATATATATATATATATATATATATGTTTGGTTTATTATGAAAAGTTTTCTAAAATGAAAATAATGAGAAGGCGTGTGAAGGTGACGTGTGTCATTTGCCACATCACCATACCCACCTACACACCACCCCCAGCAAAATTTTTTTCCTTAAAATTTTTCTTGCATCACAGTTATAAAGTTCTTGCATCACAATCATGATTTGAGTGCATTAAGGTTATAAATTCTTGCCGCGATTATAAAGTTCTTTGCATCGCGATCGTGATTTTAGTGCGTTAACGTTATAACCTGATTTTAGTGCATCGGACTTGATGCACTTAACTATTAACTATGATGCGATAACTTATAATAAAGATGCACCAAAACTTATTAGTGCATTAAGGTTATAAGTTCTTTGCGTCACAATTATGATTTGAGTGCGTTAAGGTTATAAATTCTGCATCACAATTATAAAGTTCTTGCATGACAATCATGATTTTAGTGCATTAAGGTTATAACCTTGATTTTAGTGCATCATAATCGATGCACTTAACTATAATATGATGCGATAACTTATAATAAAGATGCACCAAAACTTATTAGTGCATTAAGGTTATAAGTTCTTGCATTACGGTTATAAAGTTCTTGCATCATAATCATGATTTCTTGCATTAAGATTATAAGTTCTTGCACCACAATTATGATTGTGATGCGATATTTTATCTTGTGATGCGATAATAAATTTTAGCGGGAAAAAATTTGCCCCTAAAAAATTTTTTTGGGAAAATTTTTTTAGGGAGGTGGTGACATATGTCATGGCGATGGCGTGCGATGTGGCAAAGGTGACATGTCACCTCGCGTATCTTCGTTCTTTTCGTTATAAAGCTTTCGTTTAACACTATATATATATATATACATACATTATATATAAGAGGAGTCTGCGTCATAATAAACTTGACGTCCATAATATCGTATCATATTTCAATGTCATCGTTGTATTATGTGGCATTTTTTAATTTTTTAAGGACATGTGGCGTTTTATTTAATATATATGCAGTTTTATTTTTTAATTTTGAAATTCGGATTTTTTTTTTTGTTATTTTTAAATTTTAAAATTGTTTAATTAAAAGAAGACATATATTGGTTTGAACTTGGGTCATTCATGAGTTTTCTAAACAACTTACCACTAGAGTAAATTGTTTTTGATTTATATCTTTCAAATCAATACAAATAAGGAGATGCTAAAAAATTACGCAATTTGTATTTAGGAATGTATATTATGAAGTTAACAATAAAAAAAAATATATGATATTTGGCATGTTGAGTTTCATCCATTATTCAAACCACTAATTTGTTTCTATAACCATCATCGATCATATTGGGTCTCAAAGCCCTAAAGTTAATTCTTCTTTGCATGAGGTGCATGTTTCCTGAAAATAACTATACCATGCACCATGGCATGTCGTGATTATTATCTTATGGCAATGAGCGAGGATCTTGTAAAATAGGGCATGTTGTGAACTTGTGATGGGTAAACTTTCTTGCTTTATGTTGTTTATGTACATCTTTCTTGTGTAGGTGGTTAGAGCATTCTTGTGTTCAAAGTCAATGATATTGAGGTTATTGAGTTGAGATTTTCTAAGATGACCATGTGATTTTGTTTGGGTACATCACGAATCTTTTGAATAATCAAAGTGTCTCAAACATAGATCGACTACGCCTTGTGATGCTATATGCTGCGATATGAAAAAGAGCCTGTTCAACCTGATGCGGTTGTTTAATAAATTGGCTTCTCGGTCTCCCTAAAGTACAAGCCGGGGTAAATGCAATATAAGTTTTTGATTACACTATAGCATAATGTGCCTTGCTTCTCTATTAGCGTTAACTAGGAACACGGGTGTTTGGATGTGCTATAATCCTTTGATCATGTGATCATTAAAGGTGCATAAGAACTTATTAGGCAATGCAAAAATATTAAATTCGGAAATACTTTCATGCGAAAAAGTTGGATGAATTGAATAAATCACTCTCAATGTTTATAAAGGTTGATCTTGGTTGCGATTGAATAAATCATCCCACTAATAAGTATTCTACTAAAGCCGGGACTCATGCATTTTATACTTTCTTTAGGAGATGAAAACCGAGGCAAACAAAGAGAGAAAAGAGTAACCTTGGAAAGTGGCGAGACCACTAAATCGAGGCAAGAAGATAGAGGTGAATCGGAGGAAGAAGATGGTGAGTCGACTACATATAGTAATGTCTAAACATAGTTGCATATGTCGAACAATATTACTCCAGTAGTTTCGAGTATTTCACGATAGTCGTTATTCTGATTTACAAGCGGCCCGGTATAGCTATAGAAGTATAGAAGTGTAGAAGTGTAGAACTGTTATGGCCTATTGAGGCATCTTGTATTGTTTATTTATGTTGTCGAGCCAATATCTTTGATATCGTATTTTGGGTGTTATATAGAATATTGTTTGGTTCTTTGTGCATTGTTCACTACTATGATAACCACTCTCAGGTCTCCATTGTGCTGCTACGAATCAACAATGGCTTCTTCTGTAGGTGCATGTATAAAGCGGGTGGCAAGATATACATGGTTGAAATTCTTGGGCGAGGAATCGGACTTGACGATTGAGACCAATGGTCGTGGAGGAACAAAGAGTCTTTCATTCTCTGCGGTACTCATAAACAATCCATGCTTGGAAATTCAACAAGATCTTGACGATGTGCGCGTTGTTTGCGATGTTTTACAACCCTTCTATTATAGTCACTCCTTTTTGGCGGATTGCCTATTTAGTTGACACCATGTAAGGTACCTATTCAAAATCGGATATAATTGCGACTGTCGTTAATCTCATTAAGGGTTCTATGGATAAATTGCAAACCCAATGTTAGCGATTCTTTTGGTGTTATTGTAATAAGATTACCAACTTTTTTGAGTTTCTTATTGGTAGATAATAGAAGTCATGTTTGATGATTGAGACAACATTTCATGCACCAAGTTTGCTACAAATTGCAACTTGCAAGCGTGTATTGGAAGATGTGGTAGATTCGCTGCAATCAACACATACTGCAGCCGTGAGTTGCATGTATCTGAAAGCGACTTTTATTAAGGTATTGTTTTCCATGTATTTTATGTTTCGGGGTTTCTAAGGTTGTATATTCCGCCTCTCGGGCAGTATCTGCTTGTTGGTCTTTGCGGCGGGACAAAGGCGCCACATCTTTGCGAAATATAGCGAACAACGTAGTCGATAGCGCCTATAATTGAAGGCTGGTATCAATAGCAGATTCATGAGATGCGCAAGCATTTGTTTCTAGGCGCATGCCGCCCGAATCTCGGGCTCGACAGCTGATGACTCACGAACGTCCATCCTGCGACTCATGATACCACGGTAGATAAATGGTTTATATAGTATAGTGGCGAAATTTAGCTTGCTAAATAATACAAGTACCAAATAAAAGTTTCGCGTCAAGTTTTTTGATATAACTCTGATTTGGGATTATAGTTTTCCTTAGATATAAAACATGGCTTGATGTAATATGCAAATCCCGAAGGCTATAGTTTTTCCACGAACTTTCATTCGAAGCACTTTAGGTTATCGACTTTATATAAGCGTAGAAACATGGCAATGGCTTTAGGTTCATATAACTTGCGTGAAAATTTTACGTTTTCGATTGTATGTTATTTTCTGAGTTTAAACAATAATGGATTACGGAAGATTTAAATTATCACTTGAATTAACGGATGCATCAGTGGGCTTGCCCGTAGCGTTATATCACGACAAGCGATGTTATCAATACATGAGGCCCGAACCGGTGTTGAAACACAAGTAAGGTTCTCTTTTAAATAATTTCGATTAAATTTGTTTACGAGTTTTAGTGCATAATTAAATGCTTAAAAACTCATTTTGCGGTTCTCGACTACTGCTTGAACACCATGGTGAACGGATGTCAAGAGAACCGAATCACGAACAAGTAAGATCGGTGGTCCCGACTACTTAATATTAACCATGATTTATTTATTTAGTTGTCTATGGATTATACTTATTAAATTTACTTTATGCAATGACGTCGAACTTTCGGTCTCTAAAAAGCTTGGAGTCGATAGGCAATATTTTGACGATTGTCATTTTCATTTCTAAAGGTGGTGAGTGATAAAAAATATATCATCGTTTGTTCACTCTTACGGGATTAACTAGCGACTGTGATGGGAGTAATGTTTTAATGAAATGTTAGACTTTGTTCATATGTTAGTTAAGGTAATAGTTTTAACTTGAGTCTTGTCATGCTTAGGCGGTGCTTTTTGGTGCATAGCATGAGTCTTGAATTGTGACGGGTTTAGACCACCGTCGCTTCACCAAACTTCGTGATCCATCACCAAATTCACTATAGCGTCTTGAATTGTGGTTGTGTAAGAGCTAAATTGGTGGCCTCGGGGGTTGAAATGGGTGTGAGTTCGGGGGCTGAAATGGCTGGCTTTTGGGGCTCAATGGGTGGGTTAGGGTGCTGTACATGGGACTCAATAGACATGGATACAATCAGTTTGTAGCTTTGTGAATATTAAACATCTTTTTTTAGATAAAACACCATAAACTGCGGCTAAAGTTATACTAATATGCTGATGGTTATTGTTGTTTTAGGTGCGGATGGATGGCTGACAAGTTGTAATAACTCATACAAGAATGATAGATGCAAATGTTACGTGTCCCAAGGTCGTGTGGCTAATTATATTTATACATCTTATGGATCGTTCTTTATGTCGCCTTAACCTTTGACACTATAATATTTTCATAGGTACGAGTAAAATCATTTCAAAATGTGCATGGATGAAGTAAAGGAGGCGAAATTGGGTGCACCAGGACGATCGATTATCTTTGGTTTCCGGTGGTGGTACCCATTTTAAACATGGAGTTGCTCAATACATTGAGAGGTATTTTTAAAAGGACTTCCTTTATATTACGAAATAGTGTTGATAACAAGTCTATTTTTGAAATTTGTGCCACGAGACATGTTTTTACAATAGTATTGATAGCAATGGCTTTGACTTCGACATCCTTTATCAATACTATCGCCTAAAAGTGTTGGTGTCACTTAACGCTCGTGCAATTGTTTTGCTTATTTTGGGGTTAAGTAGATCTTGATAACAGGAGCTACTAATTTGATATGAAAGAGAATTGCGGGATAAAAGCATTTTATTGGTATGATAGAAAAATTAGTTCACCTCTATTACGGTCACAGCTTGGCTTTTTCACGTGGAACAATTGAGTCGGCCGTTTTCAAGTTATAGTAAAAACATTATTGGTAATTAAAGTTATATGCGAATTTAATGATTAATAAGCCCGTATGCCACACAAATTGTAATAGTAGTATGGATTTAATGTGTTAATTTTATATATAATTTTATGTGGTGCCGTTTTTGCAAATCAAGTAAAACTTATAAAGTTTCTTCCGATTTGAAGGTTCATCAAATCGTGATATTGCTTTGAAAAGAATTCATAAATATATCAATACGGTTGAAGAAAGCGTGAAGAGACTCACACATAGGTGTACGGTTTTTAGACATTCTGTATTCAAGAAAATAGTTTGAATAACTTAGTTTGGGCACAAAATTATAAGAACTATTAGTTTATCAAGCTATATTTTGTAAAATTTTGGTTACAAAATATATTGTTGACAAACTTGGCCAAACTTTATGATAATGTCTATGGACCATAAACTTTAGACACGTTAGAATTTGTCCAGTCATGCCGCTACAAATATTTTTTAACTACTATATCCTTTAGTTTTAATAAGTTGTTATTCATGTCTTGCAATATAAGTGTTGAATATGTAATATAGTTGTTATTATGTTCGCTATATGGTATCATGGAACCGCACTTGTCTTTCAAGACGGAACATGCAAAATCATTGGCACCTCTACGATTGGCGTTTAATTGCCAAATATGAAGTCTCGATATGAAGTGATTGGCGCTGGGATTACACTTTGCGAGAAATGAGTGAAGCATTGCACTTATGTATTCGACTTCTTGGCTAAACCACCGTCATTGCATCTTAATATCGTTAAATGTATGTTCTGTTGCATGTGTTTATAATCTTGAAATGAATTGAATTTTTGCAATAAATGAGTTTTTATTTCCTGTCCAAAGGCGATGTGCTATGTGACAATTTAGCATCTCTAACATTATATGTCAATAGTATTGATAACAATGGCTTTGACTTCGGACTCCTTTTGTCCAGCTACTTTGTTTGCAAGATTAGCGACCCTAACGATTCGGTTCTAATGTCTCGCATCCGCTTTAAAAAACACACATGACAGCAACGCCGGCACAAATCCTCGTTCTATACAATGAAGAAGACATTGGTGATTAGTATCTCATCGTTGCTATAGAAAATTATTTATCTTTTTATAATGTTACTTCTATCGCTCACACACATGAAATTCAAGAAGAGAGAATTGATGCGAAAAGAAACGGGTATTTACGGGCTACTTTGTTTTGTTACGTTACTCTTTATTAGAAATCTATTCGTGGAGTTTATGACGAGGGTATCAGCGAGATATGAAAAATTATTCATGACAACATAGGTCATGTTTACATGGATGACACCAATATGAATGCACAGGTATGTTATATAATTTTTTTTTGGAAAACTTCTTTACAATTACCCGACTTCTTTCACTATAGTAAAACAATTTCGCCACTGGAAAGCGTCTCGTGAAAAAGAACTTTTGCAGGTATATATTTACAGTTATTACTTAAGAGGTTGCAAAATGGGGGGTTTGGCAATGGATCAAAACAGGACATTTCATATAGAGTCTGACAAGTTCAAAAAAATGTATGAAACTGATGCACAACATACACATATGAATGATATGATACTAATACAACCCCATCAAACTTAGATTTGGTCGATACGGATCGTAACAAATACTACTGAGATTAACAAGATAGGTGAAGAAGATGATGCACATGATATGTCTCTAAACCAGCTTAACACATAAATTGAGGAGCGTATGACACAAATGTCGATACTCCCAAGAAGAGGGAGAAAAAGCTTAAGAAAAACAAAGAAATGACATCAGACTGAAGTTGATTTTTCTGTCAAGTTGTTGCTACTTATATTGACGGTATTAAATTTTGTAGTTACAGGTATTCAAATAAACATCTGAAATGGCTATAGTTATGTTGTTTGTTGGAGTTGAAATGAAGGTAATTTTGAATACATACACTTCTGATACTCATTTAAGCCACGGGTTATCCTTCCGATTTTGAGTCCTATTCTTGATTATGTTCATGACAACATTCAACTGGTCTTGATACTAAATGTTTTCCAAAGATATTTTCAAAACCCAAGCATCCCGCTTACACGCTTTAGAATAGGTCCACGTTCAAAAGTCTTTGTTTAGGAGGAAGAATATTCTATCCTTGGATCTAACATTCATTCCACTGCTGGAATTTATGACGCTACTACGCACTGTTAAGATCTCATGTTTTTCACCTATCGATCTCGAGATGAACTATCATTGCATTTACACGCTTTGTTCGCACCACTAGACGATCACAACTCTAATAAAACTTACAAATTTCAATACGTTATGTATTGGGTCGGTTAAAAGCTAAAAAACGATACCATAAATACGAACCTTCATTGGGAATCTAATTATTAGTGTTCTCATTAATAATGGACATCCTTAAGGACATTTGAGAAATTAGGTTCATACTAAAACATATGTTCACACTATATCGACAAACATAACATAAACACATTCTACCTTTTCTTTAATAAACACAAACAATTAACAACAAATAGAAAAAAAATTAAAAAACAAATCAAATTACTTACCCGCTTTAAGTCGTTTAATGGATTATGGTAAACATCAATTATAGATCTTTAACCATTCATTTAACTTTAATTACTTTATAGTATATATTGATACACAAAATCATAAAAATAAAATCACAAGTCATACCCGTCCATCTGGACGGTTTGACACTAGTATATATATATATATATATATATATATATATATATATATATATATATATATATATATATATATATATATATATATATATATATATATATATATATATATATATATATATATATATATATATATATATATATATATATATATATATATATATATATAAGCACTTTATATATTTAATATATATATTTTATATATATTTATATATAAAACCATTAAAATTTTAACCTAATATTAAAAAACACTTTTATGCTTGAAATAATTTTTTTTATAAAAATCTATTTAATATTTACTACATAAAATAGAAAATGGTCAACATTGAAATGTGGAAAAGTCAATATGTGAAAAGTGGAAAAGTGAAAACTTATCTTTGGTAACTTAGAAATTTTACTATATACGCTTTGGTAACTTACAAATTGACTTACGAAATGTATTATGGGCGAGAAGTGAAATATTTGAATAGAAGTTTTCACCTTCTTGTAAGGAAATTAATAAAGGAGAATGTTCAAAATTCTAGAAATATATATATGATAATGATGTTTTCACCTTCTTGGCTATATAAACAACCTATTGTATAAGCAAACCCACGTATTAAAGTCGTGTAAAATTGAAGTGATAGATCAAAGGAATGTTGATGATTTTGAGGTTGGTTTATCTTATATACATACCAATTGAATTATCTCAATAAGTATGTGTTCGATTTTGAATTATTTCAATATGTACCGATTGTTAAAGTTGAATTATCGCATGTTACAACCGCTTGCAATTACATTTTGATATTTTCACGTTCTATTTTGCATGTAATGAAACACTTGCCACAATATCGCATATCGTTAATTGTCACCGCTAAGAACCGCTTGCCGCCGAGCGCGGTATTAGTTAAATTAAAAATATTTAAATTCGGTTTTGGTTTTGACCCATAACCGAATCGAACTCTATTCGATTCTCGGTTCGGTTTGGTCACATATTTTGATTCGGTTTCGTTATGCCCCAAAAAATTAATTGAACAAACCGAACCGAATAAACCGATTAACCCGTGAACGAAGCGGTGAACACCATAACCAACTCAAAGATTATAAGAAAAATATTAATGTGTTGGAGGGTGCGGAAACCAAAACCAACCTACACCGAAAAATTTAAGAAAACAAAATCGATTAAAAACCGATGGTTTGATTTATGTATGTTGTAAAGATCAAGTTTTGATTGTATCAAACCGAAAAAAGAAAATGAACCGGACAAAATACATACTCTTTAAACACTCTTGAAATTTTCATTAAAGAAACACAAAACAGTTCTCTTGTAGATTTTTTTGTGGTCACTATTCTTTTATTTATTGTGTCATTTTATGACACATAAAAAATTGTCTTCTAGGATTTATTTAGGGTAATTATCAAATACTAACCAAGTTTGAGATTTGTTTCAACTAAGTCAATTCTTCATTTGATTATAAAAACCACCCAAAATTTTTAAATAGTGGTTCATTGTGATTTTTTTATGCAAGAGTTACCGAAACGAAATACTTCTCAAACTTTGTTACTGTTGTGACTTATTTTGTTTTCATAATTACATAAATTTGATATACATGAAGTTGGTTTTGAGTATTTATGTTCACGGGTGGTGAACATAGCCGTTAGAACATTTTTCACAAAGAATGAGACAATATTGAAATTTTGATGGCTTTTATGGTTAATACAAAGTTTGAGTGTCCCGTTAAAACACTAATGACATTTGATTACTATTAGATGACATATTCCCGATTTATGATAATTAGTTTCTTATTGTCATTAACGTGTGTTGCTTAATCTTGAAACTTATAAGTGTTATTTTATGATGCCTTACAAATTCGACCTTGAAAAGACTAAACCTTGACAAATCAAGTAGAAACCGAAAACCAAACCGTAAATAAATCAAAAGCTTAACAACCGAACCTAGATAAAGCCGAAACCGAACATAAAGTAAAAAGCCAAATGATGGTGTATCAATATTAGTGGCCTAAGTCCACTAAAATACATGCTCAAATCAAGCCCATTATCGAAACCCGTCAATAAACACTGATAGCGGCCCAACTTAAATCCTGTGCCATGTAAGGCCGGATACAATTCATTAGGCTATCTTGAGCACATAGTACTAATGTTCCTCACCGTCACTAACAGTTAAGATATACCATTTGACATTGTGTTGTGGGACGCACAACAAGCACCACTTTATACGAGCCAAGGAGGATAGCCCATGTCCCTCCTTGTTCGCTCTCGGATGATCAACACCGGCCCTTAGGAGCCGTTGATCATCCCACAGGGTTTATCTGTTGGTTCAAGAATACCCAAACCCTTAATCTAGGATTTGAATAGAAAATAGCCCAAGTGTTTAGTCCGTTAAACACTAACAGTAATCGAGTGCATAGTCTCGCTGAGTCATCTTCGAGGATACTCAAGACGAGGCGAAGAAGAAGTCTCTCCACCTCGATGGCGTGGAACTTAAAGGGTGAAGACTAAGTCAAGAAGAAGATGGTGGATTCATGAGTGATGACAATAACCATCAATCCCTAAGACTCTCTCCAACTACTTACATCAAGACAAACCAAGTGAAGATCAAGGATGTAAAGACCAAGAAAGAGCGGGACAAGGCGAGAAAAGGTTGAATCAGATAAGACGAAGTCCTTATCAACCAAAGTCAACTTTCCCTAATGGCAAAAGATCGTGCTCGGTGTCATCACTAAACTTAGGAAAGTAGTCTTGTCTCTTACCTAGAACAGTTTTTATAATGTGAGACAAAATACATCGGTATTTTGTCTTCTCAGATGATGTCGGTTGTCACTTAGGAAAGAGTCAAAATCATGCATGTATAAATAGCATAAGAGATGGAGTGAAAAGGTTAAGTTGTGGAATTGTAAAAACACACACATATGAAGCCATCTTTTCACCTCCAAATACAACTTAGTTCTGAGATAGCTCAATGAGCTCTAAGAGTTGTGCTCGTGACTTAGCCCGAGCTTAGAGGAGTCACCAAACTTTGTCATTTCAATCCCAAGTACTATTCGCAAGTACTTGGGTAACGATTCTTTGTTGATTTATTTCTAATAAGAATATGATGTTGAAAATTACTTGTGTGTTTTACTTATGTTAATTTCAGTCAGTTCACTATTAACTTGTTTTATATACTTAAACTGCTTTTAAACGATAGTGAGCCGGGAACAACAAGTGGTATCGAGCAAGGCTAATTATAAAACTCGCTTTTTAGGCCGCTCTAAAAGTTTTTAAATTAGGATCCTAAATGGTCGAAATTGATGTACCCCAACTAGTCGATAAAAGGGTGGAGCTTATTCATCTGCTGCCCTAGACTCAAGTTGGCAAATTCAACAAATGGAAAAGCGAATGCTTTGCTATTTGATGGGATGGAACCTTATTATATCAAGTGTATAAATGAAGGTCCATTTGTCCCAAAGATCGCCAAGGGTTGCCCAAACTCAAGCTCGGCGGACCAGGATGAAAGGAGAGTGGTCAACTGTGACCAAAGACTCAAAAGTTTCATAATATCTTGTCTTCCGACGACATTATGGAGTCTGTTATAGAGTGTCATGAGAGGTAAGCAAACCCGATGACCTAGTTCATAGTCATGAAGGACCATCGATACCAAGGAAAACAGGATAATGGACACGAAACTTGAGTATAACACCTTCCGGCTAAGGACTCGTAAACTCTCTCTCAAACTTACACGGTACAAAACTCTTTTAAATGAACTGTCAAATGATGGTGTTAAGTTGTCCAAACATGAAATCAATGTTGGTTTTGTCAATCATCTCCTTGAGAAGTGGTTGAATTTCTCTCGGGACTTAGGAATGTTAATCATATCCAAAATCTTGAGCTTCACGAAATTTATGGAATTTTGTCTATGAGGAAAACCTCATCAACATACGATACCCGACTTAAAGAAGTCTCAAGAAGTCAAGAAGTCCTCACCACCACCTCATCACCAATATCAATCGCTTTTATTCTAACAATGTTGTTCAAGATTTTCGTGAAAATTCGATGATGAGCCCGATGAGAGATCAAGTGAGAGTACCTAAATGACACGAACACTGAATTTCGTGAAAGGGCACTCCTTGATAACTCTCGAAGGTTTATAAAAGAAACAAAGGTTTTCAAATGTCAAAGCAAATGAGGACACCGAATGCTTTAAGTGTCACAAAAGAGGTCATTTTGCAAAAGACATTTTCAAAAACAATTTCAACCCTCTTATAAACCATCGTGGTCAAATCGGTCCTCAAGCTTTAGCAAATTTCAACCAAAAATCTATACATCTCATCAAAACTTTCAAAACAAATGATCAAAACAAACCGTTGATTTTGAAGCTAAGTATAAGAAAGTCAAAGCTAAGCTTGCATTGCTCGAGGCAGTCCCTCGAAACAACAAAAAGTGTTCAACTGCATGCGGGGTAAAAACAAAGGTCTTGTTCTTTGAGACCTTCGATCGGATGAAGAACCGGTGTCATCGATGATGAAATGGTGCATGTCGACAGCACTAATGGCCCTCTCGAAGAGGACAAGCTAGTCGTTGGAAAGAGTCATGCGAGAAGCGGGAATGGGTCAACATCACTATGAAGAAGGTAAACATCTTACTTTCTATGGATGATGACTACGATTGGCGATCTTATATGAATTATCTTAATGTTGACCTTAAGTTCGTAGAAGAGCAAAGATTAAATCTTTTTTCAAAATACAACAAGTTAAGTTTTGAATTAAACAAGTGTAGAGATGAGCGCTTATTTTAAAACAAGCCAAGCTTGAGGTTGTCACTTTGCAAATTCAAAACACCGAACTAGTTAAGAGAAATCAGCTCTTCAAGATGAACTTAAATGGTACAAGATATTCTTGATAGTTGGACCGCTAAAAATCTGTGGTCTTTGATGTTGTGGGTGCCCCGGTAGCAAAAAGAGAGTCATAGGTGAAGATCATCTCACGACTCTGCAACAAAGACCAAAGTTCAAAACCATTTGTGTCCGGTGGTATGATTACCAATATGTCGACAACCCAAATTCCGATTGATTGGATTGAAGGGTTAATCCCGAGAGTAAGCTTCCAAATTTCGATTACGGAAGGATTCTTGAGCACGAGTGCCAAGCTCTTAAGAGCATGTTAGACTCACGATGTGCCCCAGTGGTAACTTGAACACATCTCACAGTCAGGCGTAATCAAACACCGCTTCCACCCCGAAACCTCTTCGAGGTGCCGATCCAAGCTACGAGCTTACTCCTCTAAAATTCAATCCTCACTCAAAAAGAAATGTCGGACTTGGTAGAACCATCCTGCAAAGACAAACAAAACAAATCCAACAAGAGTCTAATCCTCATCGAGACTTCAACATCCTCTGTCCCCATCGGTCGACCAAACCAAGAACTTCTTGAGCTTGTGAGGAAGTCGACGTAAAAGATGGATTCCATCGAAAAAGCCCCGATTCAATCAAGGAAACTAAGTCGACCTCATCTAGCTCATCAAAATCAAAATCCACCAACAAAACCAAGCGGTAGTGTGGTGTGTCATTACACTAGTCATACCACCGACAACTCGCTATAGAATCCTTTATTGTATGATCTCGCAATAAGGATGATCACGTAATCTATGAGACCACTTACATTATGTAAGCTCATCAAGAAGCAAACTATACCAAAGTTGGTCATCGGATGCTTCATCCTCCAAGCTTGACTCTCAAAATAGAGCAAAACCTTTTCCTCTTTGCCCTCACTGTGAGTTTAATGATGTTAGGAATTAGAAAATTCCATAGTGAAGAGTCGGTCACCCCAAATGTTATCTAGCATATGTTAGCTCGTAGATTTGTCGTTAGTCACGTTATTTATTGTTTTATTAGTTAGTCAGTAGCGTAAAATAGTTTAGTGCAACACCGTGGAGGAAGGACGGGTCTTTACCCATTGTATCCCTGATCCACAGGCCGATAGGAGGTCGAGTATTTGTAACTATAAATACCCCTTCCATCCATGGAAGGGGTGGTGCTTGATAATCTAATACTCTACAATTTGTGTAAACCTCTAGCAAGAACACCCTCTCTCTCTACTTTCTCTCTAAAATGGAAAACATGTATTTTGATCTCCCAAGACCACCCGAATCATCTAACACAATAAAATAACGATCCTACAATTGGTACCGAGCCAAGGTTATGTTGTTTTGATGATTCTTATGGTCTTTGCTTGGTTCGTATGGGTTTTGGGTTTAATGTTTGATCTTCGGTTTGATGGTCTAAGTTGGTTTTGATGTTCTTTGGTCATACTCAATAATGTTTTTATGTCACGCTGGTTATTGATGTTTTGTTATGGTTTGTCTTTCACATGGTCAATCTTTTGTTACAAGCTTCACGTATCAATATGAGTCAAACTGTTGCTTGTTAAAACCATTCGTGAAGATCAAACTGCTTCTCTTGTGGTCATATTGCGATCAAACATGGTCAAAACAAAGGAGAAAAAAAAATATATCATCTTTAATGTAGTTTTTCCGGGTTCGTTATGAATATGGTCGGAAAACCGAGTCGGAAAACTCATCTGAAAACTCGTAATATCTTGCTAGCGACTTGATGAACCCAATAATGACCGGCGACTTGTCTTGCTGTGTCGTCTAGATTCAATTAGCGACTTACACGAACTTGAGTAGCGAGTTATGCTAGCGACTTAAGGACAAAATTAGCGACTTGTTCTTTGAGCAGTCGTAGCGACTAAGTGCTAGCGACTAAGTGCTAGCGACTTAGTGCTAGCGACTTAGTGCTAGCGACTTGACTCTTGATGTAAATGATGAAGAATGAGAAGACTTGACATCAAAACCAAACACCAAGTACCCAAAACTCATAAAACCTCAAGATTAATTCATCATAGGTCCATGAAACTCAATCTACAAATCCATTTCATTCGACAACACAATCACCTATCTACAAAACCATCACTATTACGACTTCAATCATCATCATGATAAACGATTTTTCATCTAACGAGACACAAAGAAAATTCTTAAAAACTTCAAATAATCTCGCACTGTGATACAAGACTTCTAAATCGATTTATATCATCCAAATCACAAGTAACCATCATAGATCTTGACGTAATGAAAACATAATTACAATAATGATCTCGATATAAATTGGCACTTAATTGATACATCAAGACAACCTTATGTTCTACTCACTAATTCTCATCATCATAGATCATAACTATTGATTAATTTTGAACATCATAACGAGACATAACATGGTGTTATTCTCTATATGATCGCTCATGGCTCTCATAAAAGAAATCATCAAGCTAATATGGTCTATAATTTTCGAACATAAAAAGATGACTATAACAAGTTTGTTACTTCATCTTCTTGTTTCGAGATTACAAATACTAAATCGAGTTGTACTTCTATCTCTACCTACCTGGGTTGGCTTTTGAAGCTTCGTCTTTTTGATTGAACCATCCCTGTGGCGTTGATATTGAGACCTTCAAGCCATCCCTGTGGCGAGGTCTTGTTGTTGCTGCGTTGTGATTACAGAAACGGAAGAGAGACTTGTGAGGAGCCTTTTGATTATAATGAGTTGAGTGATGTTAGAAAATGGGAGGCGTTTTTTTTTTTAGAAAGAGATTAGGTTTTGTGTTTGATATGAGAAATTTTAGGGTTACGCCTTTTAATACCGGTTACTCAATTTTGTCATGGATCGGGTAATGTTTTCAAACATGGGCCTCAAGATACTAATTGTGTGGACTTTGATCAAACGTGATTGAGCTTGAGTAACCATTGGGCGAATCTTTGCATATGTGTGATATCTTTAATGGCTCGGTGAAACTTTGCACAATTATCTTGTGGGCTTTTGCACAAAGAACGTGATATGGTAGTATTATTTGTGAAATTTAAGTGTGTTACTGAATGGAGTGAATGGGGACGGATATTAATGATTTAGGTTAAGTGGAGTTGGTGTGTTAAATACCCCATTCGTGTAGGGTTAACAACAATTGACTATCCTGATATACATTGTTAATGAATTAGGTGTAATGTGCCTTTGTTCTTAAGCATTTGATTACATTGGGTCTCATTCAAGAATCAAATTTTGAAATATATCATTAACGTGTATTTGTCAAATGTCATGACACGCTCATTTGTTATTAACTTTGTGCCATGACCGAATATGGTTTTAACATGATCGATTTGATTTCATGGCTCGGTATTGGTTTCGTGGACGGTAAGTGAATGGTTGAATTTTTGATGAAAATTGAGAATTTTATGTGTGATTCGAGACCACCTATCAACGACTACTTACAATTGTGGTATCTCAGTGATGGTGAGATTTTTCTAATGTGAATCTCTACTATTGTTGAACGAGAATGATGGATATGTGTAGATCACGAATGGGCCTCTCATGATTTATTTGGGTTGGGCCTTGTGTTAAGGAGAAGATTTGTAAGGTCAAAGTGAAGTTGTTTATTTGAGATTTGATAATATGAGTTTTGTGAGACTTGATTAGTTTTGATGGTGAGATTTTTCGGTTATGAGATTTGATCATGAGTTTTGATGTAAAGATTTGGTGATGTGATTTGATGCGATGATGATTTGTTGAGATACGTTGTCATACTTTGGTATATACATTTTCATGGATAAAATTTCCTCACGGCTTGAAATGATTTATTTGAGCAAAGTTGACTAGGGGTTGTTTGGACGTATTTCTTATTTGATTTGAAGTGAAGATTTTCCGGGCACGTTTACTTATTTCGCCTTCTTTCTTTCTACCCTTCCGCCAAGATGACTTGTTTGGGCATTTATTGAAGTGTGATAAAGACTTGGCTATTTAGTTACGGTTGTGATTCTTTCTCGCTTAACCCACAACGTAGCTATCACTACGGTGTCTCACGCAGCATTGAGGATATGTCAAGAGGTTTTGTACATTGGGTACACCGCTTCTTCTTCACAAGGATTAGTACAAGTTTAAGTAACAATCCGGGAATTTTACGTCTTGTTCAAGTTTGGCATATCGGGTTTATTTCTCCATGTGGTCACAACAATAGCCGATGATTGCGTGAATGATGTGTTTACCAAAGTGTTGATTGGATGGTTGATGATGTTGATGATGTTGATAATGGACCGTTGATGAACCTATGCATGTTCCCTAAAATGATATTCACCGAAACCAAAGTTGTCATAACACATTCAAGTCGACATTGTTTACGGTTTTGTCTTGATTTTGTAAAATCCCGCCGAAAGAACCTATTTCTGGTTTAAATCATAGACTTGTAAAATCCGTGACAATGGAAACATCCCGGTATTAGTAAAGTGCATTTCGGATCTATCTTACGGTTTATTCTTGGTTTTGTAAAATCCATGAAGAAACTATTTCTCGGTTTAAACCATAGAGTTGTAAAATCCGTAATGATGGAACCATCTTGGAGAAGAGAAAGTGTAATTATGGATCTTTTGATGCCGGTGCCACGGTTTCGCTTCAAGAAGGGATAAAAGGTGTACTTCATGAATTGGATGTGTTTGGATATTCGTCATGGCGGTTTGGCTACTTCAAAGTTTTACGGGTTATGCTCTTTAAACCATGGTCGGATGAAACCATTATCATAGTTCACTTAAAAAGTCAAAGGAGGCTAGATTTGAGCTTTTAACGTAAGATGTGACAACGGAGTTAATTCAAGTATTATTTATTTGAGGTTGAAGTGAAATATCACGGAGAGTGTACTTAGTATCCAAGGTATCGGGATGGATGGATGAAGATTCTTCATGATCCTTGTTCGAGCTTATTATCAAAAATGAAGACTTGGAAATCTAGTTATTGTTGAGTGACTTTTACCTTTTCTTTTACCACTTGGGGAATTGGGCTCTTATCATCTCAAAATAACTATCACTTTAAGGAGTTACGTTGTAGTGCTCAAAGGTCACATTCAATTGTGGATTTTCAAGAGGTGATGTACGTCTTATACTTGATGGTTGGTTGGTTGAAGAGTATAGAGTACTTAGAGATTCAATGGAGGATGAAGTCTCGGCACCGCTCTTTGTTACATATGTGCAAGTATAAGTCACGAGTTCGGGATAGTTTACTCAGGTCAAATTCATCATATTGGGTTTTCCATCACCGTCACGACAAAGAGCCCTTGAATGATAATGGGTTGATTACATGTTTTGCCAAGAGAGTTGAAAAGAGAGATTATGACGTCTGTTCACATCGCTCATGCCTCGACTCTAAAGAAAAGAAATGTGTACGTTTCGAGTGCGATTATCTTTGAAAGAAGAGAAATCTTCTTATGACGTATGAACACAACAGCTCATGCCTCGTCTCAAAGAAAAGAAAAGTGTACGCGTCAAGTCGCTTTATCTTCCAAGAAGAGAAATCTTCTTATTATGACCATTCTCATCAACATGCTTCATGCTTTTTCCATGCGCTCACCATCAAGTGAACCGGCTACCACCGATTGTTTTCTCATTCCACTTGCTCGATTATAATGAAGATGGCGACATCACGTGCTTATTTTATGGGAGAGAAGTGTGAATAGAACATTCGGATGATTTTCACTTATTTAATCAAGAATGGCATCTCCGTATGCAATTCTTGAGGGGAGAAGAAGTGTGAATTTTTGCATGGTTGATTGATATTTGAGAATATAAATGGTCATACGGCTCTAAACTCATGTAAGAACCGAGCTTCTTCTTATCGGGTAATCTTCACATGGAGTTTCTTCTCTAAGAGCCGTTTGTTGACATCTTCACAAGTGATATGAGTTTATTGACAAAGTGCTTCCGGTTAATGCTTCACGCACATCAACATGATGATTCGAACAACCTTCGTTCTTGTTTGATGTGATTGTTTGCTTGGTGTTACCATTTGTGTGTTCGCTATGCGGCCGATTGTCGATTTCCTTGATGAACATCTTTCGTTCTTGTTTGATTGGGAGGATTTTAGTTAAGGGATTTGCAAGATGTAAGTTGATTGGGATGCTTTTGGTGATGTTCTTGTTTTGGTGAGTTGAAGATGTTAACTATCTATTCCCCAACCGGACAATCTTGAAGAAGGTCGAGTCTACATCATGGTTCTACATTTTCGCTACATGTTAGAAGACTAAAGACGAGTTGCATTTATCGATCTAAAGACTTCTTCTTAATTCGGGCATTTATCATACAGATTGTCGGTTTAGGGAGAGCACTAATTGGGAGAAAGTTATATGTCGATTCAATCCCCAATTAGACTTGCTCATATTCTTTAGCAAGTGACTACCGAGACGTTGATATTGACTATTGTTGGACATTTGACACAAGGTGATTACTTCGAGTTAATCATTTATCACTTATTTGAGATTGAAGTTGACTTTCACAAAGGCGTGTTCTTATTTGATAACTTGCTCGGGCTTAAGAATTTGAGTTGAAGACTTGGTTTATCTAGTTACCGCAATGAGGTGGATGGTTGAAGACCCGTTAACTATCACAATTAGGAGTTACTTTGTTTTACTCAAAGGTCACACGATATGACGTGTGGATAATCGCAAGAGGTGTTAATGTCTCATACTTTGTTTGGGTAGTGAGTACTTAGAGATTTGCTTGAAGCATAAATTTCTACAATCGCTCTTCCATCATTAGTGCAAGCTTAAGATACAAATGTGGGAAGTTGACTTCAGCTTCAAGTATGGTATAGCGGGTTTTCTTCTTCAAAGGGTCACTTCAAATTGTCTACGTAAGGGTTGATATAAATAGTCGAGAGAGTCTTCAAGAAGTTGATTCTCACAAAGACTTCAAGCGATCTTCTCAACAAATTTCAAGTATTTGGGCATTCAAAGAGTTGCCGATTCAAGTATCAAAACCTAAAAGGGAAGGAGACTCACATATAAACACAAAGCGAGTAAACTTGATGAACTTAATTCTTCTAAGTAATTGAAGACATCCCGGAAGACAAATGTTAGTACCGCAGAGAAACTCAAGGTTTGACTCATGACGAGTAAACTTGATGAGCTTAATACTTCTAAGTGATTGAAGATATCCCGGAAAACAATTGTCATGACCGCAGAGAAACTCAAGGTTTTACTCATCAAGGCTTTTGTGTTATTATTTCAACTACGCTGGGGAAGTGATGTTAGAGAAAGTTTCAAGATAAAAGAGGTACACTAGTATGTGGTGATTTCGATGGTATCGCAATGATCGTAGGGAGAGAGATTGTGTACATTGGGGATGCTCACTGTTTCACTTGAGTGCTTAATCGTGATTCGTAGATATAATCACTTATTCGTGTTGACATCCGCAGATTGTCACCCGCAGAGATAATCGATGACTTGGCCCGCTTCTTCAATGTTATCGGTTATTCATTCCTTGTGTATTGGTATACTTGGATACTTGAGCTTCATACACATTCATCGTGACTAAAGATGAACATAGGGAGGTGTTCTACATTACCCTCTTGATGTGTATTCGGAGAGTTCTTGGATATTGGTGTACCGGGTTCTTGAGCTTCATACACGCTCATCGTGGAAGAAAATGTGAACATGGGAAGGTGTTCTTCATTCCCTCATGAAGTGTATTCGGAGAGTTCTTGAGCATTATACAAAGAAACCGATCGCAACAATTCAACTACTGGGGAATTGTTCTCTTGACACCTTTTGGAATGGATCGCTTGCACTTCAAGGAAATGAAATTTGAGAAGATTATTTATGTGTGGGATGATACATTGTCGTTCTTCTACTTGATGATATAACCCGAATGGAGATCCTCGATTATCGTTCTTAAATGGAGCAATGTGATTTATGATAATGGTGTGCTTCTTGTGCACGGCTAAGGCAAGCTTGAAATAGAGCTTCAATCGCTCATCTTAAGGATTTTCGGTTTGGGGAAGTCGCCAAAGTCTCACTTTCAGATGGTTCAATTTCTTTCTTCGATTCAAGAGCCCTTGGAAGCTTTGGTGGTGAATGTTTAAGAGATGATGACTTCTATCTTCTACGACGGTCGCTCGATATCCTTATCTCGGTACTGTATCATCATCTTCTTTAACTATATCATCTATTCTATCCTTGTAAATATTTATTCAAAAAAAAAAACAAAATACAAAAATATAAAACCAACAAAACAAAATAGAAAAATATAAAACCAACAAAAGAAAATAGAAAAATATAAAACCTTCAAAACCCATAAAAATCGTAAAATTTCAAAATACCAAAATATGTTTTCTCATGACATGTCTTCGGTATCGATAACATCTACGGTCTTAGAAATGTCATTCAATAATGGCACGGACCATAGATGAAGTTCGAGCAGAGGTGTAAATATTCTTTTCTAAACATGTCTCAAAATATGGCTTACGCTATTTCGCATCAGAACCCCGCTTAAACCATGGCTTGCGCTACTTCGATCAGAACCCGTGCTTAAACTATGGCTTGCTATTATTTCGATAGCAACCCGCTTTTAAAGAAAGGAAAGTGCTACGCTTAAACAATTTTCAAATATTTCGTGCACTTATCCTAAAAACAATTTGAGGAAAGTATGTCAAGGATCATTGTTCCTACACAAATGTTTTTCCGCCTAAAATTCTTCGTAAAAATATTTGTTGTATTTCAAAATGGTGGTAAAATGAGTTGCTTTAAATCAATCGATCGTAGTTTTCAGACATTGAAAACTCAATCAATGACTTCAAAGACTTTTAAAACTTTTCAAGAAAAAGAGTCATTGATTGAGGGGAAGAATGTTTTCAAATTTATATCATCTAACGGACTTTCTTAATTATCCCACGTGTTTAATGAAAAATATAATTGCCTATGTTGAAGGACTAGGTTTCTAGGATATGATTGTTAGGTTTAGATGATTAGAGTTTGATGAACACATTAACCCCATGCCTTATATGATCCGATTGTTATGTTGAATTGACTTTAATTAGTCGATTGTTTGTTTGGGTGATGTCGACCACCATATATTTGTATGTGTGTTCACTAACATATGCAGTATATTGGTATATAAGAATGTTCCCGATCCGGATCCCACTAATGATGATGATTGGATGCCAAAAGGAAAGGGTAACTATATCTTGGGTTGACAAATGAAGAAACGGAGCTTAATTGGACTTCTATGGAGAGTTGGCATAAATGCAACGAAGAGGTCTCACCGCATCGCAGATGGTTTTCTTAAGTGATTGAAGAAACGGAGCTTAATTTGACCTCGCTGGCATTCAAAATGCAACGTAAGAAGAAGTCTCATCGCATCGCAGACGGTTTTCTTCCAAACCCTACAAAGAACAACAACGGAAGCTTCTCAACCACCTAACTTATCTTTGTGCAGATACCATTTTAAACAATTTTGAAAAATTTGAATAAATTGTTTTGAAAATGGAAAATATTGTTTTGAAAATATATTGACTAAATTTTGAAAATCACCGACTTCATTTTATCAAAACTTAAGTCACTCAATTATTGACTTTTGTCATGGATCGAGGGGAGAGTGATTTAAAATAAAATATTTTCAAACAATATTTCTTCATAAAAGTCCGCTTTGTACGTTAAAATGTGGTGATCTAAAGATTTAATGTTATGTCATGGTATGATTTTTTCTTTAGAATCAAGGTCTTTCAAAATGAAATTTTTCTCGTTCTTGTTTGATTGTGAAATTGTTTTGTTTTACTTAAAAGATCTCTTAAAAACTATCATACCCGACACTAACAATCTTTAATGTCTTAAATGGTCCTTATCGTCATATTTCAAAATTAAATCTTGCCACGCCTTTCCCCAAATTTTCTAAATGATTTAAATCAATTGGGATCACAAATCTCAAATGGTTTGAAATTTTGATCGGGGGAGAGATCGTGATTTAAATCTCAAACTGCTTTTAATGGAATTGGTTTTAGTCCTTTAAAGGCACTCCCGCCTCCATGTGCCAAACGATTTCAATATACAATGCACATGTTGAGGAGGAGGATTTATCCAAAAACATGATGAGTATTTAAACAAGGCCACATTTTCTCCCATGTTTTATAAACCTTATTAAATCACTTGGGATCCAAAATCTCAAAGGGTTTGATATTTTGATCGGGGAGAATTTGTGATTTAATAATGAAATTTGATAAAAGTTGATCGCTTTGATTCAATTGTGCAGTCGCTTCTCGTTCATATGTGCTAAACGCTTCAATCTGAAGCACATATTGAGGGGAGCATAAACCATCGAGGTACAAAAGTTTTTAAAAGAGATTATAAAGTACCTTGATTGAGTTTTCAAATGGTTTCTTAATGGATTTTGTGATTGTGGATGTGCTTCAAAAGAACTCTTGCCTCTATGTGATAAAATGATTTCAAATATCCTATGCACATATTGAGGGGAGAATTTACCATGAAAATCAAATGGCTTTTTCGTATGAAAATTGTGATCAAAGAAAATATTTCAAAGTCCTCTTGCCTCCTTGTGCTAAACAATTTCTAAATCATATGCACATGTTGAGGGGAGGTTTTCTAAATGATCAAAACTATTAAGGTACAAAATGCTTTGATCTCGTATCACAAGTACCTTGATTGTTTTTCCAAATGATTTTTCAATTGGTTTCAAGAAGGAATGAACAATACCAAAAGACCACCAATTTACTTTATGCATGGAGTTATAAGGATGGTTAGGTTAGGTATTTGTTCCCACGATCCGCCTGTAACCGGAGGGATCTACCCAGGACAATCCACTAGATAGTGTAGAGTCCTTAGGTATATTGAAAAAGGAGAAAATGAGAATATGGGAAGAGTGCGGATCGAGACATGAGCTAGTAATCGAATAAACCCAACAAGGTTCTAGTTATGAAGTCTCGTAAGCAATCAAGGGGTTGAAGAATGAAAAGAAATGAATGTGAAAAGGGTGAAAAGAAATAGCCTCCATCAATTCAACCTTAGGGCGTAAACCGGTTCAATACATATGCTACCGGTGGTTACTAAGGTAACACGGTATTGAAGACAAGACATCATGGACCCAAAGGATGCACCGCACTAAACTTCCCAAGCCACTCAAGTTCCTCTTAAAAGGGCTTGTTTCATTCTCACGGGAACCGACATAATCTATCGACTTTCTTAGAGATTGTTGATATTGAAGAAGGAGACCTCTCCCTAGTCTCCCAGACAGAACCAAATATGCACTATTGAGTCTAGAGCCAAGAGATCATCCACAATATCTCGTTAGGACACTAAATTCTTGAAGACTTGCTTTTCACACAATGTGGAAAGTAAGTATATATTAAGAGTCCCACGATTATCCTTGTGGTATTGCCGTAACATCCGAGTGATATGTAAAAGTATTCACGATGAAGATGGAAATCCTTCTAGAGCCAACATCAAACAAGCTCTTGGTGGGTGACATGTGAGATCTTGCGTAAGATCAAACTTGTGACAACCGGATAGAAACGATGGGGAGATTCAATCTTGAATCAACCTTGGTCCAGAATGGAATTGACGAATACTTTTGGAAAACCGTCGATGTGCAAATCTTCTTTTCTAGCACGTCGAATGTGTACTTATGTTTTCAAATTCAAAAGTATCTCGATTGAAAAATACTTTTAGAAAACCGCTCGATGTGCGAATCTCTTCTTTTCGCTAGCACGTCGAATGTGTACTCATTCTCTAATACAAAAGTATTTTGTTTGAAAATTGATCTTCTCATAAAACCTTCGTCAGATTGCAAAACTCTTTCTTCAAGCAATACGCGATTGTTTTTCAAATCATTTTCATCAATCGCTGAATCTCAATTCACCGGTTCACTCACTCCGTGTTGTCTTCTTTGAGACGTTCCGGTTTGAGAACAAACTAGAACAATGCGAAACCCCGTCAAGGAGATTCTTAGGAATCCTACCGATCAGTGCAAGATTTGTATCGATCAACGGGAACCGTGGGCCGTGTACTCAATTCAACGAAGTGGTCAAAGACACTTTCGTGTTTTATTGCTAATCGTTGTTTGCAGTACACTTGACGGTTGTAACCGATCGTAATTGAGGAGTCAATCCAAAGCCGCATGCTCACAAAGATCCACACTTAATTGAAGAAATCATGACCGGTGCATATCTACATAACCCGGTTCTCGATATTTTTATACTATGCTTCGCTTACCGCAAATATCATGAACCGAAGAAGGCTTCCGCTACTCGATGGAAAGATGTCATGATTCAAAAGTGTGAGCATGTCGGTCCAAAAGTCACAACTTCACATGATGGCAACACATACTAAGGGTGATCCGAGATTTATCGGGTCGATGATCTCAAAGAAAGCTCAAGATCATCAAAGATGTGGATCGCTCAAAGGCCTCCACTAAAAGTACAAATCAATGCGGACTTTGAAGAATCACTACAAAAGCACAAAGATTGTCGAATTGAAGAATTGAAGTCTACGAGCTCAAGAACAAAGTCAAGAATAGAATGCTAGGATTCAAATGTAAACATGGGGTGACCTCCTTGGGGAGATTGTTAGGAATTAGAAAATTCCATAGTGAAGAGTCGGTCACCCCAAATGTTATCTAGCATAAGTTAGCTCGTAGACTTGTCGTTAGTTACGTTATTTATTGTTTTATTAGTTAGTTATTAGCGTTAGTTTAGTTTAGTGCAACACCGTAGGAGGAAGGACGGTCTTTACCCATTGTATCCCCGATCCACAGCCGATAGGAGGTCATATATTGTTATTTGTAATTATAAATACCCCTTCCATCCATGGAAGGGTGGTGCTCTTCATTAATCTAATATTCTACACTTTGTGTAAACCTCTAGCAAGAACATCCACTCCTCTCTCTACTTTCTCTCTAAAATGGAAAACATGTATTTTGATCTCCCAAGACCACCCGAATCATCTTTTTGTAACACAATAAAATAACGATCCTACACCAATGATCATCAGCTCGATGACCTTTTCCTCCTTGTCTGGTTTAATGCCTTATGAACACATGTCGTGATATTTGCGGAAATCCACCATGAGACATCCTAAGATGAAAGGTCATCCATGCAAGGAGAAGTTCAAACAACCCAAAATCACCGAGTCATTCTCGCCTCTAAATGCAAAACCCGTGGTAGCACAATGCACTCAACCACCGACCATGAATCGATTGCAAAATTCAAAGAGACCTTGAGACCCAAGCCCACTAGTAAGTGGGTCACCAAGAGAAACTAATTCGCTTTACTACTTGTGCAGACACGCCAGGAGCCTATCCGCATCTAGACAAGGGATGCTCAAGAAGCATGACCTGTGTGAAGGAGTATCTCGCACAAGTATGTAAAGGAACCAGACCCAAGGTAGTATTTGGTGATAACTCATCATGTCCCATCAAGGTTATGGTTCAAGAACCGCAATGGAATAGTTTTCTAGAATTGCTTATGTCAATGGTCTCAAATACAATCTCATCAAGTGTTACCAACTATGTGATGCTAAGTACATTGTGCAATTCAATGATAAACAAGGTACCATTTTCAATGCCAACAAAGAAGTTGTGTTGATAGCTCCTAGAGAGATGATGTTTATGTCTTAGACATGTCAACTCTCTCTCAAGATGGAACTTGTCTCTTTGCCAAAGCCATCGAAACTATCAACCGGTCGTGGCACAAGAGACTCTCACACTTAAACTTCAAAACATCAACAACTTGGCAAAACAAAACAAGGTCCTCGCTTACCATCACCGGTTTTTGCAAAAGATAAACCATGCTCACTATGAGAAAGGTAAACACCAAAGAGCATCTTTCAAACCAAACAAAATTTCTCCATCAAAGTCGCTTCACCTCTCGCACATGGATCTCTTTGGACCGCCACCCTAGATCAATCCAAAGATGAGAAGTATACACTTGTCATTGTTGATGAGTTTTCAAGATACACTGGGTATACTTTCTTTCCAAAAGAGTCAGCAATGATACAATAATGTCATTCATCGTGAACATTGAAAACCGTAATGACATTATGTTAAACAAATCGAATCGACAATGGTATCGAAGTCGTAAATCAAGAACTTGAGAGCTTCGTGATGAAAAGGAATTTCTCAAAATTTCTCATCTCCTTATACCCCGAACAAAATGGGGTTGTTGAAAGGAAAAGCAGAACTCTCATTGAGGCCGCAAGAACCATGTTAAATGGCTCACCCTCTCAAAGCATTTCGGATCAAGCAACAAACACTGTTACACTCAAAACAGTCAATCATTGTCAAAAGACATAATAAAACCCCATATGAGATATTCAAAGGTAGACTTCGACATCGCCTACTTTATGTGTTTGGATGTCCCGTGTTTATTCATAACCACAAGGATCATCTAGGCAAGTTTGATGCTAAAGTCGATGATGGATACTTTTAGGCTACTCATCGATCTCCAAAGCCTCTGTGGTGTTTAACACCGTAAGACAACAAGTTGAGGAAACCTTTCATGTCACCTTTGATGAAAGTTCGAAAGCATCAGTTCACAAATACCTCTGGAGGAAATAGAATTGATGACTCATCAAGATATCCTCCCGATGAGTTCAACATCAAATCAATTCCTCATATCGTCGATGTCGACATCTCATATTATGTCTTACCCCACAACCTACCCCAACCAACCATCGTGAGTTCATTGATAATCACCACCCTCGCTAGGATAGGAAACACCGATCCAAATGATCAGAACCCAGAACTCATGAACCTCAACTCGAACAAGACATCTCTACAGATGATCTAAATGATCATGTGGCTCTTGCACCGAACTCACATCCGAACTCCCAAAGGACATCTTCAAGCTCGATCCTGCAGACCACAAAGTAAGTGGACAAGATCTCGTGACATTGAGCTTGTAAACATCATTGGTGAACCCACCGAGGGCATGCTCACTAGAAGCATGGTCGCTAATTTAACGCAACTTCACCAATGAATGTCTATATGCCGATTACCTATCGATATAGAACCCAAAAGTGTCACCGAGGCTCTAAAACACCCAAGTCGGGTTCAAAGCTATGCAAGAAGAACTGCAATGCTTGATAAAAACAAGGTCATGACCTTGATCAAATGTCCTTAGGATGTAGTAGTCATAGGAATGAAGTGGGTTTTCGTAAACAAACCGATGAAAACGCATCGTCATTAAAAACAAAGCGACTTGTAGCCAAAGGTTACAACAACAAGAAGGCATTGACTATGATGAGACATTTGCTCTGCTGCAAGAATGGAAGCCATCAGATCTTCCTTGCATATGCAACATACATGAACTTCGTGGTCTACCAAATGGATGTTAAAAGTGCATTCTTAAATGGTGATCTCAAGGAAGATGTGTATGTTCAAGAACCTCCGTGCTTTGAGAGTAGTGAATTTCGACTATGTCTCAGAAGCTTGACAAAGCCCTTTATGGACTTAAACAAGCTCCTGTGGCATGGTATGAAACTCTCTCACCTTCCCGATACAAAACAAGTTTGTCGAGGAAAGATAGACAACACAATCGCTTGTCTATAGAACTCAACAGATGTGATACTAGTCCAAGTGTATGTTGATGATATCATCTTTGGCTCAACAAACTACAAACTTTGCAAAAAGTTTGAAAAACCGATGACAAAGAAGTTTGAAATGAGCATGATGGGGAACTCACATACTTTCTTGACTACAAATCGTGCAAACCGATAAAGGAATATCCATCAGTCAAGAGAAATACACCGTAAATCTCTTGAAGAAATATGAGATATCCGACTATGCCTCGTTGAAGACTCCAATGGTCCCACCTAACAACCTTGGACCCGATCTCACCGGCAAATCGGTCAATCAAACTCATTTCGAGGGATTGTAGGCTCACCGATGTATCTAATCGCTTCTAGACCGTACATCCAATTCTCATCTGCCTAATAGCAAGATATCGCCCAATCCTAAAGAATCCCATCTCACCGCAGCCAAAAGAATACTGTGTACTCAAAGGAACCCCAAACCTTGGACTCTATTATCCAAAATGCTGTGGTTTGATCTCAAGGGTTACTCTGATTCGATTATGCCGGCCGCAACATGGACGAAAAAAGTACCTCGTGGTCCCGCCAATTTCGAGGAAAACGGTTTGTTGGAGTGCTAAAAGCAACAATCGGTGGCTATGTCCTCACCAAGTTGAATATGTAGTGCAGCAGGATGTTGTGCCAATGTATTATGGATGAAAAGTCAACTCAATGACTATGACATCCATTACAAAATGGTGCCCATCTTTCGTGATAACACCAAGTATTGCAATCTCCAACAACCCCGTCCTCCACCAAAGAACCAAACACATTGATATCGATATCACTTCATCGTGATCACATAATGAAAGGAGACATTGAACTTCATTTCATCCCTCACCAATATCAACTCGGCCGATATCTTCACCAAACCCTTGATGAACCTACCTTCGTGAGACCGAAGTCGAATTGGGAATGCTTGACATTGAAAGTCGTATCCGAAACCAATCTCAGTAAGTTCTCTCAAATGGTTCATCCTCCCCGAACACCCAAAATAAACCTCTCACCGAATGAGTAAGACTCATTCGTGGTCCCCGACATTTGACAAAGAGCATTGAATGAGTAACTAAATGATCCAAGTATCGCTACTTAAATGTCCTAGGTTGGTAACTATGCTAATTTAATATAGGAATATATGTCTCTTTGTCTTCATCGTCATCCCACTTGGCATTTAATGCTCCTCTCACAAAAATATCAAATTGATATTTTATCTCTCGCAAAGTGCACTTTATCGCAGCACCGCAATCGCTCCTTGAAAACGGATTTTATCATGGGTAATGGAGTGGTAGCATTAAATGTGGAAATTCAAACGTTTTTCAAAACCGACTCTTAATATTCCCATTTGTGCACAAACCACCCTTCTCACCACTCTATAAATACCCTCTTCCAAAACAAACAAACACACACAAATTATTTTCTCGCAACAAAACTCACAAAATCATTTCTAAAACCCCAAATATTTGTGTGTTCTCAAAAACTCTTCAAACCTCTTTTGAAAACCCTTCTTGTAAACATTTACAAAAGTTTTCATCACAAACTTGAGAGATCTAAAACTTTGATTGTTCTAGTCAAAAGTATTTTCAAAACCCTAAAATCTTTTAATGGAAATGGCTAGAACACAATCTCTCCGCTTGCTTCTCGTGGGTAGGGATCTTACAAATGTTGAATTTAAAACTAATAATGTCATAGGCAACTTTGAATACCCCAAACCGTCCCCAACCTACAAAGACATTATGAAATTTTGTTTAATTGCCCACCGAAAACGGCCTTTGTTCGTGTCCTCCATTGTTTACCAAAATCTCCTCGTGGAGTTTTGGGCAACACCAAGGCCTCGACCCGACACCCTCATCGATGAGAACAACCTCGCACCTCTCGTGGAATATCTCATCGATTCGCCTTCACGGGGCAACAACAATTCACCCCGGATTATAAAACGTTTTGCACTTCAACAGGTTAGATTATAACAAAGGAGTTTATGTCGCCCATCCCGAACCCTCCACAGTGAAGGATGGGTTAAAACAAATCGCTTTAGATCCAACGTTTTGGACAAGACCCACCACCAAAAGCTCATTTCCGTGGCTTGGAGGATCCTATTCACTTTGTGATTGTGTCCTCTGCGGAACCACTCATCCACCGAACAAGTTAACTCTATTCATTGATGATGGCATACCGCTCGATGAATGGGGTCACTGTCGACATAGGGAGATCATTTACAAGTGATCTCGAATCAAGCTACAGAGCAAAACTAGGACGAAATACATTTCGTATCCTAGGTTTGTCTCTTGTGCTTTGCAAGTGTTACCGGGTTCAAACTATCCTCGTGAAGAAAATTTGGTGCTTTACCCGCATCCCGAGCCAATCAAATTTTCAAAAGACCCATCCCTTGTCACTCCTATTGAATTGACGGCCCATATGGTTGTCAGAACAACTGTGATGGGATCAAGGTTCCAAACCCCGCTCCTAAAAGAGAAAGGGAAGTCTCGATCGACTAAGACTAAACCCAAGTCTCGTGGCCCCGAGGCTTCGAACACAACCCAAGAGGCACAAAAGCCCCAGATCGAACAGACACCCATTGGTGACTGTGCAACATCCACCCCGTGACAACGAAGGACACCGACATCACGCAAGGTGCCTTGGTCACAACCACTACTCCCCAAGATCCGTAGGAAACAAACAACTCACCGGTAGGGAGCGCCCACAACGCCCAATGATGACATTAGCAAATCCAAGCCTTTGTCTCGAGGGCACACCGATCGATCCCAAAGACTCGTAGGAAACAAACAACCCACCGATAGGGATACAACATCATCGACTCCGCTAAAGGCATTGGAAAACACCCACCAAAGGTGTCTCAGGGTCACTGGGGACAAAGACTCTGAGGAAAGAAACAACCCACCGATACGGAACCCAAAACCAACTCGACTCCCGAGAAGGCATTGGAAACTCCCACGGTGTCCGAGGGGTCCACGGGGACAAAGACTCGAGGATCAATACCACCACCGATATGGAACCCATCACCACCCCTTGTTAACTATTGTCGATGTTACCGAGTTACTTTTCGATGATGAACTTGCCGAAGTGATGAAGTTATTTTATCACAGGGAAGACGTGGACACCGAGGTTCAATCGAACAAGAGCCTCACCGATCCACATGAGCATACCGAGTCACCCTTTCAATCAAGACAATGACTCACCTCCTCATCCACTAATGAATTTAAAGCTTTGATAATATTCTTCCACTCATCGAAAGGCGCTTTTGTTACGTGGATCACTAGAGCTTCAAGGAAGTTATATCGGGTTATCGATAAATTATGGGATCAACACACCAAGTCATGCCGCTACGCCGATCTTCGATCCGATGTGCTCACCTTCAATGAAAATGTTCATGAGCACGTAGATCTTATGTACCAACATCTTCTAATGTCGGATGAAAACCCCGTTAAGTTTCTAAAGCATCTTCAAACTTGTGGGGTTACCATTGATGAAATCAAGGATGTCTGTCAAAGAAGACCCAAGCCAATGCCAAAGCATCGAGGCCATTGAAGGTATATGAAAAATTCATCTCGACTCACCGCCTGATAGATATGCTCCAATCTGCAAATGTCCGTGGTCTTCAAAGTTCGTTCGCCTCTTCAAACCTACCATGGGCTCTTTGAATACTGTGTAGCTACCTTGGCTCAAGCCTCATCTTCTATGGCTTGGAATCTTGGTCCTTTGATGATCGCTTTGAATTATCTCATGCTAATTTGGAAGCAAAGGTCACCGCATTCAAACAGACACATCGACATCAAGGCCATGATCATCGAATTTATCAGCCTTCAAGGGTCAAGCCGATCCGTCCCCTCAAGACCAACTCCAACTCTTGCCCTCACCGACGCTCGACAACAGCTGAGGGGAGAATATCAAGAAACCTCTTCACACCGAGGGGAGCCAACACCATCAAGATCAAGAGCTCAAATCATCATCATCACCACCGCCTCAACAATACCTATCTCATCAATCCCACCAACATCAACAACAACAACACCGACAAGGATTACACCAATAACAACAACACCACCACCCATGGTTGCATCATCTTCCTCGTGCCAGACAAAGGAAAAGGCATAATGACAACACCGAGCCCGAGAAGATTCCTTTAAGATCGGCAACACCATGTACCGCCACACCACAACAAATAAGTGCTCACCTTGCAAGGAGGAAAGAAATTGAAACTTGTCAAGAAGAAAGAAAGAAGAGAAGCACCGTACAAGTAGTTGCCGAGGAAGTCGAAAACATTGGGATAGATGCTAAGAAGCTTGAAAAGGGTCAGCAGACAAAAGTTCAAGGAAGCTCAGCTTTCAAATGGCTAAAATGAGAAAACATGGAAGAAAAGAAGAAGAAAGCTAAAGCCCTCGTGCAAAGCGTAATTGAGCATTACAACCGACAATGACAAGTCAAGGCTTCCTCGAAAGATCACAGATGTCAAAATCATCCCCAATACCAAACCACTAGCAATGAACGTCTATAGAGGGGTGATAAAAGACACTTTGAGGTTCATGATCCCTAAAATTCACCGACTTTGGGATCATCGAACTCGATGAACTTGGTCCAATTATTGAAAAGAAGCAAAATAAGGTGGTTAAGGACCGATGAAGATGCTTAGCAAAAGATATGAAAGGTCGAGGGATGCACCAACCCACCTAGGAATTCACCGCTTTATCGCACCTCAAGGATCTCAACCACAATCATCCACCGGCAAAAGAAAGAGTTGAGTTCCAACCGAGATCAAAGTGCCGGACTCGAATGCAACAGGAACCGCAAGGTGTTAAATTTGTGAACTGCCTAGTAATTGAGAAGCTCGAAAGAGGGCTATTCCACATTGATGTCTATGGAAACCCAAGATTTCAAAGATGGAGTGATATTGATCAGCCGGTGTAGCCGCAATGTCGAGCTACATACCTGGCCTCTCGATCCAAACCTCAAAGAAACATCGTGTTTCGCCAAGACCGAATGCCAAGATAAGAGACCATCCCGACAGGAAACACTCATCACCAAGAAAGTCAAGCTTGAAGCACGGGAATCCATCCGGATCGACATCATTTTGTTTTATCTTTTGTACTAGTGATAGGAACTATGTAATTTGATCAATAAAAGATGTATGTTTTGTTAATTTACTCGGTGTTCCTTATTGTATTCATTAGTACATTCAAGCAAGAAGAAGCCATTTGCTCACTTACATCGATCAACCACTTAGGCTATTTGTATATCCAAATAGGGGAGCTGTTGGGTTCAAGAATACCCAAACCCTTAATCTAGGATTTGAATAGAAAATAGCCCAAGTGTTTAGTCCGTTAACACTAACAGTCATCGAGTGCATAGTCTCTCGTGAGTCATCTTCGTGATACTCAAGACGAGGCAAAGAAGAAGTCTCCACCAAGAAGGCGGAACTTAAAGGGTGAAGACCGAGTCAAGAAGAAGATGATGGATTCAGTGAGTGATGACAATAACTCACCGAATCCCTAAGACTCCTCTCCAACTACTTACATCAAGACAAACCAAGTAGAAGATCAAGGATGTAAAGATCAAGAAAGAGCGGGACAAGGCGGAAAAGTTTGAATCGATAAGACGAAGTCCTTATCAACCAAAGTCAACTTTCCCCGAATGGCAAAGATCGTGCTCAAGTGTCATCACCGAACTTAGGAAAGTAGTCTTGTCTCTTACCTAGAATAGTCTTTAGAAATGAGACAAAATACATCAAGATTTTGTCTTCTCAGATGATGTTAGTTTGTCACTTAGGAAAGAGTCAAAAATCATACATGTATAAATAGCATAAGAGATGGAGTGAAAAGGTTAAGCTTGTGAATTGTAAAACACACATACACGCAAGCCATCTTTTCACCTCCAAATACAACTTAGTTCCCGAGATAGCTCAATGAGCTCTAAGAGTTGTGCCTGACTTAGCCCGAGCTAGAGGAGTCACCAAACTTTGTCATTTCAATCCCAAGTACTATTCCGCAAGTACTGGGTAACGATTCTTTGTTGATTTATTTCTAATAAGAATATGATGTTGAAAATTACTTTGTGTGTTTTACTTATGTTAATTTCACCATAGTTCACTATTAACTTGTTTTATATACTTAAACTGCTTTTAAACGATAGTGAACGGGAACAACATGCATAATGAAAAACATCATTCAACGCTGCATCGACACGAGTCTAAATATATTCTACATCTAATTAGTACGTTATGACTTTTACAGAATTATTTTATGTGTCATTTCAATTACTTTATAACATTTGTAAACATATACATTTTTACATCACGTTTTCATTTAACAAACACAATATGATTACCATACACTCAAAATTTCAAAAATAAAAACTCTTTCCCTCCCCATTGTCTTTTTCGGCCAAACTACACTAACACACACAATATGTGTGATTTTTGTCTTATGCCTAACAACTATGTACAACCATATCACCTATCTTGTTTTTATTTGTATCTTGTATCATATCAAGTCTTACATCCCATTTCACACCACAACACAATATGCAAAAATTTGAAACCCATTCTTTTCTTTTTTTATTAAAAGATTGAACAAAGTAACAAACACCCACACACAATGCATGTTGCTTGTTTTCTTATGCAGTTGTCTCACTTGATTTTTGATCTCATCCCCAACAACCTTAGTACATCTCTTGCTTTCATATGGTTTTGTCTCAAGCATGTATGGAACCCACAACCTTAACCCACTATACACTTTGTACTATAATAACAAAATACCCTAATTTCATCTCAACACAATTCAAAACACGGGAAAAGAATTCCTCTCCTCCCCTCTTCTTTTTCTTGGCCGACTGAAAACAACAACACACCCAAGGTGTATTTTTCTTTTGGTCATTGAAGATTTGGGTCACTATTGGTAGCATTGGTAGCATTGGTTCATTGGTATAATCATTTGGCTCATTAGATAGTCATTTGGGTTGGTTCTTGACACTTTAATACATCATTTTCATCAAATCTTTTTAAGTAAACTTCTCATTTTATTTCTTGTACCTTCATAATCTTCATTGTGAGTATTTAACAAAAGTGTTAATACAAATAAATCATAAAAACGTTTATTTATATTACGATCTTCTAATGTTTTATCGATAACAAACGTAAAATCATTTTAAGGAAATAAATAAAATACGTAAAAGCTTTGAGCCAATAGTTTACTAACACACTTTTACTAAACGTATTAAAACCATCAAAACATGTTTAGTTAAATAAGTTATATAAAACCAAAACCATTTTTATAAAACACTTATAAGTAATATTGTTTACTTACACTTTATAAAAATGTATATGTACTTTGTATATGATGTAATGGGTAAATAATGGATAAAAACCAAAGTCCATAACCCATGACCCAAGACCCATGATCCATTAATAGGTACAATGAATCTTTTTAGGTAAGAACCAAAGTCCATAACCCGTACCCATGGATCATGATCCATAACCCATGACCCATTGCATGACATCATGCATGAAGTCATGTTGGATATTATCCATGATCCATGACCCAAAGTCCATGACCCATGACCCAAGATCCATAACCCATTGACTAGGTACATTGTATCTTGTTGGATATCCATGATCCAAAGTCCATGACCCATGGTCCATAACCTATAACCCATAACCAGGTTTGCAACCCAAAATTTGGACTAAGCTGACCCAGCAGCCGGATCCCTGGAATTGCATTGGTTGGATCCCTTGGGTGAGTGATCCGCCGAAACCGTGGAACAGTAGGCTTGTTTTGCCTATAAATAGTGAGCCATTTCTATCTTGCTCATCAACCCTTTTAGACATACATTTTCTCTATGTTCTAAACTCTCTAACCATATATCTAAAGGATCATTCTATGTAGTTTTATCTTTGTGTGATTCTCTAGGTTCCACTTAAAGGCGAGATCACAACCTCTTGAAGACGAGCAAGCTCAAGGTCATGAGTCGCTAAGCTCCGTCATCATCAAGACCACTGAAGTGCATCTTTTTTATAGTTATTTTCTCCCTCGATAGTGTGTCATGTTGAAGGCATTGGTGTTTGGTGTCAAGGTGTACATTCGATATGATGCGTCGATGTACAAGTTGTGTAGTTGGGTTAAAAGATATTGATATCCTTTCTAGTATTGTAAAAGGGTGTGTCTCCTTTGGGTAGTTGTATTGGGTAGTAGTTCCTCCTCCGTAATGGAACTCTGATCTAGCCTTGTACCGTATAAAGTGTAGGCGATGTTGTGATAGGTTTGGTTTACACCGTGGAAGAACTCGGTGTCTAGCCTTGTACCGGATAAAGTGTAGGCGACGTTGTGAAGGCTTCTTCGCCACAGTAAGGAGCTTGTGTTGTGTAGTGCTTAGAAACTATCGAGTTGGGTACTCGGGGAGTAGAGTAGGGCAAGAAAGGTGTCCTTGTAGCCAAACCACTATCAATACTCGTGTTGTGGTTTTGTGTTCCTTTACTCTTTATTTCTTACATTACTTATTTATATGTCCATCTATCAATATCCAATACACGATCTAAATGGATTGACATAAGTCGATCTAAATATTCTAAAACAAAGTTTTAATCGGCAAAACTATTAAACCCCCCTTTCTAGTTTTCCACAATTGGCATCAGAGCTTCGTTACCAAGTTTCTTAGAGTATATTGTACTTTAAAAACTTGATACGATCCATGTTTATTTGAAAACTACAAAGAAGGAAATTTTTTAAAACAAAAATTCATTTTTTAGAAATTTTGTATTTTAACAAATGTTTGATATTGATAAATCATTCTAACATTTTTTTAGAAATGGTCATGCTAGGATTCTTCCAATGACTTTGTTCTATCCGAAGAAAAATGAAGTCAACACACAAAGAAGAATCCAAAGTAATCACAACTTACTTTTACAAAGTACGATTGAATATTTTAAAAGTTCATAAAGTATTTCGCGTCTATGGTTTTTAAAACCATAAAAAGGGAATATAGTAAATGTATGTTCTCTTAACTACAACTAGTTGATCAATAAATGTGGTAATCGCATGTGGATAAAATGATGGTATATGTTTCTCTCTCATAATAAGCATCTTTATAAAAACTTTGCATATACAAATTGCTATGTGTATATATATATGGATTAAACATTTGACATCAAAGTCACAAGAATCTAAAAAGTCTCTCTTCACTACTTTACATCTTAACACATCATCGGGAATAGTATTCCTCATTGATTCTCCTAAAAACCTTGTAAATCTACGCTTTCATCATAAAATTAGATATTGATAACTGAAGTCCTTATCTACCATTCTTCGTTCTATTTTCGTTAAACAAATCCTTTCTCAAAACATCGTAGCTAAACGTCTACTCAAATAGGACTATAACCAAAATCTTATTCTACAAGTTCTTCTCAAAAAATAAGTTATTGTATAACTTATTACAAGTGAAAGAATACTCCAAATCACTCCAAACTTGTCTACAGATCCCACAAGTTGTACTAGTCTGATCCCTTAAACAAGGGAACCGGGGAGCCGTGCAAACAGACAAACATGAGACTCATTTTTAAAACCCAGACTATATTTTCCTTCTACCCAAACCTAAAATGACTAAAACTCGGTTCCTATCATCCTAGGACTTCATCCTATCAGGCATCTCAATCCTAAACATCTGTAACACCCCGTGAACGACACCACTTAAAATCATTGAAATTTAAACTTTTACGTGGAAACGACTTGACTTAAAACTGACCTGCTGTTGCTAATCGTTGAACTGATATAATTCTGTAACTAACCGACCCTTGAAAGTATTTTTACATGAAACTAGACTCAATTACCTTCTAAATGATGGGTGGCAGGACCCGTGACGACTTACGGTTAAAAATATATGATTTTTCGAAAACTGACTTCGACTAGTTCTCCAACTAGTTCTGCAACTAGTTCTCCAAACTAGTTCTCCACTAGTTATCTACTAGTTCTCCAAACTAGTTCTTCAACTAGTTCTCCAAACTATTTTAACCACTTTACAAACACTTAACCATATACATTGTTTTTCCAAACATTCTTGACCCGTTTGACCCAAAATGGGTTAAAATAGACCTTGTCCCAAACACCCCTTTTTCTGCATAACCCTTTTGTGTACTTTTGACCCATTTTCCGGAAAACAACTTCTATAACATGACATAACACCAAAACTTCCAGAAATCATTAAAACATTATAAACATCAAATATACGCATAAACTTGGTCATAATGACCCGCGGAAAAGTGCTTTACAAAGTAACGGGTGTTATGCCAAACACCCGTTTTGACCCATTTTCATATTAAACTTTAACCATTACTATGACATACAACTTGACAACCAAAATATTGTAACAATCATGACATAAGCTTTGACACTTGACAACACGTTTACAAAACCATTAACGACTCTAAAGCACAACATTGAAACGAGCTCGGATTCACCTAAGCTCTACCTTCTTACCATCTTCTAACTTCAGCATAATCCAACCTTAGACCTTAATCCAAGTCAAGCATCAATACACAACCTACAAAACATTAAATACTTAAACCATAAGCACGAGGCTTAGTAAGCAAAACGGATATAACTTAACATTATACATCAATTACACAATACATATTATAACCATTCATCCATTACAACATTTGAACATAAGACATACCTTAAGCCATCACTAAGCTTCACCATTTACTTCCTAGTTAAGCCATCCTATTCTAACCTTCATTTGCTAGTTATACCAAACTAGCCTTACTATCCAATATTACATGTCATACCATGTCCTTAACATAACATCACATAACACATAATGCATTGAAATCCATATAACATTAACTTATAACCAGTTTACTTACCTTAGCTCCAAGCTAAGCTATCACTATATCACCACCATCTTCATCAATATCATTGATCGGTTGCAAAACCGCAAGTTTACTCACGTGGCCGAACCATTTCATGAATGGTCGACCGTAAGAAACTTCAAGCAGTCTAAACACCAATGCAATGAAGATACGGGGAGTATAGGGTTTCCCCGGGTCGTTATGTCCCAGCGAGCTATGCAATGGATCACCCAACGAATAGTGATCGAGAAATTTGAACAGAAAAAGAGATTTGTGAATATTATAACTAAAGAAAAAGCAAACAAATTACAGAGGCTTAAATGCAAATTAAAGAAAATTAAAAAGATTAAAAATATTAAATAAACGCTATCACTATATTTAAAATGATGTTTTTGATTTTATGTTTTTATAAAACTTAATTAAAAACTACGCGACGTAAAATGAAAATGTGAAACTGGAACAATATAAATCCTAAAAAATATGACAATGACATTTTTACAAACCTAATGATAAAATAAAATTTTTAGAAAAATAAAATTATTTTTATAACTAATTATCTAATTATTATTAATTAAAAACTATTTTTAACTATTAAATAATTACCTAAAATACAAGAAAATAGGAAATAAAGCTAGAAAAATAAAATTAAGACTTGGAAAATCTAAAATAACAAAATAGAATTTTCAAAACTACTTTTGTATTTTTCGAATATTTTGGATTTTCTAGGAATTAAAAACTATTAAAAACTAATTAAATTGTTTAAAAATACAAATTTAACTAAGAAAAATCTAGAAAAATATTTTTTTGTCTTTTATATTTATCTTAACTTAAGAAAATGAAAAAAATTTAACTTTTCTTAATTTTTGGATTAAAAGCTATTTAAAAGTGCTAAAAAGTAATTAAAATGCGTAAAATAGCAAAATGACTTGGAAAAATCTGAAAATTTCAAGAAAACTCTAAAATTATATTTGGAATCTAGGAAAATGGAAAACAGTGCTTATGTGTAGGAATAAGGAATCATATGGAATGTGCTTATGAATAAGACTGAATAAGCCAAGCACCAAATGGAGACCACATCAAGCGAAGCTACACTAAGCTATAACTACCCAAAAGGAACCAATCTCATTGCTCTAAACATCTGAATTACTCAATGCATGATTTGAGGAATTGAAATAAGTGCTAAAAAAGCAGGTTATGAGGTCACTGCGACTTATTAATAAGCTACTAGATAAGTCGAAACTACAAACCAATTGTTGGAACTTAAATAAGACCTGACCAAGAACTAGTAAACCAAAGATGGGACCTAGACAAGCTCAACTGAGCTTGTGGCAAGGGTTGCAAGACCCCTGTGCAGACTCAGTCAATACTGAGTCAGTGCACAGGGCACATATACCCATTTTGCCAAGCAATTTTGAGGGTTATAAAAAAATCACAAAAATCTATAAAAATGACCATAAGAAATTAGACCAGTGGAAGTTTTTAAAACCACAAGATTCACTTAGATTGGCTCAGAAATGAGTCCAAGAAAATTCATCTTAGTTGGCTAAAAACTGACTTTTACAAGGTTTTGACTTTTATTGACAGAATTGAAAGTTGACCAAATGGAACTTTGATCAAGTTCTCAACTGAATATGATGTAAATGGCTAAATAGAAGTTGTAACAAGCTACTCTAACATTTTCCTAACACAAATCAAGCTTTTGATTTTGCAAAAACTCAACAAACAAGACTTAAAACAGATTCAAAAGAGATTTTGACTTATGAGCCAATGCAGGTGCATATAATGACTGAGATGAGTTCAATTTAGCTAAATAAGATGAAACAACAAAAATCTACCCTTGCACAAACCTATAACATGTATTTGGTGGCAAATCCAAACACATCTTTAATGAGTGATTTGATCTTTAATCTACTCTAACCATCGAACCAACATGTGATATTGATCAAACTAAGCTTAAATATCCTAAATACAACTAAATAAACTAATTTAAACTAATGGTGACCACAGATACTCATACAAGTACAATATGCAAAATGGATTGAAAGTTGAAAATGAGATACTTACTTACAGATGACCAGCTTATTCCTCAGGCTAAACAAAACCCAATCCTACACTACCCTAACCTATTTCAACCCAATATCACCACTGCATTAACCCAAATCAGCTTCCATTTCAAATTGAGCCCAAGTTTGACTTTTGTTGACTATAAATGAGAATTGTTTGAAACTGTTTCCCAGGCTAATCTAAAGCTATAATAAGCTTGAATTAACTTGGTTGAATGAGAAATTATGCTATTGGAAGCTTAAGTATAAGAACATGAAATTGAAATTCTCAATAGTAAACACAAGAACAAGGATTTTAACCAAACTTTGAAATTGATTCTTGAAACAGATTACAAAGATACCATAACTTAAGTTTGAATCATAAAAACAAAAGATTACATATTTTAAACTAAGCTAAGACATTTATTTAAAAAAACGACATAAAGAAAAAACTTTAAAAACTAACTACTTCATTCTTGCTTCTTTTGCTTCCTTATATACTCCAAACATCTTCTCACACCTCTCTCTTCAAATCCCAGCTTGTTTTGAGACCATTGGATGACTTTGTTTGATAATAGCCATAGATTAGGTTTTGGCGGAAATGGCTTATGATGTGGGTGAGGTTGAGTGAGGGTGGTGAAGCATTAAATGCACTTTGAGTTGTGTGGAGTGGGGAACAAGGAAGGGATAAGGTGAGGAGGGATGGGGTATGTTGAGTGTTGCAGGGTGTTTGTTGAAGAGGGCAAGAAAAAGGCGCCAAGGCTATGGTTTGACCGGATGGGTTGGTGGGTGGTAATAATGCCGGGGGTCCAAATTGTTATTTGATGAGGGTCGAGGGATGGCGGTCGCGATTGGTTAATGACAAGGCCAAAAGGAATTAAAGGTTTAATATTCAAGGGTTTGTTTTGTCATTTAAAATTGGAGGACCAATCTTGCCAATTTGCAAAGTTGCTCTAAGGACCAAAAGTGACAAGCTTCCATAATACAAGGACCAAACTTGACATTTTCAATTTTCAGGGCCATTTTGCCAATTTTCAAACTTGGAGGACCAAACTGTAATTTCTCAAAACTTTTGATATTTTTCACCAAAGGACTAATTATGACAAGTTATGATTTAAAAAGGACCTTTGGTGATTTTTTTTGAAATTAGGGCTCGTGGACTAGTTTTGACAATTTTAGAAACTTGAGGATCGAAGCGCCAATTATGCAAACTTAGCTCATTTTCATCGATTTTGAACAATTTTCATCGAAACATATAAAATGCAATTTTGGAATATTTTCGATTTTGATGCATTTCGAGCATTTTTAAACGTTTATAGTTGATTTAACCAAAAATGATGAGTATTTACACACTCATCAATCCCCACACTAAACTATTGCTAGTCCCTAGCAATATTTTGAGAAAAACTTAATGGTTGAATCTCTTTACCAAAAGCCATTACTTACGGAGTAGCTAAATGTTTGAGTTCAAGTAAGAACCATGATACACCGATAACCATATGATTTTGAGCAAACCACCGACTTTCAACGGTTTGGTTTGTCTTTACGAGTGCCGTTTGTACGGACTAGCCAACTCTTAGATAAATTATCAATATTATCTTTGGTGGTGATTACCAATTATGGTTTTCTCTTGCCTTTACCACAAGCCATAAACTTGCGGGCTAGCCAACTCTTCACTTTTTAGGATATGGTGAATTTGAATACCATACAATTTTGGGCAAATTGCAAGCGTCAACGGATTTGAGATATCTTTACCAAGAGCCGTTTGCTCTGGATTAGCCAATCCTTTTGTTTATTAGACAAGCGGATCGATAATCAGTAAGTTGAGTAAGTGAAAACACTTACTCCAAAAAAATTTGGCCAAAATGGGGGAATTAGGTGGTATAATTACATGATAAAATTAGTGAAATTCCCCCACTTAGAAATGAATATTTCCCTCAATATTCAAAGTATCTGCGTGGTTATGCCGAAACAAAAACGTAAAGGGAAATACTCGGCCATTATTTTGAAAGGATTTTTTTTTTTTTTTTTTTTTATACACAACATGTGGGCAACCCCCACACTAGGTGGTAGAAAGATAGAAAGAAGTCGAAATATGGGTGAAAACCCATATGGCATGCTCTTGTTTTTGATTCCCAGTCGCTAGCTTGACTCGACTCGTGATTCATTTGTTCATGGGAAAGTAGCGTGGAAGAGACAATCTCCATCGGACTTTCATTCAAGATGTTTGGACAAACATTTGAGCGTGTGAAAGTTCCACACCGATGAGATATACATAGAACCGGCTCAAGATAATGGTACATGGAAATGCCGGGATCAAAGATAATGTCTTCATTCCCAAAGGGTGAAGAGCAGGAGAAATGATGAATATATGAAGAAAGAAAGAAAATCATGATAGAAATCATGACTAACTCTTCTTCCTCAATAGGAGAATTCATAGTTTCATGAATCTCATCGTTAAGCTTGCTTGATCAAGACATATTATGGGGTGTCTAGATCAAAGTAGAAATTATCATACTCCGCGGGAGATATGATATGAGTGAGTTCATCGAGAACTCCATGAAGGCTTTCATTTCCGGATTAGAATCATCGGAAAGAATGTCGCTACCCCTTAATGGGGATAGGAGATGAAATTGGTTTCTCTTTGAAAGCCTCGATTTTAGAAATGAGAAGGCCGACATTCGGTAATGTTGCAGAAGTGCTTCATCTTTGATTTGATGTCGTGAACTTCATCATTCTCTTCTTCTAAGCTAACAAGCTCGGAAGGTAAATCTTCCACATAAGCGATGTCTCCATAAGATAACGAATCATCATCATCGAATCGGAGAACATCTCAACATGATCTTTGGGAAGACAAGAGGGTAGGGATATCACACAAATGCTCGAGAATTCCTGTGACTCTCTTGGGATTGGGACAAGGTTCTCAACACTATACTTTATGAATTCGTCCAGATTCCTTTCGGGAATAGTGTCGAGATGCTCGTCCCCGTATTCGGAGAGTGAGTGGGAGCCTCGGGTGTGATAGCGAGTTGTTTGAGATGGAATCTCAGCTTCTGGGATATCAATGGCGAGGGAGTTGAGAAATATTATCTTTAAAAGGATAAAAACTCTCCTCGTCATCATCATATAGAGTTGCCTTAAGAAATTGGGAATGCCTTAGAGCTGCATGCTCTAAGACTAATAATTCTTCCCTAGATTTGCGAGTCTCTCATTCTTCTCGTTCTTCGGCTAGCAATTCTCCCATGGTCTTTTCACCACTCACTTGATTTTTAAAGTTACTAATCATATCATCAAGTGTTTTCATTACGGTTTCAAAATCTTGGGAGATTTATTGAGACAACGGCTTAGGTGGAGTTTGAACCGTATGGTGATGTGGAGGTTGGCAATTGTCAAACTGTGAGAGTCATGATTGTTACAAGGAAATGGATTCCTATTTGACAATCGAGTGAAGTGGGGACCTCCACAAGGTACAACAAGAAAAGCTACTGAGTCGGAGACGGTGAATTATATGGATATTGGTCATAACCAAAGTTCTCGAGCATCACCGAAAAGCTGTTCATAGACAAACGTGTTTCCGGGATTGACACTCAAATCCTTGGTGAGGACCTCCACAAAATTCACAGCGATAATGTTGATCATATGAAGATAAGTCGGCTGTGGTGGGTAATTGGAAAAGTTTGAGGGTCGTTAAATGAGTTCGGATTAGGATCATAATCAAATGAATTCCTCGAACCACAAAACAAACAACTCCGTTATGAATATCATTACCACATTGTACACGCGTACACCAACGACGAAGTGAACCAAAAAGAGGCTCACCACAACCGACACAAGGAATAAGCGATTGCATTTGAGAGTAATGAGAAAGAATCGGTTCATTCAAAGAATCAACAAAACCAACATGGTGATCGAATGATTCTCGAGTCTCGAAGAACATTTTGAAAAATCGGAGGTGGGACAAGTGGTGTGCTCGAGCTAGCAATTTCCACCACTTCCGTTATGGTCTCCGGTTCTTGAGCGGGTTCATCGGGTTGTGGCGGATGGTCGGAAAACTTGGAGAATCATCGAGAGAGTTATCGGATAATTCGCACCAATAACAATATTTTCTTGCACCCATCCTTCCACATCGCTTGCATGAACAATCCGGATTCGACAATAGAGTTGATCCTCTTCCATACGGCTTATGCGGTGGAAACAACGAGGATAATCGATCGTCGCCATGAGAATTAAACATGTAGAGGGTTAAAGAAATAGAATTAAGCGGTTTTGAGGTTAAAGAAGAGTAGAATCAAGCAGTGCGAGGGGTAAGAGAAATAGAATCATACGGATAAGAGGAATGAGAAGAGTATTTTTGTATTTTTATAAGAAAATATAAATATATGTAGATGGATGGTATGAACAAAGGTGAGTATCCAAATCACTAATCGCTGAGCGGAAGATAATCAAGACCTGACTCCGGCGTGTAATAAAATTTGATCGATTGCAAAACCGTCGAGTTTACTCACACGTTTACCACTTGTGAATGGTCGACCGTAAGAAACTCAAGCAGATCTAAACACCAATGCAATGAAGATATGGGAGTATAGGGTTTCCAGGTCGTTATGTCAATGAAATATGCGATGGATCACCCAACGAATAGTGATCGAAATTTGAGCAGAAAAAGGGATTTGTGAATATTATAACTAAAGAAAAAGCAAACAAATTACAGAGGCTTAAATGCAAATTAAAGAAAATTAAAAGATAAAAAATATTAAATAAACGCTATCACTATATTTAAAATGATGTTTTGATTTTATGTTTTTATAAAACAATTAAAAACTACATGACGTCTAAATGAAAATGTGAAGCGGAACAATATAAATCCTAAAAATATGAAAATGACATTTTTACAAACCTAATGATAAAAGAAAATTTTTAGAAAAGAAAATTATTTTTATAACTAATTATCTAATTATTATTAATTAAAACTATTTTTAACTATTAAATAATTACCTAAAATACAAGAAAATAGGAAATAAAGCTAGAAAAATAAAATTAAGACTTGGAAAAATCTAAAATAACAAAATAGAATTTTCAAAACTACTTTTGTATTTTTCTGAATATTTTTGGATTTTCTAGGAATTAAAAACTATTAAAAACTAATTAAATTGTTTAAAAATACAAATTTAACTAAGAAAAATCTAGAAAAATATTTTTTTGTCTTTTTATATTTATCTTAACTTAATAAAAATGAAAAATTATTTTTTTTTAAACTTTTCTTAATTTTTTGGATTAAAAGCTATTTAAAAAGTGCTAAAAAGTAATTAAAATGCAGAAAAATAGCAAAATGACTTGGAAAAATCTGAAAATTTCAAGAAAACTCTAAAATTATATTTGGAATCTAGGAAAAATGGAAAAACAGGTGCTTATGTGTAGGAATAAGGAACTGCTATGGAATGTGCTTATGAATAAGCACTTGAATAAGCCAAGAAGCACCAAATGGAGACCACACTGAAACAGAAGCTACACTAAGCTATAACTACCCAAAAGGAACCAATCTCAGCTGCTATAAACATCTGAATTACTCAATGCACAGATTTGAGGAATTGAAATAAGTGCTAAAAAACAGTTATGAGGTCACTGCGACATTAATAAGCTACTAGATAAGGTGGAAACTACAAACCAATTGTTGGAACTTAAATAAGACGACCAAGAACTAGTAAACCAAAGATGGGACCTAGACAAGCTCAAGCGAGCTTGTGGCAAGGGTTACCAAGACCCTGTCTTGGAACTCGGTCAATCTTGAGTCGGTCTTGAGAACACATCTACCCATTTTGCCAAGCAATTTTGAGGGTTATAAAAAATCACAAAATCTATAAAAATGATCATAAGAAATTATACGATGGAAGTTTTAAAACCACAAGATTCACTTAGATTGGCTCGAAATGAGTCCAAGAAAATTCATCTTAGTTGGCTAAAAGCGACTTTACAAGGTTTTGACTTTTATTGTGAAATTGAAAGTTGACCAAATGAAACTTTGATCATGATTTCTCAATGAATATGATGTAAATGGCTAAATAGAAGTTATAACAAGCTACTCTAACATTTTCCTAACACAAATCAAGCTTTTGATTTTGCAAAAACTCAACAGACAAGACTTAAAAGCAGTTCAAAGAGATTTTGACTTATGAGCCAATGCGGTGCATATAATGACCGAGATGAGTTCAATTTAGCTAAATAAAGTGAAACAACAAAATCTACCCTTTGCACAAACCTATAACACATTTGGTGGCAAATCCAAACACATCTTTAATAGTGATTTGATCTTTAATCTACTCTAACTACTGAACCAGCATGTGATATTGATCAAACTAAGCTTAAATATCCTAAATACAACTAAATAAACTAATTTAAACTAATGGTGACCACAGATACTCATACAAGTACAATATGCAAAATGGATTGAAAGTTGAAAATGAGATACTTACTTACAGATGACCAGCTTATTCTTCAGGCTAAACCAAACCCAATCCTACACTACCCTAACCTATTTCAACCCAATATCACCACTGCATTAACCCAAATCAGCTTCCATTTCAAATTGAGCCCCAGTTTGACTTTTGTTGACTATAAATGAGAATTGTTTGAAACTGTTTCCCAGGCTAATCTAAAGCTATAATAAGCTTGAATTAACTTGGTTGAATGAGAAATTATGCTATTGGAAGCTTAAGTATAAGAACATGAAATTGAAATTCTCAACGAGAAACACAAGAACAAGGATTTTAACCAAACTTTGAAATTGATTCTTGAAGCAGTTACAAAGATAACATAACTTAAGTTTGAATCATAAAACAAAAGATTACATATTTTAAACTAAGCTAAGACATTTATTAAAAAAAACGACATAAAGAAAAAACTTTAAAAACTAACTACTTCATTCTTGCTTCTTTTGCTTCCTTATATACTCCAAACATCTTCTCACACCTCTCTCTTCAAATCCCAGCTTGTTTTGAGACCATTGGATGACTTTGTTTGATAATAGCCATAGATTAGGTTTTTGGCGGGAAATGGCTTATGACAGTGGGTGAGGTTGAGTGAGGGTGAGGGTGAAGCATTAAATGCACTTTGGAGTTGTGTGGAGGTGGGGGGAACAAGGAAGGGATAAGGTGAGGAGGGGGATGGGGTATGTTGAGTGTTGCAGGGTGTTTGTTGAAGAGGGCAAGAAAAAGGCGCCAAGGCTATGGTTTGACCAGATGGGTTGTTGGGTGGTAATAATGCCGGGGTCCAAATTGTTATTTGTGGGGTCGAGGGATGGCGGTCGCTGATTGGTTAATGACAAGGCCAAAGGAATTAAAGGTTTAATATTCAAGGGTTTGTTTTGTCATTTCGAAAATTGGAGGACAATCTTTGTAATTTGCAAAGTTGCTCTAAAGGACCAAAGTGACAAGCTTCCATAATACAAGGACCAAACTTGACATTTCAATTTTCGGGGCCATTTTGCCAATTTTCAAACTTGGAGGACCAAACTGTAATTTCTCAAAACTTTTGATATTTTTCACCAAAGGACTAATTATGACAAGTTATGATTTAAAAGGACCTTTGGTGATTTTTCTTTGAAATTAGGGCTCGGGGACTAGTTTTGACAATTTTAGAAACTTGGGGACTGAAGCGCCAATTATGCAAACTTAGCTCATTTTCATCGATTTTGAACATTTTGCATCCGAAACATATAAAATGCAATTTTGGAATATTTTCGGTATTTTGATGCATTCGAGCATTTTAAGCGTTTTGCGATTCAGATTTAACGAAAATGATGAGTATTTACACACTCATCAATCATCATCCATTACTTTCCATAGCTAACATCTTAACCACATAATTATAACATGCACTTAGTACATAATCGAATGTCTATAACAATATTACATAAACAACCCCTAATCATCATATAATCATATTTTGATTATATGATGATTCAACCCATAAATTACTCAACTTTAACCCATAATAAGGCCATCCCATCATTACTATAACTCTTTAATTATTTACCATGATCATATCCCTAATTTACCCATCTTCCTTCAATTCAACCAAAGGGGTTTTACCCAATTACACTATAACATCATAATTAGTGTTTAAAAACACAATTACCCAAAACACCCAATCTTGGGTATAAGAACCCTAACTTTTATTTAGGGGTGAAAACGAGCCGAGCCAAGCTCGAGCTCGTTTAGGCTCGAGCTCGGCTCGTATATATATAAAAGCTCGAGCTCGATCTCGAGCTCGTTTGAACCTCACATTTTGAGCTCGAGCTCGGCTCGTGAAATTTTTCTGAGCTTGAGCTCGGCTCGTTAACACAAAGCTCGACTCGTTAACACAAGGCTCGAGCTCGTTAACATGGTTATCGTATAGAAAATATATATATTATATATTTCTAGGGCTCGTTTAGGCTCGCGAGCCTAAGCGAGCCTTTTATAGAGCTCGGGCTCGAGCTCGATTATTAAATGTAACACCCCGAAAATCTTAATGACGGAAGACTAATTCGGGTGTTACTTGAATGGAGATCATAGTCAATAATTATAGAAAGCGACTCGAAGAGGCGTTTTACTAAAATAGTTATCATTCATCGAAAACTCATAGTTTGTTACAAAACAACGTAAATAGATCAAGTGTTTTTCCCGAAAGAAAGATCATGAGTTTGAAAGAAATGATAACTTTTATATTTTACACCACAGGATAAGCCTTGCCATGCCCGTTCCGCACCTTGGTCATAATCTTCTTGATTACGAGATAACATGCTTAAAAGGTCAACAAAATTGTTGAGTGAAGTCCATAGGTTTAAAATAAGTTGAACACAAGTATAAGATCATGATCATTGTAAACTAACAATATCATAAGAAAAATCACGATTATTATGCACTAAGCTCATGAAACCAAGACTCATTTGCATACGAATTACGGTGTGCGTAAGTATGCCCCAAAGGAGGTAATAGCCAATTACCTAAAGAAATTCGATATAGTGCGCCCGGTTATTTCTCTATAACGAAGCGGGGTTCGTTAATCCCCGTAGTACTATTCGCGATATCTCGTTCACTCGCGGTGACTAATGGTTCATGATCGGGGACTTGTGGCTAAATACTTAGCGGTACCAATAATCAAGAAGATGGAGCATTTATGAAAACCTTGTGTTCTAGTTTAGAGCATGTATCTCCTCGCGGGGTTTTCAAAAATAAAGTAAGCGAGGCTATGAACTCGCCTTGATGATAATGCACACGCACAAAAAGATCAAGCACAATGTAGCGGAGGTTCCAACTCGAAACCTAAAATGATGAGATGGCGAGTCTCGATGTGAGCATTTTGGTTCATGACCAAAATAATAGAGCATTGAATATTCTTATTCAATAGATCATTGGATTGTCCTATCGATAGTGTGCGATCGTGATTAACGTTTTAAGTTAATTTACATGCTACATTGTCTTAACTAGTGATCCTCACTTACGCATAAGTGAAATGTTCCCACGTTGTGAACTTAGTAAATTCGTTGGGTATTTTAACGTATTTAGATCCCTCAGTGTTTTATCAAAATAAGTATATTTTACATATACTTAGTTATTTTCTAATATATATTTACATATATATTTATACATGAAATAAGTTTATCATTATTCGAAAATATTACGCTCATGTGATCAAAAATACTCATTTTACGAGGCTATTATGAAATCATAAGTTTTGCTAAACTTTTCCTAAATTTACACTTTTACCCTCGAGTTACAAAAGTCGAGTTTAGTCCTCAAATTTGAGTAATTTACACTTTCTACCCAAAATGTATTTTATATCAAAACTTTCGAAATGACATCTTTAACCCTTGGTAAACTGAATTTACAAAAACAGCCCTCCAAGTTATGTTTATACGCTTTAAACCTTTACTTTTCACACTTGTCACATTTAACCCAAAACTTATCTTTAAACTAGTTTAAGTGATTTACATGATTGGTCCTTGCGGTTTCCATGCATACACATGCACGTACATATTACCCCTTTCACTTTCGACAATGACCTTTCCAGCCCTAGACTTTTACAAAATATTTGTTTCACTTATAAATGACCCTTTAGCTTTTCAATATGTTACCCTTTTGACCCTTCGTTTCATATTTTGCAAAAATAGTCCGAAAACATTCTTTTATAAAACGAAACTTTGTAAAAAGGTTTTCAACTATACTTTAGCTTATCTTTAGAGCTTATTTGCTTATAATAGACTTATTGGGCCGGGTTAGATCCTTAATGGACTCAAATGGACTTATTGGGCTTGATATTTGGGCTTCGAGCCGTTTGGTGTCGTGTATATAATAGTCGAGAGTTCTGAAGTGTTTGAAAAGGTCATGTAACTAGTTTAGTATGTGAGTGTATGTTGTATGGTGTTAGTACTATATGTAACACAAGTTTTAAGGTGCGATTCTATAACTTAACATGTGATATAACATGTTTACATGCGTGTGAATTAAATGAAATGAATTAGAAACGCAATGAGTTTAGTTGAACTTACTACACTCGTCAAGAGTGGGGATGAAACAATGAGAAGGTGGTTTGAACGCAATACCCCGTGTTCTCCTTATAACACTACACGATCACTAGTACCCTTATGACTTTCACAAAGTCCCTTGCTTCGTTCCTTTTCCTTTTGTTCTACTTCCACAGTGGATGATTTTTGATTAGGTGACAAAGGTGAGAGTGTTTTCAAGAGTGAGTTGATAATGTTGGTGTGAACATACTAATTGTTGATGGGGTTTATAAGGGAAGCATAAGTATGGTCTTTATTATTTGTTTATCCTTAGATTTTCTAGGTTGTAGCTTATATAGCATCATGTTTTATGAACTTTGTCAAGGTTCATGTCCATCTTCAACCGAGTATGGTGTGGCTATGTGGTGTCACGTCTAAGTGGACACAAGATCCATTGGTTTTAGAAGTCAAAGAGTGGTCAAAGGACATTAGGATATTTAAATACTTGTTTAGGGTGGCTAGTCATGGGTTTTGTCTCCATTTCTCCTACACACGTGACTTCTTATAATCCAAGAGAAGAGTTTTATGTTTATAGTTTAGTTTGGTTATATCATGGCTAGTTTGGTTTTCTTCTCATTCGGTTACAAGGGAAAGAACACAAAACATTTTAACCTTAATTCTTCTAATACATATCGTGGATCATGTGGCGTGAGCGAGACCCAAGCTAAAACATGGGTGGGTTGGGCTCGTGACTAGGCCCAAGAGAGAATTTAGGGAATAGTTTGTTTGTGGATCTTGTTTTGACGAGCAGAAAGCGTAAGAAGGAAACATGAAATACACATTTGCTAACTCTTCTAAATGTAAACTTGGACTTGGGTTTTGATCCATTAGGCGAGGCCCATTTAATTAGGAAGTGAAAATGGGTGTTGGGCTCCTTTGGTGCGTGAGCTAAGCGAGGCCCAGCGAGAAATGGTGTAAGTTTAGGTCGGTCCCAAGCCCAATAAAGATTTGAGTTAGATCACGGGGTGGTGCGGAGTCCAATGAGTTTGAGGCCAATCTGAAATTAAATATATTTTTATTATAATTTAATTATTATTTTATAAATTTTATGTATCCGTTCGTATTTTAGGATTATCAAGATAGTGGGGAATTTTATTTAGATCACAACGGTATCTTTTATGAGCGCTCAGCTGCGTTGATCATGCATATGCCAAATGATATGCAAATGTGATGTTTAGAAAATTTCATGACGAAATAGATCGTGTTAAATTCACGATTAAGCGTTACGTACATTGAAATTTTACGGGAGCTTCTGATACCTACCCCTTAAAGAGCTGCGTCCAGCGGTTAAACTCGCGAAGAGGTCATGGGTGATCTAGATGAGCGGTGGGGATACTTGGAGCATTACATCCTCGCGCCCGGTGAACTCGCACTCGTTTCTTATGATTCCATCGAACTTTAACGATAGGAATGCGGCTTTGCTTAAGCCTCTTAACTTCTCCGTCCATGATCTCGGCGGGTTCTTGACAAAGCTAAGTTTGTCATTGAGCTGGATGTCCTTGAGTGGTACGACTAGAGTTTCATCCGAAGACACTTCTTAAGATTTGAGACATGGAGCGTGTCATGTACTCGGCTAAGTTCTTCTGGGAGATCAAGTTTATATGCCTTTGGACCAATTCTTTGAAGAATTTTGAATAGTGCGGCGTATCGAGGTTTGAGCTTTCCTCGTTTTCCAAATCGACCATCCCTTCGGTGATACTTTGAGCATTACGGTCTTCGACTTGGAATTCCATTGGTTTTCTTGAACATCTGCGTAGCTCTTTTGTCTATCTCATTGCTTGCAATCTTTGCGAATTTGCATTATCTTTTCTGTTGTCTCTTGGACAATTTCGGGAACTGTAAGTTGTACTTCTCCAAATTCCGCCAACAAGGCGATCGGCATTTTCTTCCATAGAGTGCTTCAAAGGGCGACTTTAATCTTGGCGTGATAAGCATTATTGTAAGAGAATTGACGGAGGTAAGTGCTTATCCCATCCTTTTCGAAATCAATCACACATGCTCTTAGCATGTCTTCGAGTTGGATCGTTCTTTCACTTTGTCCATCTGTTTGAGGATGGTGCAGTTGTACTCATATCTAAGTTGGTACCCATGGCTCTTTGAAGCATTTGCCAAAATCTTGAGGTGAATCGGCTATCACGGTCAGATATGATAGAGATTGGTACACCGTGACCAGTGCCGTCTTTGAAAATGTAAAAAATATTTAGGGCCTGGCTCGAGAATAAAAAATGGACCCCTAGAAAATCAATAGTAAAATGCAATAACATAATATTATGACAATAAATGTTTTCAACCTTAAAAATAAAGTTGACAACGTGACTTAAAATCATCATCTTCAAGTTCTCTCAACCTTTTAGGAAACAAAAACCCAAATAAATTTTCATATTGTTGGTTGGTATTGTTCGAATCTCCTTAGTCCTTTCAAGAGAAATAATTGCTTGATAAAAAACCCAAATAATTTAGATTGGTTATCAAATGTCAAGTGACCAACAATTCGACTGGTTATTAAAATCATCAATGTTCTACACTTAACTAAACAAGAACAAAACCGTATAAGCACCACATGGTTTTAAGAACATATATAAATTTGAACAAAACTTTCACACTTTGCAAAAGCACTAAAAGACTAAGTATAAAAGAAAACCAAGCGGTAAATGGGCACGAACACTAAGTTTACTCATATACTACTAGTTGGGCCATCCTTTAAAATAAACTATAGTGGAATATATAAAACCTTTGACTAGTCATTGTTTCTTTTACATCTACATCTGCGGTGCTTGATAAACCGTGATTTTTCCGATGATGATAATTGCTCCGCCTCGAATATGGGCCCTAGGGGAAGGGCCGGCTCAGCAACACCACTGCACCCCCTACGGGCGGCCACGACCGTGACGAAACAATCTCTTTGATGTACATCTAGCGAGTGTAATCATCTCGTCGTTCTCCTTGATTGGCAAGAAATGGCGGACTTTGTAAGGCGGTCTACAATAACCCAAATGGTGTCAAAACCATTAGAAGTTTTTAGCAACTTTGTGATGAAGTCCATTGTGATTCTTTCCCATTTCCACATAGGAAGTTTTGGTTGAGTTAACAATCCGGATGGCCTTTGATGTTCGACTTTAACTTTCAAGCATGTCAAACATTCTTGGCGTATCTGATATCGACCTTCATATTAGGCCACCAAGTACAAAAGCTTTAGATCTTGATACATCTTGTTGGGACGGGATGTATGGAATACTTCGATTTATGTGATTCATGCATGATGAGTTCTCGGATACCTCGAAGAGTGGAATCCAAATTGATTCTTGAAACATAGCGTTAGTCGATCTCTTCACAAATCCATTCTCATTCTCCGGCATGCCATAAATCTTCTCATTCGGCCTATTTTCTTCCTTAGAGCTTGATCGAGCTTCAAGAATTTTCGATGGTAGGGTGAATTGATTACCATTCCCAATGATCTCACTCTAAGTGGCTTAGGCGATCTTTTACGCTCGAGGCATCGGCAACAACGTTTGCCTTTCCGGGATGATAACGGATCTGCGATCATAATCACTAAGCAATTCGAGCCAGTGACGTTGGCGCATATTCAATTCCTTTGATCTAACATATGTTGAAGACTTTTGTGATTAGTGTACACTATACATTTGGTTCCGTCTGATAATGTCTCCATAATTTGAGTGCAAATACCACGGCGCCAAGTTCTAGATCGTAAGTAGTATAATTCTTCTCATGAGTTTTAAGTTGTCGTGATGCATAGCAATCACCTTGTTCCTTTGCATGAGCGGCGCCTAAACCCATGTGTGAAGCATCACAATATACTACAAAATTTTCGGCTCCTTCCTGTAGTGCCAAGATAGGTGCGCATAAAGTTTGTTCTTTAGAGTTGAAAAGTCGATTCTTGATCGTTTCCCATTCAATTTCTTCGTTTTACGGGTTAACTCGGTCAATGGTTTAGCTATTTTCGAGAAACCGATGAATCTTCGATAATAACCAAGAAGTCCTAAATTGATGAATTTCGATTGGGGTTAGTGGTGCTTGGCCAATTCTTATGATTCAATCTTTGCGGGATCCACATGGATTCCTTCCTGTCGATCACATGACCAAGAAATTGGGTATCTCAATCAAAAGTCACACTTGGAAAACTTTACGTACAATTTTCATCCTTGAGTAACCGGGCGGTCTTGGATGTTCGCATGTTCTTCTTTATTACGAGTGATAAGAATATAGATCGATGAACACAATGAATTTATCCAGATATGGTTTGCGAGACTCTATTCATGAGGTCCATAATCTGACGGGTGCATTAGTTAAACCGAATGGCATTACTTGGAATTCATAATGGCCATATCGAGTTCTAAATGCGGTCTTGGGTATATCTTCTTCTCTTACCGTGCGATGATATCGGATCTTAAATCAATCTTCGAGTATACACTCGAGCCTTATGTAACCGATCGAACGGGTCATCGATTCTTGGTAAGGGATAGCGGTTTTGATTGTGAGCTTCTTCAATTCTCTATAATCGATACACATCCGGAATGATCCATCTTTCTTCTTAACGAATATCTGGGTGCTCCCTGGGGTGAGAACTTGGTCTAATGAATCCTTTCTCGAGATAACTCTTCTAGTTGTTTGGATAACTCTTGCATTTCGGGAGGCTAAGCGGTGCGGTGCTCGTGCTACTGAGGAGTAGCTCCGGGAATAAGATCGATTTGAAATTCGACTTGTCGGCGGTGGGAGTCGAGCAAGTCTTAGAAACACCTCGGAAATTCCTTGATTACGGTACATCTTCTAGTCGTTTCTCTTCCGACTTCTTTTCCGTTACTTGAGCTAAGAAGGCATAACATCCTTTTCCATGTACTTTATTGATTTCGCCACGGATATGATACTTAAGTACTTTCTACTTTGATCTCTTTGGATGACTAAGGTTTCACCGTTGATCGGGATATGAGCGGTTTCTCGTCACAAACAATCCTAGCACGGTGTTTGGACAACCAATCCATGCCAATTCGACATCGAAACTTCCAGTTTGATTGGCAAAAGATCTATGAGGAGCAGTGATCTTGTAATAGAATAGGATAATTACGGATTACGGTGTTGGTTCCTATTATTTTCCCATCGGCAAGTTCTATCTCATAAGTTGTATCTAGGCGATTGGGGATATTTCAAGTAATGGTGCAAAAGTAGTAGATACAAAACTCTTATCGCTCGAGAATCAAACAAGATTTTTGAGAATGATTGTTAAGAGAATACGTACCCGTCACAATGTCGAGGTTCAACGGTGCATCTCCATCTCCTAGCATGTACACTCTTGCAGCGCATTGTTTGTTTGAGCGACATTTAACTTTGGGCATTGACTCTTGAAATGACCTTGTTCTCCGCATCCATAGCGATTCATGTTTGTCATGATGTTGCCTCTTCCGAGGTTTGACAATGCTTACCTTGATGACCTACCTTGTTGCACTTATCGCACTTCGGTACAAGGTCCGAATGGTGCATCAAACACTTGTTACACTAGGGATGTGGTCCTACATACCCTTTTCCGGTGGGTGGTGCATAAGCCCTGCGGCTTCTTGCCTTCGGTTTTCGATTGTGATGTTGGTTTACATTGCGGTGATATTGGTTGTTGTAGTTCGATTGTTGTTGTTGACCGATGGTGGTTGGAATTTGAGGTTTCGATCATCAAGCTTTCTTTTGTTGTCACTTGAGCCTGTGCATTTGCAAGCTTTAGTATTGGTTCCATAAGGCGGTGGGATACAATGACAACTTCTTCATGCTTTTGGATTGAGCGATGACATCTCCTTGATGCTTGAGGTAAACCTCGATCAAAGCTTCCAAAAGTTTTCATTGGTGGGAAGCAGATGATGTTGGAATCACTCCTAACTGATGATTTCAAGTATTTATATTTCATATGTAATAGGTAGCTTTATTATGGCCTTTATGTTTGTTTAAGGTCAAGCTTATGTAGAAGGCCCATAAGCTTGATCCAAGCCCAATAAGGAATAGGGAAGGAGAGGAGTGTTGCCCTAGCTCCTTGCCTATATAAACTCTTATAAACCCTTATTTGAGGGTTGGTTGTTCAAGTTACTCTTTCACATACACTCTCGCCTAAACCTTTCTTTACTTTTACGTGTGTGTGTTTGTGTGTTGTTCAACCGCCTCTATCTCTTTCTATATTACTTGTGTTGTAAAACTAGTGACCTAACGATGGTATCAATCGCCAAATAGTTGGGTGTACTCGTTTGTTTTTGAGTTTTGGTTTTGGATCTTACTGCGTAAAGATAACGCATTCTTTGGTTATCTTAAAACTCATTTTACACTTTTAATCCAAGATTCTTGTACTTTCAATGTTTTGAGGTGTTAAAATACTTGTTTTTGTCAAAAGTTTCAAACTTTACGTGGATTTACGTTTTTAAGCTAGTTTTTGTTAGGTAGATTGTGGTTCTACGCGTAACTTTGTTTAGCAGTTTGGTACATCAAAATTCACACTTTTGTGCTCTTTTGGTACTATTGAAGCTATTCCATAACAAAAACCGGTTTAAAAACACATTTGGGCAGAATCAAGTTACGAGTAATCCTACGTATCAAAACCCTAAAATTACGCTGTAAGATTGTTCCTTGGTTTGATCTTCAATTTTACGGTTTAATCCGTGTTTTATTACTTGGATAAGTGCGAAAATAAATCGACTTTGGATATCTTTTGCCTTGTGAAGTGTAAAGATCATTTGAGCAAAAACCTAAAATTACGCATAAGCATAAGCCACGCGTATAATTCATAAGATTCACTACGTAAACTACGGTCTCACATAAGGTAATCCCTCGCCCACGTTTCTCGCCTAACTTTTGTCTACGCTTAACTTTAGTGTTTTCCCTACTTACGCCAGAAGCTAAAACCTCGCCGTAACTCCTCATTATTCTGCGTAACTTTTGGTGTTTTACGCATAAGTGCTACTTGGTTCTTGTCTTTCTACTCTAAGGACACTTCATCAACAAAGGTTCATTCGACTACAAAGATCCATTTTTACCACACAAGTTTATCATCATGTCTCAACCACCATACTCTAACTATTTCCTCGCACTTATAATCATCAACAACAACAACAATTAACTCCACAACATCAACAATGGAATCAACAACAAGCTATTTATCAACAACAATTTAATCGACAACATACTCCACAACTTGGTGCAATTCCACAACCACAAATGGTTCACCACCACCAAGTCTTCAAGCTCTACCCTACACAAACGATTTCAATCAACATCCATCACGAAGCACTATGAAGGAACCTACTTGGTTTGCAAAGATGTGTGAAGCTTTAAGCGACCAACAATCAATTCATGAAGTGGATCACTTGATAGACCTCAATGCTCACTCCGAAACTACGATCAATGGGTGATAAGGTTCTTTAGATTTTGTGATCTAAAGAAGCCACATGGAAAGTTCTTAAAGAAGGTTATCTTGGAAGGTCCATTTGAAATGCCTCTTGTCATTGTGCAGGAGATCCAATCTTTGTTCCACAAGAGATGAACAAACCAACATTGCTACTGTTGCAGATTTAAATCCTACAGAACTTCTACACTATGAAGCTTATGCGTAAGAACACACAATCAACATGTGTGTGTTTGTGGTGAAATGATTGTGTCAAAATGTTCATAATACATCAATGATACTTTTTTAACCATCAAAATCCACCCAGAAACACTAATTGATGATTTTTTGAAAATTAGGGTTTATAAGTCGAATTGGGTGTTTTCAAATGTGAAGTGTTTTGGTCAAAAAGATTGTTGAGTTATGGTCTTATGGTGATGAATTGATGATTTCCTTGCTTTATAACCACCCAGAAACTCCAAATAATCAACAATTTGGAATTAGGGTTTAAAGTTCATAAGTTTGGGTACTTTTGATTCACCATGAATTAGGTGTTATAACTCAGTATATAGACTTACTCAACACTCTTAAGCTACGAGAAAAAGTTTGGTGCATAATCCATGGCTAGATCTCATACTGGCGTAGATTTGGGGTTTAGATTACAGCGTGTCTGCGGTTCTCCAGAATGGCTAAATAAGTGTGAAAATGTGTTTTGATTTGTCATAAAGCGAATGCTATGGTTTTAACTTTGTTGAAATGATGCTTTATTTCAGGCTTGCAACACGTAATATTCGAGAATCAAGGTGGTTATTAATCTCACGTAAGGATCGCGCCACGCGTGGCTTGTTATGCGTAAGACTAGTCTTCGCGTAGCGTCACGCATAAGGTTCTACAATGGACTACGCAGTATCCCATGAAGGATATGCGTGGCAATGACCTCACGCGCAAGGTCAACTCTTACGAGTAGCCTTCACGCTGTAGGTAAATATGCCCTCGCATAAGCTCGCATAAGGTCTCCTTTTCCTACGGCGTAACATTTCTTACGCGTAAGTTAGGATTCTGGCGTAAGTTTCACGCCTAAGCATATATCATTCACCGCTCACGATAACTTTGCCAAAACTACGCTTATCCTAGATTGACCTTCATGATGATTTGTTACGTGTACAAACTTGTAAATAAACTAATCATATCATCACGAATCCAAAAAAAAAAAAATTGTCACTAATAAACTTAAATCGTCTGATATGTTGTGAACAATAAGTGATAAAATAAACTTTAAAACTTAAAGTTAACTAACTCACGAAACATTTCACGACATCATTGAACTATTGAACATACAAGTGACTTAGGACTCGTAACAATCATTGACATTGTACATTCAATAACTAGACATTAAGACCCTACGTTGACTAACATTATGTCTTTCGATATGTTGGTTCTTTTGGCTAATGTTATTTGAGATCACGACATGGTGAACAAATGAATGTGGATGCACGAAGTTCTCTCCATTCTCGATATCTATCCTCATGGCTATCAATGAAGATAGGAAAGAACAATCTCCGTGTTGACTTTGACACCCTCACTTGCTCTCACGAATCTTCGTGTCTTATTGCTATTGATATTCGAGGACTCATCCATATCGAACATGCTTACTCACTCTGCAACTATTCACGAGATCTACATCCAGGTTACGGAACACTATGGAAAGGGTCAAATGACGGATCACGCGACGGTGACTCAACCACAAACAAGTCACCATTACACCTGCGGACTTAAGGTCACTCTCCTTATTCTCAAGTCAATCCAACCAAACTTTATGCCACATCTGTGAAGAGCTAACTCTCCAATTCTTAATCGATATCGGTTATGGCGAGGCTGCTGGAGTAATCACCAAGCACTCTCACGTAGAGCTTAAAAGTATTCCTCAACCATGGAGAACACTCTACATGATCATCACCAAGTCTGCTTTCGAGTCGTCGTGACGGTGACTATGAGCACCCTAAGCTCATAGAGCGCAAATATTCGGGCATTGGTCAACAAGAAACACATCGCTATCGAAGCTCGATTTGGGATGACATGATGTCATTTCTCAACAAACTTGGCTCAAAGATTCCCTACATCGGATATACTAAATTGTTGATCCGAGAGAGCACTTGGACTTCATCACGACATTCCCAAGAGGCTCAATGACCCCGACAATCACGACATGTTGTGGAGAACCTATTCTATCGTAAGAATCAAGGAAGCGTCTACAAAGAAACAAGGTCTTTGTCAGGTCTTGATTTCCTTCTAGCGAAGATGTCGAAGCTCGAATCGTACAAAGGTATCCGGAAGCGGTGACAAGGCAAAGTTGGTCATCTCGACGAAAATCTTGGAACACACAAGGAGAACCCGAAAGGAAGTCTTGGGAGTGTCACAAGTCTGAGATAGTCAAGGAATGTTCAAAGAAGAAACCTATTCCAAAGAAACCCACCCCAAGAAGAAAGCTCCTTCTCGGGAAGCCACTCTGATCCTTTCACTTGAACCACAAAGGCAGCTCGGGGCGAGGGACTCGAGGATCTTGACATAGATGAAGAGATCACATTCTCGAAGCGCAAGGATGTTAATCCCTCATTGCAAAACCTCAAGTCCTCCGTTGTCCAAGAAAAGGGAAGACTCTGCACTTGTACCTTATGATGAGAGCTCGAAGAAGAAGAAGAAGAGCAAGCGAATAAATCATACGGAAAAAGTTTCACAACGTCCGACACCTTCAAAGGCGAAGAATTTGCTAAAGATCAAATGGGTGGCCGGGAGGATCAAGTGGTCTTTGCTCTCCTCTCCGGATCGATGCGGTTAATCAACCCGATAGGGATCTGGTACCACTCTTGTGCAACAACAACGACTGTGAAGACACTATTGTGTATGATTTTGAGAAGCAGAGGCGAGAAAGAAAAGTCTAGAGATGGCGAGGATGATTATACAAAGTTTCTTCAGAGCGGTCAACACACTCAAAGGAGAAAACCTCGGAAACTCCTAAGGACATGAAGTCTCCTCATGTCTCCTCATCATCAGTTCTTAGGTCTCCTTCATCATGACCACCATCAACAAAGACAACCCGGATCATCATCCAAATCGGTGAAGAAACCACCTAAATCTTGGGTTCTCAAACTCATCAAAAGATTGTGAAAATTGTCAAACAAGTTAGAAAGAAGGACATGCTCCACGAAAACTTAATTGGTATCTTTGAACAAATGCGATACTTACATGATGAGAATGACAAGATCACGGAAGATAGGAAAGCCATTCAGAATTCATGAGAAGCCATCGTCGGGAGGCTGAATGAAATGATTGAAGGTTACACTCATAAGTATCTTGGGATATCGTTCCTAAAGTCCAAAAGGAGCCGGAGAAGTCGACAAGAGATCAAACCCACAAGTTTCTTCTCGACACTTTGTCCCGGTGTGACTAGAGAAGTATTCTCGAGACAACTACTTTAACATCGTCGCATTGGTTAAACATACAATGGCCAAAGAAGGCGATCTCTACGAATCACGGTTAATCGCTAAACTAGTGATGCAAATGTCAAAGCGATCCGGAGCGTTTGCCGGATGAAGCTAAATTTTTGAATGTCTACTTGCTTTTCAACTCGGTTCATCATGCGAGGAGTCGACCGATCAACCCAAACGGCAGAGATGGCGATGATAAGGATAAGGACTCGCACCTAAGCGTCGGAAGCGATCGGTCAATCTACATCTATGCCACCACCTCCACCACGGACTTCTTCTCAACAAAGTCTCCTCCACCTCGGTCTTCCTGCGATGAACCTCGGGGCGATTCCGAGTTACCACCCGACTCATAAAGCTGGTGATCACTTTGAGTATACGGGTGGTGGCGATGAAGAGATCCTTGAGCCCGACAACAACCCACCTCACCCAAACAAGTGCGAAACCGGTTTCATCATCAAAGCCTTCCAAAAGAAAAGCGACGACTCGACCCGTGGTCGTATCATGGCTAGATGACGATAAACCGAAGAGTTTGAATGGTTCTCCACACTTGTCAATCAAACTCCATACCACGATGAAGGCCAAGAAATGGTGAGCGGTTCTACATTGGAGCACGCAAAACTATTGCAAGAAAAGTTCCGTGTGAAGAAAATGACAAAATCGAGTTGAGCGAATCAAAATGAAGCTTTTCAACTATGGAAGACGACTCGGCGCCTCGGTCGAATATCATCTTGAGAACATCGCTCGAGCTATGTCTAACAACATGGATTGGCTCAATCCGGAAGCAAACATTGACTTCACACAAAGGGACAACCCTCCATACTACACCGATTGGACCAAACCTCTATCGACCATTGGCCAGCAGACGAACCAAGGATTCCCTTCGATATTTCTTCAACAAAAGACACGGAATTTCTTCTCCATGGTGGCGATGGTTAGAGAAAATACACTACATCATTGACTCTTCCATTCCGGTGACTATTTACTCAAGCGCATAGCTATCGAGGCGTCGCAAATCACTTGTTTTCGACAACGTGCAAGCATCGACCAAGATGCATTGTATGGGATTCATCATTGGCACGAGCGAAGAATCTACTCTGATTGCTGGTTGAAGTCTCAACATGAGTGTATAGCTCAAGGACATTGTGGCCATCAAACACATTGATCTCAAGTCTAAGTGGGACTACACATTCTTGAAGAATATCACGATCAACGACAAGATGAGCAGGACTATGAATTCTCGGTGACTTTGAGAACTTGTCCTCAGCGACATCGAAGACATGTACCTTGCCAATGTCTGTGGTCGTATGAGACAATTCTCGTGAAGTTCAACGTGAATTTATCAAGTGGTTCTCATATTCATTAGGCGCGTGATCAAAGAGCGTGTCGAAGATATCCGGATGGTCGTTGAATCATATCATAAATGTAAACTTCACTCCACCACGACTTGATCTTCCGGCATCAACCCGACATTAAACAACTCGCTCGTGACAAACCTTTGGCGTTGTTTACCGATGAACTTGAAGAAGCTGCTTAATGGCGTGTAGTAAGCTCCACAAATTCGGGATCATACCTTGAAGATGGTTGGGATGGATTGGCGTCAGATTGAAGGATATACGCACGAAAGTTGGGAATCTAGCGGCTGGAACTCTCGGAAAGGAGGGATGTGAGGCGTATCATCACCATGATTGATGAGCGGTTGTTGAAGGGATCGATTCGGGCGTTTGGAGAGCTATGTTGGTGGTCGACCCAGGATTAGCATCACGGCTTTCAGCGCCTCTTGCGCGCTCCACGGGAACATCTTGCACTTCTGGTACCCTTGAATTGTTTCCTTCGTATGATTGTGGATGTATGATTATATAATGAATGGCGTGCACACATAACGATGTACAACCCGTAATTGTCAAGAAAGGACCTGTAGTGCGCCTCGGTGCCATAATCCTTATAAAAGGAGCGAAAGCTTCTTATTTTTGAGTAAAACCTATCAAACCTTTCACTTTTCAAGGTTTTGCTCAAAAGACAAGTACTTCCCATAAGATTTTCAAAACCTCAACCGTTTATATCACTAATTGGGGGGTATTTGATTTAAAACTTTGTTCACAAATTTTTCATAGTGGTCGTCTTCCATGACACTCGAAATGGTCATATTTATTCTCAAGCGTTTCAAAAATAACATTTCATATGCCATTTTGAGGGGAGAAAATTTGTGTGATAAGAAATATGTTGTGAATGCAAATAAATCTATGAACTTGAGACTTAAACAGCGAATTGGCGGTACTAAAGCATAGTAACTCGAAAAGACTTGTCTGGATGGGTAATAATTTCAAGCTAGTTCGCTAGTGATGTAAGCGTGTCTCATGAGGACTTATGCAGTAGAAAGTACCATTCGAGAAGCTTTTGATAGACATGAACTCGGCGGGTTTGACAACCTTCAAGGTTTGTCTACACCTTCAAGGTAGTTATTAGAGCTAGTTGTCACCTAAAGGCGACAATGTATCTCTTTAACTATTCAGCGTAACCGTGTCTCGGAGATTGTCTATCTTTAGTGGATCAATTCAAAAGTCTTGGCTCTTTCCTCATTTGTGCATTTAACCATTAAAACTATTAAGCACATGTGGAGGGTATTTATGCAAAACTTCATCTCAACATGGTTCAAACATGTTTTCGTTAACAAACCCTTTGAGAGAGATTTTAACATCACGATGGTTATAATGGCTAACATGGGGTAGTCATGGAGTTATAAGGTGACTAAGGTTAGGAATAGCCGTCCTATGATCCACGAGGCCGGAGGGATCTACCCAGGACACTACCATTAGTTAGTGTTAGAAGTCCTTAGGAATGATTGTAAAAGGAGAAAATGAGAATCGGAGAAAGAAGGTTGAAGAATCAAAAGAAATGTAAAGTAAAGGGTGAAAAAAATAGCCCTCAGTTATTCAACTTAGGAGGCGGAACCGGGTTCAATTCATATACTCTTGGTTGTCACTTAGTGACACCGGTATTGAAGATTAAAAGTCGTCATGGACCCGGTGTGCATGCACTAAACCTTCTTAGCCACTCAAGTTTCTCTCATGAAGCTTGTTTCATTCTCACAGGGAACCCTACATAAACTATTGGCTTTCTCTTAGAGATGTTTGGTATTGAAAAGGAGACCCTCTCCCTAGTCTCCGCTTCGGGAAAACCAAAGCACTATTGAGTCTAGAGCCACGAGATTCATCAAAGATCTCTTAGGTACACTTGACATTTAATCACTTGATGATCAACAAATAAGATCATCGATGGTTCATATCGAGTCCTTCACGATCTTAGCAATCTGTCGAGAACATTTATGAGAGGTTCATCGTGATCTCGGTGATTGAATGGAAACTCTGCGGGGTCAACATCAAGCAGCCACGGTGGTCACTTCGGTAACTCCGTGGATTACGCGGGTGTGTCTCAAGCGGTCTGATCGTGAGTAATGCCTCGGTGTACCTCGGCGACTCATCTCGAACTGTAGATGTACTTGGTACATCGTGTTATCTCACACAGGGACTCAGGTTCGAGAGCGGCCTTTGTAAGAATTAGAGTTGTGTTTTCACACTATCTTTGTGAACACTCTCGAGTTCAAACTTGTAAGTCTGGAAACCGCTTATTACTAACCGTTTGAAATGTTTTCTTATGGAAGCTCCGGGCGGGATGATCGTCTTGATTCTTCTCATGCTCACGCATAACATCATCACTAATGGAAGTTCTATTCAAATGCAACACCGTCGGAATGATTCTTCGTCAAACAAAGAATCTACAAAGTCAAAGACTTGAACTTCATCGTGATTGACTTCCAATGTCTAAGGCGTGTGAGCATGTTGAAGAATGGCGTGGAATCTTTGGAGGCGTGAAGCGCACACAAGGCGGCTGGGCGAGGCGACAACAACATACTATCACTTTCCACCGCGAACCATGATCAAAGAACAAAGTTAATGATGACGTCAAAGCATAGCGCTTAAGATAATATCTCTCTACCTGGGAGATTGTTGAATCAAAGCAATTCCTCTCACAAGAAAGAAGAATGTCGAGGAAAGGCGTCACGACTACTATTACATCAACGCCTTCACGTTTACATTATTATATACTTGAGGGGAGATTGTTGGAATCACTCTAACGATATTTCAAGTATTTATATTTCATATGTAATAGGTAGCTTTATTATGGCCTTTATGTTTGTTTAGGTCAAGCTTATGTAGAAGGCCCATAAGCAGTCCAAGCTAAATAAGGAATAGGGAAGGAGAGAGTGTTGCCTGGCTCGCCTATATAAACTCTTGTAAACCTATTTGAGGTTGGTTATTCAAGTTACTCTTTCACATACACTCTCGCTAAACCTTTCTTTACTTTTACGTGTGTGTGTGTTTGTGTGTTGTTCAACCGCCTCTATCTCTTTCTATATTACTTGTGTTGTAAAACTAGTGACCTAACGGATGAGGACATAGAGCTCTCATTCATGGAATCTCTTGAAGTATGTCTTGAGATCATTACCTTTAGCGACCAGTGGTAATACTCATCTTCAAGTTTCTTGATCTCAGTTCTCGACATCTTGTTTCATTAACAGTTGTTTGATTTGACCATGAAATCTTACAAGCTTCTTCCATTCAATTGGTTGAGCATGGCCTTTCCACGAATAGCATCTTCTAACAAAGTTCGATCATAAACTTGACTTTGCAATCATCTGTCACGATCCTTAGCGAAAATCTGATCTCGGTTCTCTCAGCCAATGAAGTAAACCAATAGCACCTTGATGCCCTTGAAGAATGTCGGCTTGCGGTTCATGAACTCTTTGTAACTACACTTGCGAGTTCTGATGGACTCGCTTTGATTTGTTGGAGTGTTAGTTGCATTTGGGTTTGCCATTTCAACAAGGCGTGCGACCGTGAGCACGATTCTCTTCAACAATGCGGCAGCTTCGGTCTGACGTGTTGCTTGGCTGCCTTCGGCTTGACCTCTCGAGCAATTCGGGCGTTCTCGGCTTCTCTTGCAATTCCGACTTCTCTTGCGATCTCGACTTGTCTTGCGATCTCAGCCTCTTTTGCAATCTCAACTTGCCTTGCGATTTGACCGCGTGCCTCTTGGGCAATTCGTTCGACTTCAGCGTTCGACTTCGGCTCTAGCGATGTCGGTGACATGTTGTGCTATAATGCTGCTAACACTTTCGGCGACCATTTTTGAATAAATGCGGGAGTGATGGTGGATGAGGTAGCTTTCTTCTTGACCATTTTCTAAAATTTCCAGAATAAATACCAAGATTAGAAATTATCGATCGATGATAAAGCGATTACATATTATAATTATCATAATAGTCAAGATCACCACTTTAAATTAATGATATGATATGAACAACAATTAAAATATGATTTTCTCAACAAATCATAATATATGTATAAGGACACAAGGATCGGTTCGGCGCACATTACCAGGAATAATATCATAACATCGAATATAAAATACAACCATAGGATACATGGAATACATCATTACATAGTATTGTTACAACCATAGGTTACATCATCATAATTCTTGTTCCAAGGTTACAAACCAAAAGATACAAGCCTTAATGCCTCATATGGCGGCTTTATGATACATACTAGGATAAAGATGACTAGGATTTCGCATCTCCGATCGTCATCACAACGACGACGAATCTCCTCAACTATATGCATCGAGTCTCGGATCTGCTTTCACGGGCTCGATCTCTGCGCCGGGGTCATCAATCCTCTCCTCGAATAGCGGTGTGAGCATGAGCGGATGCAAGTTCGTGTCTGGGACTCTCTCTGCGCCTAAGGCGGTCTCTCTCAAAGTACTAGCATCTCGGATAGTAGTCTCCAATCTCGAGTCGATCGGTTATTGACCTCTCTCGCCTCCACAATGCGGGTACTCATCCATCAAACACAATCTCAATGGAGTAGCGACCTATCACGAGGTTTTGACTTCTTCCTCCAAGCTCTCTATCCTAACGGTGGAATCTCATCATAATGTGCCATGAGCTCACTCAGTGGTCTTCGTGCACGATAAGTCTCGTAGCCAGCGGGGGATAGTGTGGTGTGCTGGGTTCACCGTGTGAGCGAGCTGGGGCGGTGCGATGGTTGAGCTTTCTCAGCTCGAGCGAACTAGGTGCTCCTCTCTTCTCTCAGCGTGAAGTAAAGGTATCAGAATGACCATCCGCCTACCCGGTTTCTTCCTTGGTGGGTCTCATTATCCACTTGAGTAGGCATGTCGGGATCGGATGGTGATGGTGAATAGCACTTGATGCAAAGCGGTAAAGTGGCTCACTAAAAGTGTCAAAGGAGGTGATCTTGTGGGTGGTGATGAAGCGGGAGCAGTGGTGGTCGATGGTAGAACCACGGTGGGTGGCGATGGTGGTGAAGTAGCGATGGGTGGAGCAGCAGTGGCCAGGTGATGGTGAGCGGGTGGTGGCGGTGGTGGCGGCGGGCTGGTGGCATCACATGAGTCATAGTGATCGATCGCTGCGCTTCCTAGCGGTGAGTTTGAAGGTCTTTCCTTTAGGATGCGATCTATAAGGTACCCCAAGCGGCTCGAGTTCATATGGCTTAAGAACACGGATCCTCGTTGTGACAGCGGATAGCTCGGAAGATGATCGAGAAGAATCGATGAAGTAGAGTCGGTGCTCTCGATGACTTGGATGATCCATCATCGCGCAACATCTGAAGTAGGTAGCCATTGTTGCGACTCATATGCTTGATCTAGGGTCATGGAAGCAAAAGCATTGTACTCTTGAGGATGGCGGTCATAATTTGAGCGATGGGAGTTCGAGCAACTTCACCTTCCTCAAAAGGTTCGATTTAAATCCGTCTGATGGTGGTATGCGCAGATGGGATGGTGGCATAGTGGCGATCGTGAGGACATGGTATCGTCCATCTCGGTGTCGAGACGGAACAAGCGGGTGGGATGCGAGACGTGAGTGCTGTAACAACCCACAAATTAATGCAAGTAAATGCCAAATAATATAATTATTTTAGTTAGCTACGCATGTTTGCCAAGCAATCTCCATGCCTAACTAAAATGAATACAATTACTTATGATCTAGTGATGCATCAATCCTAATGCATAGAGCGGTCACGGAAGGGCGTAAAGCGGTGGTGTAAAATAGTCCCGTTTTAAAAGTGCGGTTATAGTCCAAATGTTTTGAAAAACTCTTTGGTTCTCTATAACCTTGGCTCGATGCCAATCTGTAACACCAGAAAATCTTAATGCATGTGAAGACTAATTCGGGTGTTACTTGAATGGAGATCATAGTCAATAATTATAAACGACTCGAAAGAGATGTTTTATTAAAATAGTTATCATTCATCGAAAACTCATAGTTTGTTACAAAACATTGTAAATAGATCAGTGTTTTTCCCGAAAGAAAGATCATGAGTTTGAAAGAAATGATAACTTTTATGTTTACACCACCGGATAAGCCTTGCCATGCCCCGTTCAGCACCTTGGTCATAATCTTCATGATTACACGAGATAACATGCTTAAAGGTCAACAAAATTGTTGAGTGAAGTCCATGGGTTTAAAATAAGTTGAACACAAGTATAAGATCATGATCATTGTAAACTAACAATATCATAAGAAAAATCACAGTTATTATGCACTAAGCTCATGAAACCAAGACTCAGCGCATACACCGAATTACCGGTGTGCGTAAGTATGCCCCAAGGAGGTAATAGCCAATTACCTAAAGAAATTCGATATAGTGCGCCCGGTTATTTCTCTATAACTTGAAGCGGGTTCGTTAATCCCGTAGTACTATTCACGATATCTCGTTCCTTTCACTGTGACTAATGGTTCATGATCGAGGGGACTTGTGGCTAAATACTTAGGCAATACCAATAATCAAGAAGATGGAGCATTTATGAAAAACCTTGTGTTCTAGTTTAGGCATGTATCTCCTCGCGGGGTTTGCAAAAATGAAGTAAGCGAGGCTATGAACTGCTTGATGATAATGCTGCAGCAAAAGATCAAGCACAATGTAGCGGAGGTTCAACTCGAAACCTAAAATGATGAGATGGCGAGTCTGGTAATGAGCATTTTGGTTCATGACCAAAATAATAGAGCATTGAATATTCTTATTCAATAGATCATTGGATTGTCTATCGATAGTGTGCGATCGTGATTAACGTTTTAAGTTAATTTACATGCTACATTGTCTTAACTAGTGATCTCACTTACGCATAAGTGAAATGTTCCCCGTTGTGATCTTAGTAAATTCGTTGGGTATTTTAACGTATTTAGATCCCTCAGTGTTTATCAAAATAAGTATATTTTACATATACTTAGTTATTTTCTAATATATATTTACATATATATTTATACATGAAATAAGTTTATCATTATTCGAAAATATTACGCTCGTGTGATCAAAAATACTCATTTTACGAGGCTATTATGAAATCATAAGTTTGCTAAACTTTTCCTAAATTTACACTTTTACCCTCGAGTTACAAAAAGTCGAGTTTAGTCCTCAAATTTGAGTAATTTACACTTTCTACCCAAAATGTATTTTATATCAAAACTTTTAGAAATGACATCTTTAACCTTGGTAAAGCTGAATTTACAAAAGCAGCCCTCGAGTTATGTTTATCGCTTTAAACCTTTACTTTTCACTTGTCACATTTAACCCAAAACTTATATTTAAACTAGTTTAAGTGATTTACATGATTGGTCCTTGCGGTTTCCATGCATACATGCATATATACCCTTTCACTTTCGACAATGACCTTTCCACCACAGACTTTTACAAATATTTGTTTCAACATAAATGACCCTTTAGCTTTTCAATATGTTACCCTTTTGACCCTTCGTTTCATATTTTGCAAAATAGTCCAAAAACATTCTTTTATAAAGCGAAACTTTGTCAAGGTTTTCAACTATACTTTAGCTTATCTTTAGAGCTTATTTGCTTATAATAGACTTATTGGGCCGGGTTAGATCCTTAATGGACTCAAATTGGACTTATTGGGCTTGATATTTGGGCTTCAGGCCCGTTTGGTGTCGTGTATATAATAGTCGAGAGATCTGAAGTGTTTGAAAAGGTCATGTAACTAGTTTAGTATGTGAGTGTATGTTGTATGGTGTTAGTACTATATGTAACACAAGTTTTAAGGTGCGATTCTATATCTTAACGTGTGATATAACATGTTTACATGCGTGTGAATTAAATGAAATGAATTAGAAACGCAATGAGTTTAGTTGAACTTACTACACTCGTCAAGAGTGGGGATGAAACAATGAGAAGGTGGTTTGAGCATAATACCCGTGTTCTCCTTATAACCTACTACCGATCACTAGTACCACTTTATGACTTTCACAAAGTCCCTTGCCCGTTCCTTTTCCTTTTGTTCTACTTCCACGATGGGCGATTTTTGATTAGGTGACAAGGTGAGAGTGTTTTCAAGAGTGAGTTGATAATGTTGGTGTGAACATACTAATTGTTGATGGGGTTTATAAGGGAAGCATAAGCATGGTCTTTATTGTTTGTTTATCCTTAGATTTTCTAGGTTGTAGCATATATAGCATCATGTTTTATGAACTTTGTCAAGGTTCATGTCCATCTTCAACCGAGTATGGTGTGGCTATGTGGTGTCACGTCTAAGTGGACACAAAGATCCATTGGTTTAGAAGTCGAAAGAGTGGTCGAAAGGACATTAGGATATTTAAATACTTGTTTAGAATTGGCTAGTCATGGGTTTTGTCTCCATTTCTCCTACACGTGACTTCTTATAATCCAGAGAAGAGTTTTATGTTTATAGTTTAGTTTGGTTATATCATGGCTAGTTTGGTTTTCTTCTCATTCGGTTACAAGGAAAGAACACAAAACATTTTAACCTTAATTCTTCTAATACATATCGTGGATCATGTGGCGTGAGCGAGACCCCAAAGCTAAAACATGGGTGGGTTGGGCTCGGCTGACTAGGCCCAAGAGAGAATTTAGGGAATAGTTTGTTTGTGGATCTTGTTTTTGTGAGCGAAGCGGAAGAAGGAAACATGAAATACGCATTTGCTAACTCTTCTAAATGTAAACTTGGACTTGGGTTTTGATCCATTAGGCGAGGCCCATTTAATTAGGAAGTGAAAAATGGGTGTTGGGCTCCACTTTGTGGTGCGTGAGCTAAGCCAGGCCAACGAGAAATGGTGTAAGTTTGGGTCGGTCCCAAGCCCAATAACGATTTGAGTTAGATCACGGGGTGATGCAGTCCATGAGTTCGAGGCCCAATACAAAATTAAATATATTTTATTATAATTTAATTGTATTTTTATAAATTTTTACGTGTCGTTCGTGTTTTAGGATTATCAAGATAGTGAGAATTTTTATTTAGATCACAATGGTATCTTTTATGAGCGCTCAAAGTGCGTTGATCATGCATATGCCAAATGATATGCAAATGTGATGTTTAGAAAATTTCATGACGAAATAGATCGTGTTAAATTCCTGATTAAAGCGTTAAGTACATTGAAATTTTCCGGGAGCTTACAAAATGAGCCCAAACTTAGGCTCGAGCTCGTTTAGGCTCGGCTCGTTCGAGCTTTTTACCGATCCGATCCCGAGCTTTTCACGAGCGGCTCGGCTCGTTTCCACCCCTACTTTTAATTTATAATTAATTCACCAATTGAATACTTACTTTCATAAAGATTATTATTAAGGCTTCAACACTTGATACAACACCTTAATTCTTCATCAATTTGGCCTCGAGACCATTTCCCTTTCCTCTCTTTTCTATCCACGACACATATCACGCTCTTATTATTTACGGAAATATGATGATAAGTGAAGAAGGGTCCAGACATTTGTAGATGGCATCTTTTGCCATTTGACATAAATGGTCCCTCAAGTCCCATTCTTTATAATTTGGGTTACTAAATACTTCTATAACAACTTTACAATATAGCAACTTAGGTCCCTCTACTTTCAATAACTATAACACAACATTTGTTGACTATTAGTTTGACTAGCAGGTTGACTACAATATAACATTCGTTGACTAACCAATCACGTTAAACATTGGTCAATTTCATCTATGGTGGGGCCTATTTGTATCCGGGATACGGGTCTAACAACATCATTGTAAGTAATTACACTCGTATTTCCTATTCTTCATCATCTTCATATTAGGGTTTATGATTATAAATTTTTTCAATTGGTTTCAATCTTTCATATCATCAATTGGAACAAAGAACTCATTCATTGTGATCCCTTTCAAATGGAACTCTTTGAAATGATTCCCATTTACAAAAAGTGGGAAGAAATTCTTAGAGATAATGTCATTTGTTTGGTGGAAACAAAGACCATCCCAATGCTTGTCTTGTCCAAATGATCTATTGTCTCATTCACTAAAAGCCTTTCAATCTTGCCTATTACATTGCCAAAAGAATGGTAGGTGTTTTCAAAACCGACAAAATGGTTCTTCCTTATGGTATGCTCCTAACGCGTCTCATTGAGTATGTTAGTGCAATGCAACCTACTCCTATTTCCGATGACCACTTTCTCGTAAACCATGTAATGGTACCTCTCACCAAACGACCCACCGAATGATTCATGATCAATAGGAAAAGGCCTCGTCCTCTCTCGGACTCTTCGGATGATGATGATGATGAAATCGACCCCGTTTCTAATTATCAACTCGATCCCATGACTTACTTTGAACAACTTCCCACTCTTCTAAAGGAAACCAATGAATTCAAGCAAACAAAAGTGTTCGAGTGTCTAACTCCTTTCTTCATCAACATAGGAAAAAATAAAAAGTGAAGAGATTGACAAAAGAAAATTTGTACTCTATGTCTTTTATATGATTATTTTGGATGTTTTATGATTGTTTAAACAATGTGTGATCATGACTCTCTCTACTTTATGCAAGACATGCTTGGTTGTTCTCATATCAAAATGTGTTCATTATCTTATTTACCCATATGTTGTTTTCTACATGCTATACTTACTATATTTTACTTGTATACATGTATACTTCTGTGAGATCATTAGTTTCAAAATTCGATACTTGGAAAAAAATTGCAATCTTAATGTTAAGGAATATGTCTCAAATGCGGATCCATGGGCTATAACTAGCGGATCCCTCGAGAAGGATCGTGGGATCGGGTGGGCCAGTTCCTTTTAACCTCCTTGCATCAATCCAACCTTCCGGACCTTATTGGACTAGTTAAACATGCTACATTAGGATCACTTAAAATCTCAATCGATCTCACATTCACTCATGAATGGCGTAGGATCACATTAAAGGTATTTTTGATTTATCATTACTTTAAAACTCACCATCTTTTGCCCAAATGTTTCACATTGTTTCTCTCATCTCAAAACACCTAGTTTGATATTTCTTTCAAGTTTGACAAATTGATTTTAGTCATACCTTAAAATGCTCTAAAAACTAGTTTTCATTTCTTGTGATTTTAAGGAATTTTCTAAATTTTCCTTTGATCACCATCGGTTTCTATGATCATTAGCCATTCTCAAAACTCTTAGTGTCATCCTTGATCATCCTCATTGGTGTTCATAAAAACTTAATTTCTTTCCATAAAGTTATCATTGACTATCCTCGCTCACTATGCTTGATCATTTAAGTCTTATATCATTTAAGATACCTTAGTAGACTAAATCACTCAAGATATTTAGGTGCTAGACCTTGCTAGAACCTAATCACCCTTTCTATTAGCTTCTGAGAGCCGAATCCATGGTTTAAAGCTAGTCGGATCCCTCAAGGGAGGGATACGTGAGAAACGACTGCATAGAAGGTTTAATCTCACTTGATATAATTATTTCAAACCCTCTTTGGTAATCTAAACACTCCACATTGTCTTAAATGACTCCCTAGGACAGAACAACACTATAGTTGACTTTTGTGCATGCAATTTGAAGAACCTTAGTGGGTTAGGCTTTAATTAACTTGCCTAATTTCTTCCTCTATAAACCACTTGTGTTTGTGCTTCCAAATCACCATTCAAACACTCATTCTCAGGAGCTAAAACCTCCTTCTTCATATTCTTACTTCCAACTTTTCACTATGAGAAAAGAACGTAGTACAACCTCATCAACCAAAAGACCTCCCAAGAAAATTGCTCGTATTGTTCATGAAATTTCCTCAAGTGAGTCATCACCCGTCAAAGCTTTAAACACTAGAGTTTCTTCCTAACAAAATCTACCACCCAAAGCTAGGAAAGCGCTCGAATTAGTATCCGAGCCTTGTAGTTTGGAGAAACCTTCGCCAAACACTACCATACCTCATAAACCAAACACTCGTGTCTCCACTAAAGCAACTAAACACTCGCCTCTCAGATGATAAAGCCCTCTCCTTCACCACACATCTTTCATCTCTAAACCTTCACTCACTAGAAGACTTGCCCTAGGCCTTCTCATCCACCACCGTTGCCCATATTCTCATCAATTGAGAAAATGGTACCTATGACCTTCTACTTCAAAACTTTGGTGTTGGAACTTCACTAGCTCCGTGTCTACTCCTCCACCCTCAAATGGTCCATTTTGGATTATGAGAATCACCAATCTCAACAACGAGACCATAAGGTATTATAAAGGTCAATTTGTAAGTGATGATCAAACTTACGTGATTTCCATTGTTCCACCATAAGTTAGGTTTGTCCTACCTACCACCCTTTCCTACACTCGAACATGAAATAAATATGAATAATATGAGTTGGTTAAAGAATTTACGATATTCCATTAAGTTGGTGCGATGATCTTCCCCTTGCTACTTTTTACAACATACACGGATCACGGGACTTAAATATATAACACGAAAGTTTGATGCAAGCTTCATAAATACTTGGTAGTTAGTAAACGAAGAACAAATTCTTTCAGAACTATACATTTGTACACTCCACCAGGATTTTGCTTTTAGCTGCGATTCAAGAAGTGAATAAGTTGACCTCACACATCATCTCACACTAATGAACACTTCCCGAACTCCTTATCGGTTGAATCATTTAAACCGATATGTCACTACGCTCTTAAATATTACGTCTAAATAACATATATACCACCTACACTTATAAATTTATGATCTGACCGATGTATTCAAATAAATATCTCATACGCATATATATAATACTAATTAGCGGGGAAAAAATCGAGATGTCTTGAGATGTGCAGGGTTTGTATACATTATGTACTTTTTCCAATAACAAATTAGTAATAAACTTATGTTTGTTTATTTATTTTGGTTCATCATTCTATGAATTTATTATGACCATTTTCAAGAGTTCAATAAACTAAAAGCGTTCATCTCTAACAATCTTCCCAAAATTCAACCATGTAATTCTTACGTGCTAGATTATGTAAAGAATATCAAATATGTTATAAAATTTGGGAAAATGATCCTGCTTGCAAAGCAATGAGGAACATCTCTATTCTTGGGGCTAACTCGGGGACCATTTGTGCACATCAACCATGTTATCGGGGACCGTTTGTATTGTCGAGGACCATTTTTTGCACTATCAGACATATATACTCCTCATTGTTGTAGCATGGATGTTATCGCCATAAAATTTATTATAAATATAAGAAATTATTAAAATGAAATATTCGACAATGGCCTCGATTTATCTATTACTTTGTCCATGCTAATTAGGAGCTACTCCATTTGACAATAATCCACTGCCATGCTAGGTTTATATATCCGAGGAAGTCCTTACTAATATTTTTCGTTGTGTACTTCTAAGTTTAGCTTTATATACAATAAGTCTCCGACATTAGAGATACATATATCATAAAATACACATTTTGTGGTCATAAAAGTAAACCGGTGCTCATAAGATGGTTATTTACTTGGATATTAACGTCCCAATTCACTTTGGACCTTGAAGAATCAATACATGCAAGTACTTAACTATTGTAATTATCTAAAAGGATTCACAACAATCATCATGCTCTCTTAAAAATACAAATCACTGTATTTTAACGTCCAAATTCAAATCACTGTATTTTAAATTATAAATTTAGTAAAAATACAATCTAGAGACTCTAGACATGGTGCTTCAGGTTAAACCAACTTGTTTGATCCATACCTTAAATTACTCGTTTTTCTATAACCCATGCTTGGTACAATCTGACCCATCCATTTGCAACCTCGTGTTATGAATGAAAACAACTAACAATATGACTGAATTTTCTAAATTAAAAGTAGTTAGATAAAAAAGTACTGACTCGAAACGGCTCCCATCCTTGTATATATCCTTTAGGCTCGACTTTAGTTGCCTGCGCGAGATCTCTATATCAAGAGTGCGTAATAGCCGCTTTAGCCCAAATCGTCTCTCCATGCGAGTACCAACTTTGCAAGATCCAACTTGCATTTTTCGTGATATATCACAGCTTGTTCCTTCTTGGTGAAGAAAGACTGGCACTTTATTATATCTAGTAAATTGTCAACAAACACTTTATTATTTTCCAAACTAATATATCAATGTTATATTATGTACAAATATTAGACGTGGCCAAATGTGCTAGTCAGGCGGCTTGGGTAGCATGTCAAATGGGTTTTATTTTTGTTTCTTTTATCAAATTAATAAACCAACTATTTCATAATTTTATGATCTTTTTCAACATTAGGTGTTTTATGTAATCGAAACCATTTCTGTTTGACCTTTAACCCAAATTGACCGAGTTTTCACTTGTTCATTTTCCACTTAGTGCTAATTCTCTACTATAAGTATCAAATGAAAGAAGTGAGACAAGAATCAAAGGAGAAGCCACTGGCGATCGAGGAATGAACAGGTCAAATTTACCGGTTTTGACACGCTTCATGTATTTACCCAAATGGCGGTTTTCAAATATCCATTATGAACACTCAATAGTGTTACATTGATTACCATTTTGACGAGTGCCACATGTCCGGTGTATTCCTAATAAGACAAAGTGTATCTTTAAGTCTTGCATGTTAAAATCTCTTAAAATTATTTTATTTTAAATAATTAGTATATTATCATAATAACATAGATTTCTAGTCATATCTATGACATCAACTACTTATATATAAATTAACAAAAAATGATAATCAGTCAACCCATCTAACTTAGCCCGTTTCAATCCAAACACGTTTTAACCCATTATAAAAACTTGTCCATTTTGGCACATAATCTCCATTAAATCAATTTGAATGAGGGATGGATTAGATAAAAAAAAAATAACAATAATCAAGAGTTGTACCTGAGATGGGTACCAACACCACATTGAGTTGTTTTCCTGGGTCAAAGTTGATCTTTTCTGGTGGTGTTTCGGGACTAACCTTCCACCCATGATTCAATATAGTTGGGTTGGGCAATTTACTTTCAAATTCGATGAGATGGGTACCAACACGCCTACGGTCTTGAGACACCGACCTCTTATTGGTGAATTGTGTTCCTTATTTTTCCTTCTTATGGACTCGTCTTGACTTGTTTGGGCGGTTGACTTGCTTAGCTTCAAGTATTCAATTTTTTTATCATATAGCATCTATTTGGCTACCTTTTGAAAACCTCGATTTCATCATGTTCAATATCTTCTAGAAATGTATCAATGCAATTCTCATTATCTCTAGGAATCGAGATATTTATTAGCGGCTTTGTGATCGCATGTGCATGTACCGGTGTGAATGTTTTCCTCACTTGATATTACACTATCCTTATCAAGGAGAGGCGATTACTACATTGGTTTTCGAGACCTATTCTTTTGTATATCATGGCGCAACCAATTGGATTTGAAGGCATGGTGATCGATGACCAAATGACATCGGCGTTGGTCAACATATGGTCGGAGATACGGTGTTTCGAGTTTGGATGCCTAAAAGTCGAAGAAGATAAGTTAATATGACACGCATATGCTTTTCAAAGGATGGATAAATTTATGAAAATGTACACTTAGTCGATGTTATGGGTTCTTACAGTGGCATTCCTTTGATATAGGTTTACGTAAAATTAAAATTTATTGTTAAATCAAAGGAGCATTTTTCCTCTTGGCATCCACACGCTTAGTTGAACATATAACATATATTTTCATAGCTTGCCAAGTCGTTACAAAGCAATAAATATCAACTCAAAACAAAAATTAGAGAATACATTCGGGTTATCCTTTAGTACTCTCATCAGTATCATAGTATGCATTGTTTATATCCCAAAAAAAGGGGTTCAAATTTAGTTTATGATTGTGTGATTATGATTGTTATTGAAAGTGTGACAAATTTAATTGAGATGAGTGATGAAGTTGAAGTATTTTTGTAATTGCATGTTGGAGCACTTGATCCACTTATATACCTTCTCCATCTTATGCATCGATAAACATAACAAAATATATAAACAAATTTCAAACATAATCAACAATTAAAATCACGAGAGATAAAACAAATAATCACAACACCTATTAAACCCTCAAATACAAAACGAAACATGTATATACCTGTGCAGATTTATTAATCAATTCAGAATCACCAATCCTCTTACTTCTTTATCTTCTTTCTTGCCATCTCTATTAATCAGATTAGAGCTTCAATCAAACCCTAATTCCTCACCCTCCCCCCTAAAAAAATTGAAACGAAATCAACAACAAATTCACAAACCTTTTTAGATCACAAACCCTTTTAGAATATAACTATCAATTTTAAACATAATCAAAAGAATAGATATTAAAAATCATACATTTAGACCATCGAAGAGTTTTGTTCTTCTATAAATATTATCAAAACTATATTCGCAACAACAATTGAATTCAAACAGATTAAGCAATTATTTATTTAAGGTTATTGGGAGAGAGTTAAAAAAACATAGTGTTGGAAGTGTGGCTAGACTATGAATTATTGTGTCGTTTTGTTTATCTAAATTTTAGCTTTTAGCCCTAAACTATTCAAAATTACTCCCGCTTTTCAAAGTTTTTTTTTTTTTTTTTTTTTTTTTTTTTTTTAATACTTTTGACATACATGTTTTGTACTCAAATTTTCTTATAAAGCGAATTCTTATCAAGCAATTTATAAAATTTGTTTAACAAATATAGAAATGTTTATTCTTTTAAATAAAAAGATTAAGATAAATAAATAATTATTAAAAATATTATCAAATAAGGTAAGAATTAATATTTTTGAAATGAAAATTTTCCACTAAAATTTTTATTTTATTAGGAAAAAGATGAGTTAATTCGAGTTTATTAGTAGCATGGTATAAGTATGTGTTAGTAGTAGCTTCATTTGTACTTGTAAAATATTATCACAACTAAACATCTTTTTATATAGATCATCACCTCTCAAATGAGTAATCAGGATAATTTCATACCTATGATCTACTTTGTGCCGAATTCACAATAATGATAACAGGAACATTGTACACACGCTTTATTCCTCCATGTTGTAAGATATTTTCATCATATTCTCCAAGTTTCTTGATTCTTTATGAATTTTTTTTTTTTTTTTTTTTTTTTTTTTTTTGTATATCTGGGTTTTTAACACGTTCTGAGTGACTCTTACTTTTTAAATAACCCGGAGTGGGCGCAGATAAACATGCCAATGGAGGATTAATTTTATCCCCAGGGTTTGAATCCAAGACCTCTAGGCACTTTCGTTCTAAAAGACTAAACCCTCGCCACATGGGTCACCCCATTGGTTTGAAAATCCTTCATTTGTGTTAATTTTCTTTGTAAATCTTTGTTATGTTAAATAATTATTATTTTACTGATTAGTTATTGTAACTTTATATAGTTCTTAGCGAGGTATCCATGGCGATACGGTGTGGTCTAGTAAATAAAAAATTCAATGAACCATGCTTTATAATCTGAGCGTTTTATGTGAAAATTTGTGGATCTTAAAAGTTTCGTATCACGTATTTCAACTCTTTAGAATATTATAGTAGGGTCTAGTCTTCGTTCGGTAGTTGGTATCAAGTAATAAAATTTTAGGAAAAATGTTTTCAATTTTATGTTTCTCTTACAATAAGCTTTACCAAATGGCGAAAACATAATGAGTTTAGTAGCTTTTAAAAAGTGGTGGATAATATCAAACTAATCATATAAAACAATTGAAAGTGGCGTGAATTTGCGTCGCGGTGGTAAATAATGTTGAGCTATGGTTAAATTAGTTGATAGTGGTCAGTAGTCGTGATAGAAACATTTTTTTATGAAATATATATGTAATAATCAACACTCGTAATAAGAAAATAAAATATATTTTTGAATTTGTTTTATCATTAATATTGTTTATTACAACATCATATAAATAAAGATATAAATAAAAGTCTTTATAATGTATACATCTTGTAAAGTATATATTTTTGAAAATGTTTGTATCGTTAATATTGTTTATAACACTTGTCCTACGTAAATAAAAGAAATAAATAAAGAATGCTTTATAAGGTGAAAACTTACGTGTTTAGCGATCGTTTAGAGTTATAATGAAAAGTAGAATAATTAATATGCTAATATATTAATCATTGAATTAACTTAACACTTTCTTGGCATTTGATCATTTGTCTTTAAAAATTGACCGGTTTTACAAAAAGCGTTTTTACTTTGTGGTTAATTTTATTTAAAATAATTCGAATTTACTTAGATTGTTTATCAAAACACTCTTTACGATATAATAGATTTTGGAATTTTGTATTTTGCATTCATTTTAAAATCATATTCATTTATATGTGCATTTTTGCATTAAAACTATGCTAATTCAAAAATAAATAATAAATGAAGCATTAAAATGTTGTAGAAGATAAATTAGTAAAAACTATGTATTGTGTACATTATGCATTAAAAATTGTAATGTTTACACATTAATGACAGATTAAAAAAATTTAGGAGAAAGAATGTTAAATGATTTGTAAGTAGTATAGATAATCATGATAAAGTCCTTTTAATCATTTTTACACCTCTTAGTAAATGGTTTATTTTAAGTAAACTATCAAGCTTAATAGCTTTTCAAACTTAAAACATTGTCGTTTTTTATAACGATAGCAATCAAACTATAAAAATCCGAGTTTGTATTCAGTTTATGGCACCACTGGGACTTGGGACTAAAATGGTTTCAAACTGCTGCACTGTTTAATTACGGCTCCAATTTTGTTCTATGAACACCCCTATGTAAGATTTATGATAAGAAACTAGAGAAAATTAAAGCTCCCATGCCACATAAATATAAGAATTTAAGGTTTGTCGACACGTGACACACGTAATAAAAGTTTAGTTCAACGTAAAAACAAAAGGAACCACTTACTGGCTAATTATATATCATATGTATCCAATTTGTCTCAGCATAGGAATTACAGCCTGGGATTTAGGTACATAACCGAAATCACATTGTTCAATGACTACACATGCTTGGTCAATATGATCAGAATGTAACACTTTACTCTAAGTGGTTCTAGCCAAAAGAACGATTAGAGAGTCTAATTTCTCGGCAAGATAGTGATCAAGCATCTCCTCCTCGTCTACTGCAACCAAACAGAGATGATAATCTTTTCAGGATTCGGAGACACATAAACATAAATAATAATTGCATGATATGAATCAAAGACATAGCATTAACATTTTTAAAGAGTATAAGAAGACTAATTAGCTTGGCTGTTAGACACAATTTTTTCCCAACTGTCATAGTCTCATAGATCATCAAACTTATGTAGCGGGCACAAATAAAAAAAGAAATAAACTGTATGGTAGGAAAATAACCTTCTGAATCGTCCTCGTCATCAGAATCATAGTCCTCATCTTCATCATCGGATTTTTCAATGATTCGTGCTGCATGTTTCTAAAAAAAAATTATATATAATACACACAAGAACATATCTGATAATTTGATCTCAAATGTTATGGTAAATGAAGTTAAAACTAGTTGCATACTCCCTTTTATTGATATATTGTAATCACAGTTTTAAGCAAACACCATTACCATGTTAGCGTTACTTAATTTGAATTCTTATAAATCCAAAAATATTAAAAATTTGAAGCGGAAACTTAAACAACTTACTGCAGAAGCTCTGCTTTGAAACCACTCTCTGCCAGTTGGTTTCTTTTCTTTGGATGATGCAAGTGCTGATTCTGGCAGCGACCTAGGAATGAATATAAATAAGTATTCAGGACTATTCCTTAATACTTTTACATGACATAAAACTTTAGAAATGTGACAAGGAACTTGTGCATTATAATTTACTATGTGCAAAACATAAAATAAAACTTACTTGGCTCTCTCGAGCCATTTAAACTTCAATCTTTCTCTCCATGCTAAAAGGTCTCAACGGTGACTGGCTCACCGTGTGGCTCAGTTATCTAATAACAAGTTCAACACATCCAACCAAACTTAAAAAATTAATATTAATAAAATACAAAACTAAATGGTGAAAATTCTTACTTCATCTTTATCTGCAGCTGCTTCTTGGTTATTGTCATTGATGATGTCTGCAGCAAATCTTTCAGCAAACCACTCGTTCACTGAGGTAACTAAAGTATAAATCATAGCCATTCCAAGATTCTCAGATGCCTGCAGAAGTCGGTATTTTATGAGAACTTGCATGATCAGGCGTATGATAACACTACAGAATAGATAAATAGTAAATGAGTGTCACTAGGAAAAGCAAGATATATAATTCTGTTCATATGTAAGTATTCATAGTTAGACAAAAAGTTTCTATATACTATATTACTTAACTTATCTTCAAGATTCTCGGATGGGTCATGAACTTAATGAGCCCCTTATTTGAACCTATTTGAGCTATGCTAGAAAAGATACCCACGAGAAATAATATCAGAACTATATCAGGATATGCAACGTGGCAGATAAATAATGTGATGCTAAATAGCACGTATACCACATACCACTTGCTCAAGTTTTTCTTTCAAATCTTTGATATCTGATGCTTGGATTCCTTTTATACTGAAATACCACAACAATAAGGAATAGGTTAAAGATCAATGGTGATGTGTAGAATATACACATTTATCAGCAAATTCTTGATATTTAGTGATTAGAAATCAAGATACTAACTGCATCAATAGGATTACGGTGTATTTTTACAAATGTTTCAATAAGTTTGACATCTAACTTGCGTCGAAGTGTACAATATACTGATATAGACACATGTAGTGAGACACCTTTTCAAATTCAAGAGTGGAATTTCATCTGGATATTTCTCTGTATGTGAGAAAATTAATCCCAATTGAACTGCACCAAAATTTAGCAAATAACTTATGTATCAGAAAAAAATTAAAAATCATTGAGAAATAAATCTGCAACACGATTGTCTAGTATGAAACCTGGATCTGTTGAATCAGTCTCACCCTCCTGTCAATTACAGAATAACAACCTTAGTACTAATATACAATTTTGGACAAGAAATGCAATCAGCTAGGTAATAATGTCACACAAATTGTTATCGTTATAACTAAGGTTCATTCCATATATTTTCCTTGCTACAATGTATGGATGTTATTTTGGTCTACCTTTTCTGTGACTCTAGATTTATAGTAATTACTATGTTAGTTATGTAGTATCAACAAGTGAGCGACATATTTTTTGTGATGGCGTGAGTTTAAATTATAGAGAAACAGAGGAAAGAAAGTAAATAGTACATAAAAGTTAACCACCTGAAAAGATAACTTAATCCGAAAACATCGATTTGAAGTATTTAGTCCACTTTCACTTGGGTGAATTTCTGGCACATCAAACATAAAACTAGTATCAAAACTTTGATCTTGAAAGCAGGGACGAAGCCCACAAGCAGCAATAAGGGGCAAATTTTTTCTCAGACAAACAAAGCAAGATCTAAAAGTTTAAATGGTAGGTTCTAATGATCACATACGCTGGGTTACAAACTTAAAACTTTGATAAGAAGAACATTGAACACTTATAAAAATATCAGATGAAAACCTTGTGCAGGAAGCGGTATCAAGCTTCTCTTAATTCTTTTGTCATCTAAAGGTCGGGGGTCATTTGCCTATAGTTGGGTCATAGGATTAAATTTATAAGATAAATAGCAAAGCGATTGGGCATGTTGGAAGGGCGAGCACCCCACTGTCTCCGTCCCTGTTTGAAAGTTCAAGATGTTAGATCATAAGCACTAAAGAAGAATTATATGTATTAACCTTGAAAATCATCCATTAAAATGGCCTCTAAAGCTTCAATTTCCATCTCTTGCTCCTGCACATAATCTGTCATAAAAGTAGTCACGTCACTTTTATATCCTTTTCGGTTTCTCCTCACATATTTATCATAAAAATTGGTACAAACCGACCTCAAGTTATTACACATCTAAGAAGTTCAACTAAATTACTTTGTTATATCATTAAATCTCTTAAAATTTTGGATTGAAATCTATCATTTTAAGCAATGCAAACCATCAGTCAACTTAACTCAAGTTCAAACTGTTGAAAATTCCATTTTATAAAATTCTTATACCTCGTAAGATATACAAATACACGCGTTTTGTTGTTTCACACCTTCTATACCGAAATGATTCACAAATTATAACAGGACCTCTTGCTACTGCTAATAACAACAAGTCAACAACAACAGTTTTAAGTCACATATTTCGTATTTTCCACAAAAACATATCATAAACACACGCATAAATCATAAACGAACGTACAAACATATGATACCGATCATTTAAGCTAGCTACTAACGGTCAAAAATTCATTCGATATGAAACTTAAAGGTAATATATATCTTGTGATCAGAATTATAAGTAATTTTCATGAAGATGAAAAGATTTCAAATAACTTACGATTATTGGAATTATCTGTCATGTCGTAATATCTTCTGATTAGCTCCGAACAACTTTGTGTCTGGTGATCGGGGTTTGAAAGTTGAAACACGAAAACTTACCTGTTTCTAGTATGGGTTTTGCTGTTTAAGAGTCATTGTACTTTTTAAAATGTTCATTTAGGTTATTGTAGTATTTTGTATGTATTAGTCGTTCATCTTATTATTTAAACAATATGTAAGCTAAACTTTTAGAACTCATATGATAAGTCATTCATACTCAGTATCACTCCACATCAACTTTCATGTAATAAAAAAAGTCAACATTATTAAATATGACACCACATCGTTATTTTCGCGTCACAATTTTTATTTAAAATTTTCTTTTCAAATTTAGTACTTCTATTTATGTATTTTATAAAACTTAGTTATATTATTTAATTTGTATTTATTCGCACATCGTTCCAATCAACCAAGCTTGTTTATAAGTTTTAACAATCATAACTTAAAATGTTACACTTGATGATCAACAAATAAGATCATCGATGGTTCATATCGAGTCCTTCACGAGATCTTAGCAATACATCGAGAACATTTTATGAGAGGTTCACTCTGTGATCTCGGTGATTGAATGGAAACTCACCGCGGTCAACATCAACGACGACGACGGCGGTCACTTCGGTAACTCCCGTGGATTACGGCGTGTGTCTCAAAGCGGTCTCTGATGCGTGAGTAATGCCTCGATGTACCTCGACGACTCATCTGAACTAGTAGATGTACTTGGTACATCGTGTTATCTCCATGGGACTCCGATTCGAGGCGGACGCTGTAAGAATTAGAGTTGTGTTTTTCACACTATCTTTGTGAACACTCTCAGTTCAAACTTGTAAGTGCTGAGCCGCTTAACAGCTTACTAACGTTTGAAATGTTTTCTTCTTATGGAAGCTCCGGAGGCGGGATGATCGTCTTGATTCTTCTCATGCTCACGCATAACATCATCACTAATGGAAGTTCTGTTCAAATGCAACACCGTCGAATGATTCTTCGTCAAACCAAAGAATCTACAAAGTCCAAGACTTACGAACTTCATCGATGTTGACTTCCAATGTCTAAGGCGTGTGAGCATGTTGAAGAATGGCGTGAGAATCTTTGAGCAAGAAGGCGAACTGAGGCTGGGGATCACGTTAACAACATACTATCACTTTCACTCACACGCGAACCATGATCAAGAACAAAGTTAATGATGGCGTCAAGCATAGCTTGCTTAAAGATAACTATCTCTACTTGGGAGATTGTTCGAATCAAAGCAATTCCTCTCACATGAAGAAGAATGTCGAGGAAGGCGTCACGACTTACTATTACATCAGCGCCTTCAGTTTACATTCATACATATACTTGAGGGGAGATTGTTGGAATCACTCTAAACGATATTTCAAGTATTTATATTTCATATGTAATAGGTAGCTTTATTATAGCCTTTATGTTTGTTTAAGGTCAAGCTTATGTAGAAGGCCCATAATGAGTCCAGGCCAATAAGGAATAGGGAAGGAGAGGGAGTGTTGCCTGGCTCTTTTATATAAACTCTGTAAACTCATTTGAGGTTTGGTTGTTCAAGTTACTCTTTCACATTGCACTCTCGCTCAACCTTTACTTTTACTTTTACGTGTGTGTGTGTTTGTGTGTTGTTCAACCGCCTCATCTCTTTCTATATTACTTGTGTTGTAAAACTAGTGACCTAACGAGATGAGGACATAGAGCTCTCACTCCATGGAATCTCTTGAAGTATGTCTTGAGATCATTACCTTTAGCACCAAGTGGTAATACTCATCTTCAAGTTTCTTGATCTCGGTTCTCGGACATCTTGTTTCATTAACGATTGTTTGATTGACCATGAAATCTTACAGCTTCTTCCATTCAATTGGTTGAGCATGGCCCTTTCCACCAAGATAGCATCTTAACAAAGTTCGATCATGAAACTTGACTTTGCAATCATCTGTCTGATCAACATAATCTGATCTCGGTTCTCTCGAACCAATGAAGTAAACCAATAGCACCTTGATGCCCTTGAGAATGTAAACTTGCGGTTCATGAACTCTTTGTAACTACACTTGCGAGTTCGGTGGACTCGCTTTGATTTGTTGGAGTGTTAGTTGCATTTGGGTTTGCCATTTCAACAAGGCGTGCGACACGTGCGCGATTCTCTTCGACAATGCGGCAGCTTCGGTCTCGCGTGTTGGCGGCGACTAGCCTCGACTTGACCTCTCGAGCAATTCGGGCGTTCTCGACTTCTCTTGCGATTTCGACTTCTCTGCGATCTCGACTTGTCTTGCGATCTCAGCCTCTTTTGCAATCTCGCGCTTGCAATTTGACTTCACGTGCCTCTTGGGCAATTCGTTCGGCTTCAGCGTTCGAACGGCTCTAGCGATGCTCGGTGGCATGTTGTGCTATATTGCGCTAACACTTTCGGCGACCATTTTTGAATAGCTGCGGGAGTGATGGTGGATGAGGTAGCTTTCTTCTTGACCATTTTCTAAAATTTCCAGAATAAATACCAAGATTAAGTGTCGATCGATGATAAAAGCGATTACATATTATAATTATCATAATAGTCAAGATCACCACTTTAAATTAATGATATGATATGAACAACAATTAAAATATGATTTTCTCGACAAATCATAATATGTATAAGGACACAAGGATGGGTTCGGCATACATTACCGAGGAATAATATCATAACATCGAGAATATAAAAATACAACCATAGGATACATGGAATACATCATTACATAGTATTGTTCGCAACCATAGGTTACATCATCATAATTCTTGTTCCAGGTTACAAACCAAAAGATCACAAGCCTTAATGCCTCGTATGGCGGCTTTATGATACATACTAGGATAAAGATGACTAGGATTTACATCTCCCGTCGCGTCATCTGACGACGACAATCTCCTCAACTATACGTACAGCGAAGTCTCGGATCTGCTTCTCACGGGCTCGATCTCTCGCCCGGGTCATCAATCCTCTCCTCGGAATAGCGGTGTGAGCATGCAAGCGGATGCAAGTTCGTGTCTGAGGACTCTCTCGCCTAAGGTCTCTCTCAAAGTACTAGCATCTCGGATAGTAGTCTCAATCTCGAGTCAATCGGTTACTGACCTCTCTCGCCTCCAGCAATGTCGGGTACTCATGTCAAACACAATCTCAATGGAGTAGCGACCTATCACGAGGTTTCGACTTCTTCCTCCAAGCTCTCTATCCTAACGGTGGAATCTCATCATAATGTGCCATGAGCTCACTCAGTGGTCTTCGTGCACGATAAGTCTCGTAGCCAGCGGGGATAGTGTGGTGTGCCGGTTCACCGTGTGAGGCGAGCTGGAGGCGGTGCGATGGTTGAGCTTTCTCAAGCTCGAGCGAACTGGTTGCTCCCTCCCTCTTCTCTCAACGTCGAGTAAAGGTATCAAAATGACCATACCTTCAGCACGGTTTCTTCCTTGGTCCGGTCTCATTATCCGCAGTAGGCATGTCGGGATCGGATGGTGATGGTGAATAGCACTTGATGCAAAGCGGTAAAGTGGCTCACTAAAAGTGTCAAGGAGGTGATCTTTGTGGGTGGTGATGAAGCGAGGAGCAGTGGTGGTGATGGTAGAACACGGTGGGTGGCGATGGTGGTGAAGTAGCGGTGGGTGGAGCAGATGGGTAAGCGGTGATGGCCCGGCGGGTGGTGGCGGTAGTGGCGGCCGGTGGTGGCATCACATGAGTCATAGTGATCGATCGCTACGCTTCCCTAGCGGTGAGTTTGAAGGTCTTTCCTTTAGGATGCGGTCTATAAGGTACCCCAACGCAGCTCGAGTTCATATGGCTTAGAACACGGATCGTTGTGGCGGCGGATAGCTCGGAAGATGATCGAAGAATCGATGAAGTAGAGTCGGTGCTCTCGATGACTTGGATGATCCATCATCGCGCGTAACATCTGAAAGTAGGTAGCCATTGTTGCGACTCATAATGCTTGATCTAGGGTCATGGAAGCAAAAGCATTGTACTCTTGAGGATGGCGGTCATGCTGACGAAGCATGGGAGTTCGAGCGACTTCACCTTCCTCAAAGGTTGATTTCGTCCGTCTGATGGTATTATATGAGGCTGACAGGATGGTGGCATAGTCGTGATCGTGAGGACATGGTATCGTCCATCTCGGTCTAATAGGGCAGAACAATGGGTGGGATCACGAGACATGATGCTGTAACAACCCGAAAATTAATGCAAGTAAATGCCAAATAATATAATTATTTTAGTTAGCTCGCATGTTTGCCAAGCAATCTCATGCCTAACTAAAATGAATGCAATTACTTATGATCTAGTGATGCATCAATCCTAATGCATGAGCGGTCACGGAAGGGCGTAAAGCGATGGTGTAAAATAGTCCCGTTTTAAAGTGCGGTTATAGTCCAAATGTTTTGAAAAACTCTTTGGTTCTCATAACCTTGGCTCGATGCCAATCTGTAACACCAAAATCTTAATGTAGTGAGAGACTAATTCGGGTGTTACTTGAATGGAGATCATAGTCAATAATTATAAACGACTCGAAAGAGATGTTTTATTAAAATAGTTATCATTCATCGAAAACTCATGGTTTGTTACAAAACATTGTAAATAGATCAGTGTTTTTCCCGAAAGAAAGATCATGAGTTTGAAAAGAAATGATAACTTTTATGTTTACACACCGGATAAGCCTTGCCATGCCCGTTCCAGCACCTTGGTCATAATCTTCTTGATTACACGAGATAACATGCTTAAGGTCAACAAAAATTGTTGAGTGAAGTCCATAGGTTTAAAATAAGTTGAACACAAGTATAAGATCATGATCATTGTAAACTAACAATATCATAAGAAAAATCACAGTTATTATGCACTAAGCTCATGAAACCAAGACTCAGCGCATACACGAATTACCGGTGTGCGTAAGTATGCCCCAAAGGAGGTAATAATAATTACCTAAAGAAATTCGATATAGTGCGCCGGTTATTTCTCTATAAAGCAGGGGTTCGTTAATCCCATAGTACTATTCGCGATATCTCGTTCCTCGTGGTGACTAATGGTTCATGATCGAGGGGACTTGTGGCTAAATACTTAGGCAATACCAATAATCAAGAAGATGGAGCATTTATGAAAAACCTTGTGTTCTAGTTTAGAGCATGTATCTCCTACGGGGTTTGCAAAAATGAAGTAAAGCGAGGCTATGAACTGCGCTTGATGATAATGCACCGCACAAAAGATCAAGCACAATGTAGCGGAGGTTCCACTCGAAACCTAAAATGATGAGATGGCGAGTCATGTAATGAGCATTTTGGTTGCGACCAAAATAATAGAGCATTGAATATTCTTATTCAATAGATCATTGGATGTCTATCGATAGTGTGCGATCGTGATTAACGTTTTAAGTTAATTTACATGCTACATTGTCTTAACTAGTGATCTCACTTACGCATAAGTGAAATGTTCCCCGTTGTGATCTTAGTAAATTAGTTTGGGTATTTTAGCGTATTTAGATCCCTCAGTGTTTATCAAAATAAGTATATTTTACATATACTTAGTTATTTTCTAATATATATTTACATATATATTTATACATGAAATAAGTTTATCATTATTCGAAAATATTACGCTCGTGTGATCAAAAATACTCATTTTACGAGGCTATTATGAAATCATAAGTTTTGCTAAACTTTTCCTAAATTTACACTTTTACCCTCGAGTTACAAAAATGCAGTTTAGTCCCTCAAATTTGAGTAATTTACACTTTCTACCCAAAATGTATTTTATATCAAAACTTTTAAATGACATCTTTAACCATGGTGGTAAATGAATTTACAAAACAGCCCTCGAGTTATGTTTATCACGCTTTAAACCTTTACTTTTCACAACTTGTCACATTTAACCCAAAACTTATATTTAAACTAGTTTAAGTGATTTACATGATTGGTCCTTGCGGTTTCCATGCATACATATGCGTACATATTACCCCTTTCACTTTCGACAATGACCTTTCCAGGCCTAGACTTTTACAAAATATTTGTTTCAACATAAATGACCCTTTAGCTTTTCAATATGTTGCCTTTTGACCCTTCGTTTCATATTTTGCAAAAATAGTCCGAAAACATTCTTTTATAAAGCGAAACTTTGTCAAGGTTTTCAACTATACTTTAGCTTATCTTTAGAGCTTATTTGCTTATAATAGACTTATTGGGCGGGTTAGATCCTTAATGGACTCAAATTGGACTTATTGGGCTTGATATTTGGGCTTGAGCCCGTTTGGTGTCGTGTATATAATAGTCGAGAGATGCGAAGTGTTTGAAAAGGTCATGTAACTAGTTTAGTATGTGAGTGTATGTTGTATGGTGTTAGTACTATATGTAACACAAGTTTTAAGGTGCGATTCTATATCTTAACGTGTGATATAACATGTTTACATGCGTGTGAATTAAATGAAATGAATTAGAAGCATAATGAGTTTAGTTGAACTTACTACACTCGTCAAGAGTGGGGATGAAACAATGAGAAGGTGGTTTGAGCATAATACCCGTGTTCTCCTTATAACCTTACTACGATCACTAGTACCACTTATGACTTTCACAAAGTCCCTTGCCCGTTCCTTTTCCTTTTGTTCTACTTCCACGGTGGGCGATTTTTGATTAGGTGACAAAGGTGAGAGTGTTTTCAAGAGTGAGTTGATAATGTTGGTGTGAACATACTAATTGTGATGGGGTTTATAAGGGAAGCATAAGCATGGTCTTTGTTATTTGTTTATCCTTAGATTTTCTAGGTTGTAGCTTATATAGCATCATGTTTATGAACTTTGTCAAGGTTCATGTCCATCTTCAACAGTATGGTGTGGCTATGTGGTGTCACGTCTAAGTGGACACAAGATCCATTGGTTTAGAAGTCGAAAGAGTGGTCGAAGGACATTAGGATATTTAAATACTTGTTTAGAATGGCTAGTCATGGGTTTTGTCTCCATTTCTCCTACACGTGACTTCTTATAATCAAGAGAAGAGTTTTATGTTTATAGTTTAGTTTGGTTATATCATGGCTAGTTTGGTTTTCTTCTCATTCGGTTACAAAGGAAAGAACACAAACATTTTAACCTTAATTCTTAATACATATCGTGGATCATGTGGCGTGAGCGAGACCCAAAGCTAAAACATGGGTGGGTTGGGCTCGGGCTAGGAGCGAGAATTTAGGGAATAGTTTGTTTGTGGATCTTGTTTTTGACGAAGCGAGAAGAAGAAACATGAAATACGCATTTGCTAACTCTTCTAAATGTAAACTTGGACTTGGGTTTGATCCATTAGGCGAGGCCCATTTAATTAGGAAGTGAAAAATGGGTGTTGGGCTCCACTTTGTGGTGCGTGAGCTAAGCGAGCCCAACGAGAAATGGTGTGGTTGGGTCGGGTCCCAAGCCCAATAACGATTTGAGTTAGATCACGGGGTGATGCGAGTCGATGAGTTCGAGGCTGATACAAAATTAAATATATTTTATTATAATTTAATTATTTTTATAAATTTTTACGTGTCCGATTCGTATTTTAGGATTATCAAGATAGTGGAATTTTTATTTAGATCACAATGGTATCTTTTATGAGCAGCTCAAGCTGCGTTGATCATGCATATGCCAAATGATATGCAAATGTGATGTTTAGAAAATTTCATGGCGAAATAGATCGTGTTAAATTCACGATTAAGCGTTAAGTACATTGAAATTTTCGGGAGCTTACAAAATGAGCCCAAACTTAGGCTCGAGCTCGTTTGGCTCGGCTCGTTCGAGCTTTACCGATCCGATCCCGAGCTTTTCGACGGCCGCATTCGCTTCCACCTACTTTTAATTTATAATTAATTCACCAATTGAATACTTTCATAAAGATTATTATTAAGGCTTCAACACTTGATACAACACCTTAATTCTTCATCAATTTGGCCTCGAAGACCATTTCCCTTTTTCCCTCTTTTTCTATCACGACACATAATTCACTCTTGTTATTTGGAAATATGATGATAAGTGAAGGTCGAGTACATTTGTAGATGGCATCTTTGCCATTTGACATAAATAGTCCCTCAGTCCCATTCTTTATAATTTGGGTTACTAAATACTTCTATAACAACTTTACAATATAGCAACTTAGGTCCCTCTACTTTCAATAACTATAACCAACAAATGTTGACTATTAGTTTGACTAGCGGGTTGACTACAATATAACATTCGTTGACTAACCAATCACGTTAAACATTGGTCAATTTCATCTATGTTGGGACTATTTGTATCAGGGATACTGGGTCTAACAACATCATTGTAAGTAATTACACTCGATTTCCTATTCTTCATCATCTTCATATTGGGGTTTATGATTATAAATTTTTTCAATTGGTTTCAATCTTTCATATCATCAATTGGAACAAAGAACTCATTCATTGTGATCCCTTTCAAATGGAACTCTTTGAAATGATTCCCATTTACAAAAAGTGGGAAGAAATTCTTAGAGATAATGTCATTTGTTTGGTCGGAAACAAAGACCATCCCAATGCTTGTCTTGTCCAAATGATCTATTGTCTCATTCACTAAAAGCCTTTCAATCTTGCCTATTACATTGCCAAAAGAATGGTAGGTGTTTTCAAAACCGACAAAATGGTTCTTCCTTATGGTATGCTCCTAACGCGTCTCATTGAGTATGTTAGTGCAATACAACCTACTCTATTCCGATGACCACTTTCTCGTAAACCATGTAATGGTACCTCTCTGCGACCCCAAGAATGATTCATGATCAATAGGAAAAGGCCTCGTCTCTCTCGGACTCTTCGGATGATGATGATGATGAAATCGACCCGTTTCTAATTATCAACTCGATCCCATGACTTACTTTGAACAACTTCCCACTCTTACAAGGAAACCAATGAATTCAAGCAAACAAAAGTGTTAGAGTGTCTAACTCCTTTCTTCATCAACATAGGAAAAAATAAAAAGTGAAGAGATTGACAAAGAAAATTTGTACTCTATGTCTTTATATGATTATTTTGGATGTTTTATGATTGTTTAAACAATGTGTGATCATGACTCTCTCACTTTATACAAGACATGCTTGGTTGTTCTCATATCAAAATGTGTTCATTATCTTATTTACCCATATGTTGTTTTCTACATGCTATACTTACTATATTTTACTTGTATACATGTATGCTTACTGTAGAGATCATTAGTTTCAAAATTCGATACTTGGAAAAAAAATTGCAATCTTAATGTTAAGGAATATGTCTCAAATGCCGGATCCATGGGCTATAACTAGCCGGATCCCTCAAGGGAAGGATCTGTGGGATCCGGGTGGACAGAAGTTCCTTTTTAACCTCCTTGCATCAATCCAACCTTCCAGACCTTATTGGACTAGTTAAACATGCTACATTAGGATCACTTAAAATCTCAACTGATCTCACATTCACTCATGAATGACGTAGGATCACATTAAAGGTATTTTTTGATTTATCATTACTTTAAAACTCACCATCTTTTTGCCCAAATGTTTACGCATTGTTTCTCTCATCTCAAAACACCTAGTTTGATATTTCTTTCAAGTTTGACAAATTGATTTTAGTCATACCTTAAAATGCTCTAAAAACTAGTTTTCATTTCTTGTGATTTTTAAGGAATTTTCTAAATTTTCCTTTGATCACCATCTGGTTTCTATGATCATTAGCCATTCTCAAAACTCTTAGTGTCATCCTTGATCACTCATTGGTGTTCATAAAAACTTAATTTCTTTCCATAAAAGTTATCATTGACTATCCTCACTCACTATGCTTGATCATTTAAGTCTTATATCATTTAAGATACCTTAGTAGACTAAATCACTCAAGATATTTAGGTGCTAGACCTTGCTAGAACCTAATCACCCTTTCTATTAGCTTCTGAGAGCCGAATCCATGGTTTAAAGCTAGTCGGATCCCTCGAGGAGGGATACGTGAAAGCGATCGCATAGAAGGTTTAATCTCACTTGATATAATTATTTCAAACCCTCTTTGGTAATCTAAACACTCCACATTGTCTTAAATGACTCCCTAGGACAGAACAACACTATAGTTGACTTTTGTGCATGCAATTTGAAGAACCTTAGTGGGTTAGGCTTTAATTAACTTGCCTAATTTCTTCCTCTATAAACCACTTGTGTTTGTGCTTCCAAATCACCATTCAAACACTCATTCTCAGGAGCTAAAACCTCCTTCTTCATATTCTTACTTCCAACTTTTCACTATGAGAAAAGAACGTAGTACAACCTCATCAACCAAAAGACCTCCCAAGAAAATTGCTCGTATTGTTCATGAAATTTCCTCAACCGAGTCATCACCCATCAAAGCTTTAAACACTAGAGTTTCTTCCTAACAAAATCTACCACCCAAAGCTAGGAAAACTGCTCGAATTAGTATCCGACCTTGTAGTTTGGAGAAACCTTCGCCAAACACTACCATACCTCATAAACCAAACACTCATGTCTCCACTAAAGCAACTAAACACTCGCCTCTACAGCGTAAAGCCCTCTCCTTCACCACACATCTTTCATCTCTAAACCTTCACTCACTAGAAGACTTGCCCCTAGGCCTTCTCATCCACCACCGTTGCCCATATTCTCATCAATTGAGAAAATGGTACCACAACAGCCTTCTCACCAAAACTTTGGTGTTGGAACTTCACTAGCTCCCGTGTCCTACTCTCCTTCACCCTCAAATGGTCCATTTTGGATTATGAGGAATCACCAATCTCAACAACCAGACCATAAGGTATTATAAAGGTCAATTTGTAAGTGATGATCAAACTTCGTGATTTCCATTGTTCCACCTTAAGTTAGGTTTGTCCTACCTCTACCCTTTCCTACACTCAAACATGAAATAAATATGAATAATATGAGTTGGTTAAAGAATTTACGATATTCCATTAAGTTGGTCTGCGATGATCTTCCCCTTTGCTCGCACACAACATACGGATGCAGGACTTAAATATATAACCTGAAAGTTTGATGCAAGCTTCATAAATACTTGGTAGTTAGTAAACGAAGAACAAATTCTTTCAGAACTATACATTTGTACACTCCACCAGGATTTTGCTTTTAGCTTTGCGATTCAAGAAGCTGAATAAGTTGACCTCACACATCATCTCACACCTAATGAACACTTCCCAAACTCCTTATCGGTTGAATCATTTAAACCGATATGTCACTTACGCTCTTAAATATTCTGTCTAAATAACATATATGCCACCTACACTTATAAATTTATGATACAGCCGATGTATTCAAATAAATATCTCATACGCACATATATAATACTAATTAACTGGGGGAAAAAATCAGATGTGCAGATGTGCACGGGGTTTGTATACATTATGTACTTTTTCCAATAACAAATTAGTAATAAACTTATGTTTGTTTATTTATTTTGGTTCATCATTCTATGAATTTGTTATGACCATTTTCAAGAGTTCAATAAACTAAAAACGTTCATCTCTAACAATCTTCCCCAAAAATTCAACCATGTAATTCTTCTGTGCTAGATTATGTAAAGAATATCAAATATGTTATAAAATTTGGGAAAATGATCCTCGTGCAAAGCAATGAGGAACATCTCTATTCTTGGGGCTAACTTTCGGGGACCATTTTGCACATCAACCATGTTATCGAGGGACCGTTTGTGTTGTCGAGGACCATTTTTGCACTATCATATATACTCCTATTTGTTGTAGCATGGATGTTATCGCCATAAAATTTATTATAAATATAAGAAATTATTAAAATGAAATATTCGACAATGGCCTCAATTTATCTATTACTTTGTCCATGCTAATTAGGAGCTACTCCATTTGACAATAATCCACCTGCCATGCTAGGTTTATATATCCACAAGGAAGTCCTTACTAATATTTTTCGTTGTGTACTTCTAAGTTTAGCTTTATATACAATAAGAAGTCTCCAGCTTATTAGAGATACATATATCATAAAATACACATTTTGTGGTCATAAAAGTAAACCAGGTGCTCATAAGATCGTTATTTACTTGGATATTAACGTCCCAATTCACTGGACCTTGAAGAATCAATACATGCAAGTACTTAACTATTGTAATTATCTAAAGGATTCACAACAATCATCATGCTCTCTTAAAATACAAATCACTTTGTATTTTAACGTCCAAATTCAAATCTTCGTATTTTAAATTATAAATTTAGTAAAATACAATCTAGAGACTCTAGACATGGTGCTTGAGGTTAAACCAACTTGTTTGATCCATACCTTAAATTACTCGTTTTCTATAACCCATGTTGGTACAATCCAACCCATCCATTTTGCAACCTCTACGTGTTATGAATGAAAACAACTAACAATATGACCGAATTTTCTAAATTAAAAGTAGTTAGATAAAAAAGTACCGACTCGAACCGGCTCCCATCCTTGTATATATCCTTTAGGCTCCTGACTTTAGTTGCCTCACGCAAGATCTCTATATCAAGAGTCTCTAATAGCCGCTTTAGCCCAAATCGTCTCTCCATGCAGTACCAACTTTGCAAGATCCAACTTGCATTTTTCGTGATATATCACAGCTTGTTCCTTCTTGGTGAAGAAAAGGCGGCACTTTATTATATCTAGTAAATTGTCAACAAACACTTTATTATTTTCCAAACTAATATATCAATGTTATATTATGTACAAATATTAGACGTGGCCAAATGTGCTAGTCAGGCGGCTTGGGTAGCATGTCAAATGGGTTTTATTTTTGTTTCTTTTATCAAATTAATAAACCAACTATTTCATAATTTTATGATCTTTTTCAACATTAGGTGTTTTATGTAATCGAAACCAGCTCTATTTGACCTTTAACCCAAATTGACCAGTTTTCACTTGTTCATTTTCCCGCCCGTGCTAATTCTCTACTATAAGTATCAAATGAAAGAAGTGAGACAAGAATCAAAGGAGGGGAGCCACGAAGCGATGCAGGAATGAACAGGTCAAATTTACCAGTTTTGACACGCTCATATTATTTACCCAAATGGCCAGTTTTCAAATATCCATTATGAACACTCAATAGTGTTACATTCAGTACCATTTTGACGAGCTGCCCCTATGTCACAGTGTATTCCTAATAAGACAAAGTGTATCTTTAAGTCTTGCATGTTAAAATCTCTTAAAAATTATTTTATTTTAAATAATTAGTATATTATCATAATAACATAGATTTCTAGTCATATCTATGACATCAACTACTTATATATAAATTAACAAAAAATGATAATCAGTCAACCCATCTAACTTAGCCTGTTTCAATCCAAACACGTTTTAACCCATTATAAAAACTTGTCCATTTGGCACATAATCTCCATTAAATCAATTTGAATGAGGATGGATTAGATAAAAAAAAATAACAATAATCAAGAGTTGTACGAGATGGGTACCAACACCATCATGAGTTGTTTTCACGGGTCAAAGTTGATCTTTTCTGGTGGTGTTTCGGGACTAACCTTCCACCCATGATTCAATATAGTTGGGTTGGGCAATTTACTTTCAAATTCAGTGAGATGGGTACCAACACCGCCCACAGTCTTGAGACACCAGCCTCTTATTGGTGAATTGTGTTCCTTATTTTTTCCTTCTTATGGACTCATCTTGACTTGTTTGACTGATTTGACTTGCTTAGCTTCAAGTATTCAATTTTTTTTATCATATAGCATCTATTTGGCTACCTTTTGAAAAACCTCGATTTCATCATGTTCAATATCTTCTAGAAATGTATCAATGCAATTCTCATTATCTCTAGGAATCAGATATTTATTAGCGGCTTTGTGATCACATGTGCATGTACCAGTGTGAATGTTTTCCTCACTTGATATTACACTATCCTTATCACTGAGAGAGCAGTTACTACATTGGTTTTCAGACCTATTCTTTTGTATATCATGAGCACAACCAATTGGATTTGAAGGCATGGTGATACGATGACCAAATGACGACTGACGTTGGTCAACATATGGCTGGAGATACAGGTGTTTCAGGATTTCAGATGCCTAAAAGAGTCAGAAGAAGATAAGTTAATATGACACACATATGCTTTTCAAAGGATGGATAAATTTATGAAAATGTACACTTGGTCGATGTTATGGGTTCTTACGCAGCATTCCTTTGATATAGGTTTCTGTAAAATTAAAATTTATTGTTAAATCAAAGGAGCATTTTTCCTACTGGCATCCACACCGCTTAGTTGAACATATAACATATATTTTTCATAGCTTGCAAGTACGTTACAAAGCAATAAATATCAACTCAAAACAAAAATTAGAGAATACATTCGGGTTATCCTTTAGTACTCTCATCAGTATCATAGTATGCATTGTTTATATCCCAAAAAAAGGGGTTCAAATTTAGTTTATGATTGTGTGATTATGATTGTTATTGAAAGTGTGACAAATTTAATTGAGATGAGTGATGAAGTTGAAGTATTTTTGTAATTGCATGTTGGAGCACTTCAGTCACTTATATACCTTCTCCATCTTATGCATACGATAAACATAACAAAATATATAAACAAATTTCAAACATAATCAACAATTAAAATCACGAGAGATAAAACAAATAATCACAACACCTATTAAACCCTCAAATACAAAAGCGAAACATGTATATACACATGCGGTTATTAATCAATTCGAGAATCACCAATCCTCTTACTTCTTTATCTTCTTTCTTGCCATCTCTATTAATCGATTAGAGCTTCAATCAAACCCTAATTCCTCACCTCCCCTAAAAAATTGAAGCGAAATCAACAACAAATTCACAAACCTTTTAGATCACAAACCCTTTTAGAATATAACTATCAATTTTAAACATAATCAAAAGAATAGATATTAAAAATCATACATTTAGACCATCGAAAGAGTTTTGTTCTTCTATAAATATTATCAAAACTATATTACGCAACAACAATTGAATTCAAGCAGTTAGCCCAATTATTTATTTAAGGTTATTTGGAAGAGAGTTAAAAGAAACATAGTGTTGGAGTGTGGCTAGACTATGAATTATTGTGTCGTTTTGTTTATCTAAATTTTAGCTTTTAGCCCTAAACTATTCAAAATTACTCCCGCTTTTCAAAGTTTTTTTTTTTTTTTTTTTTTTTTTAATACTTTTGACATACATGTTTTGTACTCAAATTTTCTTATAAAGCGAATTCTTATCAAGCAATTTATAAAATTTGTTTAACAAATATAGAAATGTTTATTCTTTTAAATAAAAAGATTAAGATAAATAAATAATTATTAAAAATATTATCAAATAAGGTAAGAATTAATATTTTTGAAATGAAAATTTTCCACTAAAATTTTTATTTTATTAGGAAAAAGATGAGTTAATTCGAGTTTATTAGTAGCATGGTATAAGTATGTGTTAGTAGTAGCTTCATTTGTACTTGTAAAATATTATCACAACTAAACATCTTTTTATATAGATCATCACCTCTCAAATGAGTAATCAGGATAATTTCATACCTATGATCTACTTTGTGCCGAATTCACAATAATGATAACAGGAACATTGTACACACGCTTTATTCCTCCATGTTGTAAGATATTTTCATCATATTCTCCAAGTTTCTTGATTCTTTATGAATTTTTTTTTTTTTTTTTTTTTTTTTTTTTTTGTATATCTAGGTTTTAACTCGACATTCTTGAGTGACTACTTTTTAAATAACCGGGTGGTAGCGAGATAAACATGCCAATGGAGGATTAATTTTATCCGGGGTTTGAATCAAAGGCATACAAGACTTTCGTTAAAAGACTAAACCTTACCACATGGGTCACCCATTGGTTTGAAAATCCTTCATTTGTGTTAATTTTCTTTGTAAATCTTTGTTATGTTAAATAATTATTATTTCTTGATTAGTTATTGTAACTTTATATAGTTACTTAGCGAGGTATCATAGCGATCGGTGCGATCTAGTAAAATAAAAAATTCAATGAACCATGCTTTATAATGCGAAGCGTTTTATGTGAAAATTTGTGGATCTTAAAAGTTTCACGTCGCATATTCAACTCTTTAGAATATTATAGTAGAGGTCTTTAGCATCGTTCTTGTTGGTGGTATCAAGTAATAAAATTTTAGGAAAAATGTTTTCAATTTTATGTTTCTCTACAATAACTTTACCAATGGCGAAAACATAATGAGTTTAGTAACTTTTAAAAAGTGGTGGATAATATCAAACTAATTCATATAAAACAATTGAAAGTGGTGAATTTGCGTCGCGGTGGTCGATAATGTTATGGTTATGGTGAATTAGTTGATAGTGGTCAGTAATCAAGTGAGTAGAAACATTTTTTATGAAATATATATGTAATCAACACTTCGTAATAAGAAAATAAAATATATTTTTGAATTTGTTTTATCATTAATATTGTTTATTACACTTATCCCATATAAATAAAGATATAAATAAAAGTCTTTATAATGTATACATCTTGTAAAGTATATATTTTGAAAATGTTTGTATCGTTAATATTGTTTATAACACTTGTCGCGTAAATAAAAAGAAATAAATAAAAGAATGCTTATAAGGTAAAACTTACATGTTTAAGCAATCGTTTAGAGTTATAATGAAAAGTAGAATAATTAATATGCTAATATATTAATCATTGAATTAGCACTTAGCACTTTGCACATTTGCATCATTTGTCTTTAAAAAATTGACCCGGTTTTACAAAAAGCCGTTTTTTACTTTTGTGGTTAATTTTATTTAAAATAATTCAGAATTTACTTAGATTGTTTCTCAAAACACTCTTACGATATAATAACAGTTTTGGAATTTTGTAGTTTTGCATTCATTTTAAAATCATATTCATTTATATGTGCATTTTTGCATTAAAACTATGCTAATTCAAAAATAAATAATAAATGAAGCATTAAAATGTTGTAGAAGATAAATTAGTAAAACTATGTATTGTGTACATTATGCATTAAAAATTGTAATGTTTACACATTAATGACAGATTAAAAAAATTTAGGAGAAAGAATGTTAAATGATTTGTAAGTAGTATAGATAATCATGATAAAGTCCTTTTAATCATTTTTACACCTCTTAGTAAATGGTTTATTTTAAGTAAACTATCAAGCTTAATAGCTTTTCAAACTTAAAACATTGTCGTTTTTTATAACGATAGCAATCAAACTATAAAAATCCGAGTTTGTATTCAGTTTATGGCACCACTGGGACTTGGGACTAAAATGGTTTCAAACTGCTGCACTGTTTAATTACGGCTCCAATTTTGTTCTATGAACACCCCTATGTAAGATTTATGATAAGAAACTAGAGAAAATTAAAGCTCCCATGCCACATAAATATAAGAATTTAAGGTTTGTCGACACGTGACACACGTAATAAAAGTTTAGTTCAACGTAAAACAAAAGGAACCACTTACTGGCTAATTATATATCATATGTATCCAATTTGTCTCAGCATAGGAATTACAGCCTGGGATTTAGGTACATAACGAAATCACATTGTTCAATGACTACACATGCTTGGTCAATATGATCAGAATGTAACACTTTACTCTAAGTGGTTCTAGCCAAAGAACGATTAGAGGAGTCTAATTTCTCGGCAAGATAGTGATCAAGCATCTCCTCCTCGTCTACTGCAACCAAACAGAGATGATAATCTTTTCAGGATTCGGAGACACACATAAACATAAATAATAATTGCATGATATGAATCAAAGACATAGCATTAACATTTTTTAAGGGAGTATAAGAAGACTAATTAGCTTGGCTGTTAGACACAATTTTTTTCCCAACTGTCATAGTCTCATAGATCATCAAACTTATGTAACGGGCACAAATAAAAAAAGAGAAATAAACTGTATGGTAGGGAAAATAACCTTCTGAATCGTCCTCGTCATCAGAATCATAGTCCTCATCTTCATCATCGGATTTTTCAATGATTCGTGCTGCATGTTTCTAAAAAAAAAAAATTATATATAATACACACAAGAACATATCTGATAATTTGATCTCAAATGTTATGGTAAATGAAGTTAAAACTAGTTGCATACTCCCTTTTTATTGATATATTGTAATCACAGTTTTAAGCAAACACCATTACCATGTTGGGCGTTGCAACGAATTTGAATTCTTATAAATCCAAAAAATATTAAAAATTTGAAAACGGAAACTTAAACAACTTACTGCAGAAGCTCTGCTTTGAAACCACTCTCTGCCAGTTGGTTTCTTTTCTTTGGATGATGCAAGTGCTGATTCTGGCAACGACCTAGGAATGAATATAAATAAGTATTCAGGACTATTCCTTAATACTTTTTACATGACATAAAACTTTAGAAATGTGACAAGGAACTTGTGCATTATAATTTACTATGTGCAAAACATAAAAATAAAACTTACTTGGCTCTCTCGAGAGCCATTTCGGCTTCGAATCTTTCTCTCCATGCTAAAAAGGTCTCAACGGTGACTGGCTCACCGTGTGGCTCAGTTATCTAATAACAAGTTCAACACATCCAACCAAACTTAAAAATTAATATTAATAAAATACAAAACTAAATGGTGAAAATTCTTACTTCATCTTTATCTGCAGCTGCTTCTTGGTTATTGTCATTGATGATGTCTGCAGCAAATCTTTCAGCAAACCACTGCTCACTGAGGTAACTAAAGTATAAATCATAGCCATTCCAAGATTCTCAGATGCCTGCAGAAGTCGGTATTTTATGAGAACTTGCATGATCAGGCGTATGATAACACTACAGAATAGATAAATAGTAAATGAGTGTCACTAGGAAAAGCAAGATATATAATTCTGTTCATATGTAAGTATTCATAGTTAGACAAAAAGTTTCTATATACTATATTACTTAACTTATCTTCAAGATTCTCGGATGGGTCATGAACTTAATGAGCCCCTTATTTGAACCTATTTGAGCTATGCTAGAAAAGATACCCACGAGAAATAATATCAGAACTATATCAGGATATGCAACGTGGCAGATAAATAATGTGATGCTAAATAGCACGATACCACATACCACTTGCTCAAGTTTTCTTTCAAATCTTTGATATCTGATGCTTGGATTCCTTTTATACTGAAATACCACAACAATAAGGAATAGGGATTAAAGATCAATGGTGATGTGTAAGAATATACACATTTATCAGCAAATTCTTGATATTTAGTGATTAGAAATCAAGATACTAACTGCATCAATAGGATTACGGTGTATTTTTACAAATGTTTCAATAAGTTTGACATCTAACTTGCGTCGAAGTGTACAATATACTGATATAGACACATGTAGTGAGACACCTTTTCAAATTCAAGAGTGGAATTTCATCTGGATATTTCTCTGTATGTGAGAAAATTAATCCCAATTGAACTGCACCAAAATTTAGCAAATAACTTATGTATCAGAAAAAAATTAAAAATCATTGAGAAATAAATCTGCAACACGATTGTCTAGTATGAAACCTGGATCTGTTGAATCAGTCTCACCCTCCTGTCAATTACAGAATAACAACCTTAGTACTAATATACAATTTTGGACAAGAAATGCAATCAGCTAGGTAATAATGTCACACAAATTGTTATACGTTATAACTAAGGTTCATTCCATATATTTTCCTTGCTACAATGTATGGATGTTATTTTGGTCTACCTTTTCTGTGACTCTAGATTTATAGTAATTACTATGTTCGTTATGTAGTATCAACAAGTGAACGACATATTTTTGTGATGGCGTGAGTTTAAATTATAGAGAAACAGAGGAAAGAAAGTAAATAGTACATAAAAGTTAACCACCTGAAAAGATAACTTAATCCGAAAACATCGATTTGAAGTATTTAGTCCACTTTCACTTGGGTGAATTTCTGGCACACATCAAACATAAAACTAGTATCAAAACTTTGATCTTGAAAGCAGGGACGAAGCCCACAAGCAGCAATAAGGGGGGCCGAAATTTTTTTCTCAGACAAACAAAGCAAGATCTAAAAGTTTAAATGGTAGGTTCTAATGATCACATACGCTGGGTTACAAACTTAAAACTTTGATAAGAAGAACACATTGAACACTTATAAAAAAATATCAGATGAAAACCTTGTGCAGGAAACGGTATCAAGCTTCTCTTAATTCTTTTGTCATCTAAAGGTCGGGGGGTCATTTGCCTATAGTTGGGTCATAGGATTAAATTTTATAAGATAAATAGCAAAGCGATTGGGCATGTTGGAAGGGGCCGAGCACCCCCACTGTCTCCGTCCCTGTTTGAAAGTTCAAGATGTTAGATCATAAGCACTAAAAGAAGAATTATATGTATTAACCTTGAAAATCATCCATTAAAATGGCCTCTAAAGCTTCAATTTCCATCTCTTGCTCCTGCACATAATCTGTCATAAAAGTAGTCACGTCACTTTTATATCCTTTTCGGTTTCTCCTCACATATTTATCATAAAAAATTGGTACAAACCGACCTCAAGTTATTACACATCTAAGAAGTTCAACTAAATTACTTTGTTATATCATTAAATCTCTTAAAAATTTTGGATTGAAATCTATCATTTTAAGCAATGCAAACCATCAGTCAACTTAACTCAAGTTCAAACTGTTGAAAAATTCCATTTTATAAAATTCTTATACCTCGTAAGATATACAAATACACGCGTTTTGTTGTTTTTTCACACCTTCTATACCGAAATGATTCACAAATTATAACAGGACCTCTTGCTACTGCTAATAACAACAAGTCAACAACAACAGTTTTTAAGTCACATATTTCGTATTTTCCACAAAAACATATCATAAACACACGCATAAATCATAAACGAACGTACAAACATATGATACCGATCATTTAAGCTAGCTACTAACGGTCAAAAATTCATTCGATATGAAACTTAAAGGTAATATATATCTTGTGATCAGAATTATAAGTAATTTTCATGAAGATGAAAAGATTTCAAATAACTTACGATTATTGGAATTATCTGTCATGTCGTAATATCTTCTGATTAGCTCCGAACAACTTTGTGTCTGGTGATCGGGGTTTGAAAGTTGAAACACGAAAACTTACCTGTTTCTAGTATGGGTTTTTGCACTGTAGAGTCATTGTACTTTTTAAAAATGTTCATTTAGGTTATTGTAGTATTTTTGTATGTATTAGTCGTTTATCTTATTATTTAAACTTAATAGAAGAAGCTAAACTTTTAGAACTCATATGATAAGTCACTCATCTCCACGTCAATCCACATCAACTTTCATGTAATAAAAAAAGTCAACATTATTAAAATATGACCACATCATTATTTTCGCGTCACAATTTTTATTTAAAATTTTCTTTTCATAAATTTAGTACTTCTATTTATGTATTTTATAAAAACTTAGTTATATTATTTCTCGCTAATTTGTATTTATTCGTACATCGATTCAATCAACCAAGCTTGTTTATAAGTTTTAACAATCATAACTTAAAATGTTACAACTTTTAATAGTTTATACAATTATTATGCACAACGTCAAGACGAGTATCGTCTACAATTGTATACCTAAACTTATAGTAGGTGCGGGTTGGTGCGGGTTTTGGTAAAAACCGAATCGATCCGCAGTGCGGTTTTAAAAATGAGAATCCATAACCGCGGTTTTATGGGTTTGCGGTTTCATGAGTTTTGCGGTTTTGCGGTTTTGTTTTGCGGTTTTAGACTTTTTTTCAAATTCTATTTTTGGTATATATTTATTATATAGAATAAATATATCATATGGTTAAATAATGAGTAAAACATATATATACTAATGTTGGGTAGTAGTATGAAATTATAAACTACAGAATAATAAAAGTCAAATCACGATGAATTTTTTAAAGTTCGACGATATATTGATAGAAAAACAAAATTATATGATATAAAACTTGACAATAATTAACTAATAAAATTCGTTTGAAATAACTAATTATGAAAATATTAACAAAAGTATTTAATCATACAAAATTATAGAATATAGTTGGTTTATTTAAAATAAAATAAAAATATATATGAATATGACTTTGCGGTTCGGTGCGGTTTTGCGGTGCGGTTTTGGTGAAACTGAAACCGCACCGCAAAATGCGGTTTTTTTATTTTCAAGAACCGCACGCGGTTTTGTTTGCGTTTCGGTTTTGCGGTGTGGGTTTCTGCGGTTTTGTGCGGGTTTGCGGTTTGCGGTCGGTTTCGCTCACCCTAACTTATAGTATGACTTGATGAAGACAATATTGAGATTAGTACTTTTGGTTTTACTACCAAATATATGTAAACATCGCATTAGGTTAACCAATTTAAGCTTGTCTAAATGTTCGGTTAGAATGTTAAATATTTGGTTACAATATGAATAAAAAATTTAAATTAAATTTAACATATACAACTACTTTTATAAAGATAAGTATATATAGATTGTAAAAAACTACAACAAAAATGACATGAGTTATTTGATGACATAGAGGTTGGAGCGGAGTTAAAAAAAGAGTATATATGACTTAACTGTGTAAGTTCTCAAAGTTTAGTTAGTATTTCAATCATAAATAATAGTAGAGTGACTTGAATGAACAAAAAATTAGTACAATGACCAAATTAAACATTTATAAAAAGTACAATGACCCTTGGATGCAAAAACCCTTCTAGTATCAAATATCAAGTTATTTGTATGACACTTGGCATGTTAATATACGGGATATATTTCCAAAGACTACCCTCTTGTTTTTAAAAGGGTACATATAAGGAACTTTAGGTTTTAGTTTTTATATTGTAAGTTTTTTTGTTTTTTGTTTTTTGAAGACTATGCGACTACTCGCGTCTGGCGGCAGCGGTTCCTAGTTACACAATTTGTTCCTAGTTTTCCAATTTATCAAAGATAATTTTCCAAGTTACCAAAGATAATTTTCCAAGTTACCAAAAATAGTTTTTCACTTTTTCATATTTTCACATTTTCCACTTTTCCACTTTTTCACATTTCCACATTTTGACTTTTTGACCATTTTTCTATTTTATGTAGTTAAGATTTCGGAGTGGGTATCCATGATCGGTCTCAAATGGATGAGACCAAGCTTTGTAGGCTATATTCGAGCCTTTTAGAGAATTTGGTCGGAGCAGGCTTGGAACGTGGCTTTTTGGTTTTTGACCAAGCCAAGAACTGTTCCCGTCAGGATTTAACCCGTTTGAGCACCTCTACTTGTTTAGGCTAACGAGCTTTTAGCTATGTTACAATACTTATTAGTTTATGAGCCTTTCTTTCCACATTATTATCACAAACATTCAACATCATTTTATGTGCTTATAATTTATTAGGAAAACTAGTTTTTGTATTTATAATTTGGTAACCATGATCAACTTTGTAAATATTGTCTTTTGTTATAATTATTGTTGCATTATGTTTTGTAACAATCTATGTTTTAGTTCGATTGGGAATAGGTAATTTTTCTACGAGTAAGTTTTCCTTTTGATATCCATCAAACATTCATTTACTCGTTTCATCCACTGGATATAGATATGGATGATGAAAAATTAAAGGCATGTTTGTTTTTAAGTAAAAATTCATCTTAGGTGTGGGGTTAATAGATGGGTCTTGAAGTCGAAACTATAATCTCAAATATGAAATAAGGTAGGTTGAGGTGGTTAGGACATGTCAGGAGGAGGGCATGATCAGCGCTAGTAAGAAGAGTCGAAACGCTAATAGTCGACGGTTTGAGAAGGAAGGATAGACCTAAACTTAGTTTGGAGGATAGAATTAAGGAAGACATGAAAGAGCTTCTCTTGCTCGAGGACATGACCTCATATATAAATGCATAGAGAGATAGGATTAGAATATGCGGGTAGTTCGGGCTAGGTTGTTTGATAGTAATTGCGTTTAGGCCTTATAGGCGTCACTTAGTAGACTTGCCACTTGCGTTTTAGAAATAGAGTCCCATAGCTAGTTCGCTTTGGAATTTTTTGGCGTTTAGTGCCCTATCTTGTTTCTTTTGCTTTGCGTTAGCTATAGGTATCATAGTGTTGCCCTGCTTAGATCTTTGTTGCTCTCTTAGGTATTGGTTTTATATTTGTCTTTAGCCCTCTTTTATTTGTTTGATTTTTTCTAGGTGCTTTTGCCTTTATGCTGCTTTTGTGCTTGTATGCTTATGCTCGTGTCCCCATTGTCTCTTTAGTGCTTTATCTTTCTATATTATGTTTTCTTTTAAGTTTTTTTGATGGTATTATGCCTATTTGATTTGTATGCTTGTTTTTTACTTTTGTCTTTTAGACAACTTATCATTGCTACTGCTTACTTTCACACATGCACTCTCACTCCCACACTTACACTTGACAGAGGTCTTCTGGAAGCAGTCTCCCTACTCTCGGGTTTATCCTAGGATAGAGGTAGAATTTGTCTACATTTTATCTTCACTATACCTCCTTGACGGGATTGGTTATATTGTTGTTGTAGTTGTTGTTGGTTAATGGATTGGTCTTTTAAGATTTGGATTACTACTTAAAATATGATGTTTGGTCTTTTAAGATTTGGATTACTACTTAAAACAGGTGCATTAGTGAATATGATAGTTAAGGATAAAAGTACAATATTATAATGAAGATAAAGAATGAGTAAAAAGTAAAATATGAGGATAAAAACAAAAGAAAGGAAGTGATATGTAAAATTAAAGCATTTTGCTACGATTTGTGTAATCCATGACGAAGCTTGAAACTTTTTTAGGGGGTTAAACTGTAATTTATTAATTTTGGAAGGGCTAAATTGTTAAATAATATATTTTTAAACCTAATACGATGCATAAATTACACTAAGGGCACAAAAATTTAAGGTTAAAAGGAGTGATGGTGATCGAGTTACCGCCACATCAGCGTCATCTCAGCTTTTTATCTTCTCTCACTTCTCCTCATTCCTTTTCACCTTTCACCCGTTTTGGTCACCTTCCCATCACGTTTCATTAAAATACCCACTTTATACAAATATACCCCACTAAGGGTGTGTTTGGTACACAACTATCGGAATCAATGAATCACAATGATTATCGGAATCAATTTCACAATGATTATCATTGTAAGGGTTTTGTTACTATGTTGGGGAATCAAACTATCACTTCATACCCATACACTCATAGTAGGGGGAGTAGACACATTTTATAATTTATTCCTGTGAGACCCCCACCAGTAACATGTGAATTATTTTTCTAATGCAAAAGTCACTCATTTTCTTTGTTCATTTCAACATTTTGTTTTCTTGAGACTCACCACTAACATGTGAAAATCATACGCTAAAGTTCACACCAAACGAGAAATAGAATCGGTATCCTTAATCCCATACTACCCTCTAATCAATGTCATACCGATTGTGATTTTGGATAGCATACCAAACACACCGTAAATATCCCAAGCACACCCTAAATATCCCATGCACACGAAAAAAAAAAAAAAAAAAAAAAAAGATTTACTCATAGAATGAGACCAACAATTTTTGTTTTATCACTATGGCGAGCCGATCACCATACACACAACAAAATCACCGTAACCAATGCTTCCGTTTTGATTGATGGCACATGAACTTTGTTCTTTGATGAATGAGTCACTCTCACTCCGGATAGTCTAAAAGCCGCACTATCCCTTGCTCTAAAGACGTCCATGTTGCCCTTATCTATGGTTACGAACAACTGTTACAACAATCATAAATCCAAAACAAACTATTTTCTTTTTTCTAATTCCATTACTCAAATCTTAAAACCTCGTAACAAACACACCCTAAATGAATTATGAATACGAGCAAACATAAACATAGTACTAATTGAAAAACATCAGCCCAGTTCAAACCCCAAAGCCCAACATCCCAGTCCATATACTGTTCTCTAATTTATCAACTAGGTTTAGCTCCCTTGATATAAAACCAACCTCCCCTCCATTTTTGCCCTTTCAACAACACTCACACAGCCGCCACAGCAAAACCCTAACAGGTAAACAACCTTAATAACCTTATAATCTATGTTTGTAACATGATGTTTTTATTTATTTTAAAAAACTAAGTTTGTGATTACAGGAGGAAGAAGATAAAGAAGGAAGCAATGACAACAGTACCAGGACAATTGGTATGGGAGATTGTTAAGAGGAACAACTCTTTTTTGGTGAAGGAGTTTGGGAATGGGACTCAAAGTGTTCAGTTTAGTAAAGAGCCTAACAATCTTTACAACCTTAACTCCTACAAATACTCTGGTATCAATCACCACTCTTCTATTTATATTTTTCTTTATATTTTGTTTGTTATGATTTTGATCTGTGTATTTTGACTACTGTTACTGAACTGGTTATGTTTTTGTAAGCAAGTATTTAAGAGTTTGTGAAATGAATATAATTTATACGGTTCTTAACGGTTGTGTGAGTTTACATACGAGTGCTGTTTTAGTGTTTTTATTGTGTAAAAGGGGTGTTTGGGATAAGCTTTTTTGTGCTTATTTTGCTCCCTTTAATGGTCTCTGGATAAGCTAGTTTGTATGGGTGGATCATATCAAATGGAGGTTCTAGAGGATGAATATATTCTTAAACTCAGCCATATACTCCTCTAATGAAAGCCTTGGTTTCTAATTGAATGCTTGTAGTTTTATTGGTTGTTACTTGTTAGAGTATAATATTTTTTTTGCAAGGACTTTTTTTTATAAGATGTGCCTTCTTAGTTTGCTTGACATGTTTGTGTATTTTGAGTAGTATTGGAATGTTTTTTTGTCCTTAGTATGACATACAATATGAAAATGATAAGTTAGAATCATGAACTTAGTAGCATTCTTTTAGTGTTTCTGGAAGAAGTCCATTGGCCACCAAATGGTGGTTAATATATTGAGCTTGTGCACTGTTTGGATTATTTAGTTGGTGCTTAGAATGTATTGATGTTGATATATAAACTACTTAAGGCTGCTTCACTGTTTTGGGGCGCATATTTCATTCTTTTTAAGTTTGGGGTTACATATTTTTTTCTAAAAATTGTTTGCTAGTGTTTAATTTTGGAATGCAAGATTTTGTTGGGTTTTGGGTAGGATATGTACTCTTAGTTTGGTAATAGTATTAATAGTTTATACATTGTGTTATTATTTGCAGGTCTAGCCAACAAGAAGACTGTTACCATTCAGCCAGCTGGAAAGGACCAATCTGTTCTACTTGCAACTACCAAGACCAAGAAACAGTCCAAGCCTGCAAGTCTACTCCACAAGTCTGTTATGAAGAAGGAGTTCAACAGCATGGCTAAGGCTGTTGTAAACCAGGTAACTACTTAATGGAATCCATACTCAATGGCTGCATTAGAATATTTAACTGTAATTGTTCTTTTATTAGGTCTTTATATTTTAACTATGTTAGACTGATTAGAATTTTGTTTGATGTTATCTTCTAACTAAGTTGTACAACAAAAAAGATATAGGATGTTTTAACGGGTTTTGCTTGCTTGATATTAGCTCAAAAGAGCTGTTATTTATGGTGTTGCTTGTGTAGCATGTATAGGATGGTTGATGCTTGTTATGGCACCACCTTAAGGGTGGCAAATTTGTGGTTTGGGTGAATTGGATAATATGTTAAGACAAAAATTTTTAGTACTGGTTAGGCTGAATCTGCTTATTATTCTTTTTGCAGAATTTACAAGTAGTTATGTATATGTTTTTTACAAACTATATTATTGCAACAATAAATTATTTTTCGATCAAATAGTTTAGGTGGTTTTATACATTGCAAGTGTTTTCCAGGCTACTTTAACCTGGATAACCTTTTTATCAATCTCCATTTCACAATGTTTATTAAAGTTTACCTGTTTGCACCTTGTAGATTAATATATATATGAAATACACTTGGCTTTGGTTAAAAATTGTATAATAAGCAAGATTGTTTGGCTTCTCATGCGCTGTTCTTTTTTATCAATGGCAGGTTGCAAACAACTTCTACAGGCCAGATTTGAAGAAGGCAGCTCTTGCAAGGCTTAGCGCTGTTAACAGGAGCCTCAAGGTCACTAAATCTGGAGCCAAGAAGAAGAACCGTCAAGCTTCAAGGATTTATGGTAGGAAATGAAGCAATGTATTAGTGTTTGTGAGCTGATGTTCTTTTTCCTAAGATTTTTGGAAATTTTATGTCTAGACTTCTTAAATCAACCTTGTCATCTTTTCATGTCTGTCTCTCTTTCAAATGCTGCTGAGTGTCAAAGATGGTTGTTTTTTTGCTATAATATATTCAGAGTACCAGATTTTGGTTTAGTGTTTCTGATCTGAAGTGTCGTTTGATTATTTTTGTCTACTTTCTACATTAACGTCGTGCAATCTTTACTTTATGGATTTGTTAAATCTATAATTTGTCAATGCTTTCATCTTAGAAATGTTTTGTTTGTACTAGTCATTTTATGTTGAGCTAGATAATGAATGATAGTTTTCCATGTGATGGCGCATTACTATTTGTGCTGCTGAATAAAGGTGATGGTACGTTACTGCAGTTGCCGTCTTGCTGATTTGTACACGATTTTTAGAAATTTGACACCTTGCTGTAGATGACTAGAAACCATGCTCGTTACTGAATAGGTAGCAAGTAGAGAAATTTGATACCTTGCTGTAGATGAATAGAAACCATGCTCGTTCCTTAATAGGTAGTAAGTAGGGGTTCTAAAAAGTCTGACCTGACCCGAACTTGAATCTAAATAAAACTATTCAGGTTGGGTTACTCGGGTTAGTAACCTTATTCGGGTCAACCTGAATAACTCAAATGCTAAATAAAACTATTCGGGTTGTCTAAAACATCTTAATGACACTATGTTTCCAAATTTGTTAGTTACCAAGCGTCGAGTAAATGTGGCATCATCTTAAAGATGCTATTTCTCCTGATTTCGCTAATTACAAAACGTTTAGTAAATGTAGCCTATCTTGATAACGCTAGGTCTCCTGATTCGTTAGTTACAAAGCTTTAAAGCGTGACTCAGGCATATATTTAAATCTATAAATAGGTAATGAATGTCCATCGGGCATCAACGTGTAGTTTATGCACTCAATATTTCCTTTTAAATAAAAAATAATTTTAATAAATATTATTTAAACTTACAGTTGCTATAAATATGATTTTCCATTTAATACACTAAAATTTCTAATCTCATTACAACTTACAAGTGCCGAGTAGGCGTTGTTTGTTTTATTAAAAAGTTTTGAATCTGAATCCGAATTTGATTTGTACATCAAAATTTAAATATAAATATAATGTCTGAATTTGAATCAAATGATATTGTTTGTTTTTATTTTTTAAATATTTAAATGATATAAGTATTAATCGCTTTTATTCTTACGAAACATATATATATATATATATATATATATATATATATATATATATATATATATATTGATATATTTAATGGAGCATTTGAGTCAAAACTTAACATAGTCTAGCACTAAAAATAAAATGTCTTAAACAAAATATTCAAGAACATTATGTCCCAAGACTTCATGTGGTTGAAAATTTACATCAATTTGTGTATCCTCTAATCCGTGCAACATCAACACATGAAACATATCGAGATTGACATTTACTTTGTCCGTGATTTTGTGGCTACTGGTCATGTTCGTGTTCTGCATGTCCCATCTCGATATCAATATGCTGACATTTTTACCAATGACTTACGACTGCTTTGTTTGACGAGTTTCGATGAGTGTTCGTTCATCTCCCGCCCAAACTGAAAAAGCTGTTAACGGACTATATTCTACTTCAGCCTGTTATCGAGTTATGATTTGTGTGTAGCCCATTAAATTATTGTAACAAATTATCATTAACAATAATATTAGTTTTCAGTAACACGTACATATATTAGAGAAAAATTTAATGTAGATCTAATATTCTTTAAAGATCCAATGAATCAATAAAAGACATCTATTTTGTGATTAAAATAATAATAAAAAAAAAACTTTCACATTTAAAAAAAAATTAAATATCTCACAAACCGTTAATCGTTATGCGAAAAAAATCATACCATCACCACGTGAATTAAATCATCTATCTCCATAGGGGTAATTCTATATACTTTCGAGAAACTTTCTTTCGACTTTTTTTATATGGGTTGAAATTTACGTCTGAAGAAATCACGCGATTCATTGCTTTCAAATCATATATGATTTTATAAAATGACATGTGATTCGTGACATCACACGCGATTCGAACATACAAATCGACGCGATTTTTCAATAAGCAAATTTAAAAAAAAAAAAAAAAAAAAACCTTTCGCAATGGTATATTTCGCCGCTAATCGCTCACATGATATTTTATTTGAGAAAGATTGACGCAGACGCTTAACTAGTTAAATACACGTTTAATCTAAGATTACTCTATTTGTTATAAGACACCGACCCACTACTTCACAAACCAATAAAACACTTCCACATCACTTTGATAAATTTACATACATTTTTCATTTTCCTTTTAAAAAAAAGGTTGAAAAATGGCTTTTTATTAATTTTGATAAAATATAAATAGTTAGGATAGCTTCATTGAATTTAACTTACGTATATTATGATTTATAATTCTTTAATTAAATGAAAAATAATCTGAGATTATCCACTTTGTATTAGAAAATTATTGATTTTTACCAGAACCTATTTTCAGGGTTGTCTCATGGATTTCATTGTCTCGTGGCATTACCACAAAAGACCCTCAAACACACACATAATATACATATGCATAAATAATGCATGAATTAATTAAATTAGCCTCATATCATATGTGCTCATATATATAATAAGTTGCATGAAATCAAAGGACCACAATCAAGCAAGACTGTCAATCGCACCTCTTGCACTCCCCGCCGGCCCTGCCTATTTTATTTCGATTTTATTTAGTTGTCTAAGCAGCCATATTTGACACCTTTAGTGGCAGGAGTTCAATCATATGTCAATTTCTGTATCATTGTTGCGTAAGTGGGTATCTTTCAGTGTCAATGTGGTAGGGTAAGCAATTTCAACTTGTTAATAACTTAAAATCCATACAAGTCAATGTGATTCTTCATTAGGCATTAAAAAAAACAAAAATGTCATTTTTTATACAAAAGATTTAAAATTGATTGTCTGTGATTCACGTTGGTTTTAAACCATGTTTTTAGAGACTCTTTCTTAAGAAACTAACGGGATTTTAGAAAGAAACAAAGAGGTAAAAAAAAGTTAATCTATATAATAATAAAAGGTCTACTTTACTAACGCATAAATAATTTGCGAAACAATCTTCTTAGATTTTCTATAAAAAGAATATATATTTTTTCGAACAAATAAAGCATGAAATAAAAAACAAACGAATGGCCCCTCAGGCCCCCACAAGGCCAAACCTTCACCGTTGCACTTGCTATAATCATTACGCACTTATTGAAATGTGACACACATGATTAAATTAGTCTTTTCATATAATTTTGTACCAATTACGCACGTGGTTTTCACCTTTTGAAGGGCCCTAAACTATGACATTATTTTCTTGTGTTTTTCATTTTAGATTGTTTTTTACTTTTAAATTATGTTACAAGAGAATTGTGAAATATTTCATTATAAACCGACCCGAACCGAACCGAACCGAACCAACAAAATCGGCGACCAAAACCGTGAAAACGCATGAACCAAACCGAACCGAATGTTGTCGTTTTGGTTCGGTTTGCGTCGATTCGATTCGATTTTGTCGATCAGTGTATTTTGGCATATTTTTGTCGGAACCGAACCGAACCGAACCAAACCGAAAGATGTAGACACGAATCGAAACCGAACCGACGGTTGTCGGTCCGGTTCGGTTTTGTCGGTTTGTCGGTTTGGTCGGTCCGGTTCGGTTTTGAACCTTCTGGTCACCGGTAGTACATACAAGTTGAGAAAATAAATAAACATAAGTGTTTATGTATGAGATGTAAACGTGATTAAAGTTGGTTTAGGATGGTTGCATTGTTCGGTTTTTCGCAGAAACAAGAACGACTTAGAAAGATGATTAAGGTTGTGTTTGTTTTTCTGGAAAAACTTTTAATAATATTTTAATCACTCAGTCAGATGCAATCAAATGTTTAGATCAAAGAGTGTGTTTGTTTTTTTTCCTGTCATCTAAAGGTAGTAAGAGTCAGCCAAGATTAAAAATATTTGTTTTTTTCTTCTGATCATTAAAATTTAAGAGATAATAAAGAAAACATCTTATTGAACTATATGTTGAGAGAGTATTTTAATACCTCTTAATATCTTATAACTTTGATTTTAATGTGTTTTTTCTCGTTATGTTTTATATGGGTTTCTTTCCAATTTTTTCTTCGATTTCTGTAGAATACACGCTTAAAGAGATCATCACATACTTTTGTGATATAAAGGATGTACAAAATAATAATAATTATGATGACAATTCGTGTTGAAATGGGTTAAATCAAACCCAACCATGTTTTGATGTGTTGAGAATGTCAACTCAAACTTGACTCGTTATTAAACATGTTAACCTTGTCGACCACCCATTTAACCACAAGCATAACCCATTTATTATTATGTCGGTGTCAAGTCATATTTTGTAGTGGAGAAAACTTCTCACCCTAATAAAATTTGTTTTATATTTTAATTGTAAACCTTAATAACCTAACATATTCGGATATTTTACAAAACAAACACTTTTATATTAGTCGATTCAAATTTCTCAACCACCTATTCACATTAAGTTGGAATCAGATTCAAATTTTCAAATCACACTTTCGATTCAGTGCACGAATCGATTCGTAATCAAAGCTCTTAAAAACAAACATGGCCTAAGAGTCAATCACTGGGTAACACTCAAACAAATCATCTAAGTGTGTGTGTTCATTATGTGTAAAAGTGTATAGAGAATTATGAGGATTTCATAGAGAGTCTCAAAGGTGAGAAATGTATTTTATTTATAGAGAGGCATTTTAGGGTTTAAGGGTAAACCTCACAAGGATGATCAAAAGGTTGCGAGACAAGACACGCATTGGTCATCCAACACGTGGACAAGAATACAGGTGGCAACTCCCCCTTGCCCAGGTCGTGCCAGTCTGCCCTACTCTTGTTGGTGTGTCTCCCATTGTCATATGTCATATAATATATCTTGGGCGTTAGTGACAGTTGAGAGACAGTTGTCCCATGCATGTCGGTTTACACGGCCTGAGAGGTCTTCCCACGCCACGCTATGTGAACCCTGGGAATGTAGTTGGGCTTATTAAGTGCTGATAACGGGCCTTGCTAAGTGTTTGTGATGGGCTTGATTTTGGCGTATGATTAATGGGCATGAGCCACTAATATCGATACGCTATCAGTAAACATTTACCATTATCTTTTGTTAGAACACCCGATGTGCTGCATAACCTTACCCGGTATATGTGCTCACATTACCTTGCCATTTTGTCAAAAATGGGTTGGAGAAAGCTTAATACATCAGAGAAAATCATTTCTTTGAGCAATATTTTGGTATTGCTCAAGCTTTGCTTAACATATTTAAACATTTGTTGTGTGAGTCAAGAATAAGTCGAGGTCCATGAAAATGTTTTTGTCGCACTAGCAGTAGATTAAAATCGACCTATTAACTTTGAGCACATATTGCATCAAGATATAATTAAAATAGACTAAAATAAATCGTTGGTCCCTAAACTTGTACCAAAGCATCATGATGGGACAAAACTCGGCTTTTCATCGTCACAGTCCAAAACATGGCCTTTAAATGCCAAATTAGTCCTTTGACAAAGTCAAAGTCTGATTTTTGTTTTGTAGTCGAGGGTATTTTAGTCCATACACATTTATACTTTTATAACACATTTATATTTTAGCCCTTCATCTTTCATCTTCGTCATCATCTCCCCAAATCATTTATCTCCCCAACATCATCATCTCCCCCTTTGAGTTTCTAGCTTTAATAGTTTCATCTCCCATGTAACAAATCTTTTTGAGTGTGTCTTTTACATACAGCCTGAACAATATAAACAATCATAAAGTAGAGAATAAAGCAGGTTAATAGATATACCAAGATAGCTGAAATTGTTACCCGCTAAACTCCCCTCCAATAGAAACTTAGCTAACGGTTTGACCTGAAGTCATTTAAAATTGTTACCCAACCCACCTGGTTCGACAACTCTAATAGATAGTCATAAGTTCAGAACAAGCCAATGCAAACTAACAATACAAAATAATAGTAATACGAAGTTGGGTAGTACAAAGTTAAAATCCAGAAAGTGCCTACATGAGAAATCTTGTTACTTGAGTTTCATAACATAGCTACGTAAGTACGTGATAGTAGTAGTTAAACACAAAGCTTGACCCATTAGTCCTCGAGAAAAGATATCAGTTTCACGGTTGAAGAAGCCTTGCAGAATTTCGACAGTATATTCACCATCTTCACTGACTTCTCATGATACTTGACTTTGCTACACTAGCTAAAACACATTTCCTCCAATGCAGTTTCATGTTTCATTAAGCAACGGGCTATATCTAGCTTCGCTTTCTCCACCGAACCCAATGAATTTGACCCTTTTAGATGACGAGTTATGATTCGTCTAGTTCTCGGTTTATCTAACACCCAATATTCCGTCCCTAAGTGTTCCTAAAACATCAAACAATAGGCATAAGTTCCTCATATTGAGGTTACAAAGACCAAAACTATTTTTGTAAAATTTCTTAAGAAATGTATTATATGCTCAACGAGGGTTACTTAAGCTTTTGAAGCTTGCAAAGGATTAACCTAGATGTCCCAATTTCAAATCGTTTTTCACACGAATAAATTATTTGTTTCAAGGTTGTGTCTACGGTTCAAATGTGGATGATAATATTTTAACTCGTTTATGTGAAAATGGGTCAATGTGGCAAATGTTTTCTTGATATCGGGTCAACCAGTAAGATAAAAAGACTTGTCAAGCAGTTTACAAGATTCCCAGAGTATAATCAAGTATTTAAAATCAACTAATCTTCATTAGGAAGAATGGCTTATTATTTCCATAATTGCTATTTTAATCATATTTATAATAAATATAATAATTTTGAAAGGTGTTAGTAAACCACCCATTTTGACTAGGGGTGGCAATTTCGACCGACACGAAACTAAACCCGACCAAACCGACACGAAAATTAACGAGTTCGGGTTGTGCTAAATAGATTCGGGTCGTTTGGGTCGACCTATCTAACCCGTTTATTAAACAGTCGAGTTCGGGTTGAGAATAAAATAAGCGGGTCGACCCGCCAACCCGTTTAAGGTTTTTTTCATAAACTCAAAATTATTGATATTTTATTATGCGGGTTAAATGTATTAAGCAGAGCAACCCAACAACCTGTTTAACTTGTGTAATGTGCCAACTTTTGTGTATAAAAAGGGTTAAATGGGTCAACCCGAAACCCGCTGAACCGATTCAACCCGTTTAATATATTCAACCCGTGTAACCTATTTAAGCCGCCAACCCAAGTATATATCGGGTTAAATGGGTTAGGTTCGGTTATGTCTAAACAGTTAGGGTTGACATATTGACCCGATGATTTAAATGGGTCGGGGTTTGGGTTGGGATTTTCGACCCGCCAACCCGACAACCCGAACCCGCCAACCCGAACCCGAACCGAATTGCCACCCCTAATTTTGACCCATCCAAAAATTTAACCCGTTTCGCTATTCCAATTATATAATTCAGGGGTTTTCGTAAAAGGAAGCTGATAAGCACATCCATGGTGAGATGATGATGTTGGGGAGATAAATGATTTGAGGAGATGATGACGAAGATAAAAGATGAAAGGCTAAAATATAAATGTGTTATAAAAGTATAAATGTGTATGGACTAAAATACCCTCGACTACAAAACAAAAATCAGACTTTGACTTTGTCAAAGGACTAATTTGGCATTTAAAGGCCATGTTTTGGAACTGTGACGATGAAAATGTCGAGTTTTGTCCCATCATGATACTTTGGTACAAGTTTAGGGACCAACGGTGTATTTTAGTCTTAAAAATATAATCACTTGGATTTATAAGTGTTCACCTTGTCCATTAGGTTTATCCTCCGAGCACGTCCTAAATCTGAGGTGTTTATTTTGTAATTAGCTGAACCTAACATGTTAGATAAGCATCTTGAAACTGCTAATCTAAATAAACTACGTGACAAAATTAGTAATCAAATATGGAATTTAGTAGCAAGTGATCTTCCTAACCATATACAAGATGTATGTGATACAAATTAATCCAACAATATTAATCTAACATTACAAAAACAATAATAACAATAACTTATAAGATTAAGAACGACATCGACGACGATAGCCCATCGGTCCACGGACCGAAAGGCTCAAGGTATGACCGAAAGGACTCTGACCGCATCGAAGATGGGAAGACAACCACCGGAAGGCTCATTGGTCCGATAGTACCTTTGGCATCTAACCCGCATACAACTTGTCTCATTCTCCGGTCGTCGAGACAAGATGTCGGCCCCGACACCACTAATGGTCCTGTGAAGTACGACAACCCCAGGGACCAGATAGTGACATCAAGTAGTATAAATGCGCATAAAGGGATTGAAAAACAGGTATCATTTTCTCACACACACATTTATACTATACCTTTCTGTAAAACACATACTTACTCTCACGCCGGAGTCGGGTCCTGGGGCAACACCCGGGGCGAGACTAACGCGTTGTTCATCTTAGCAGGTATCTAGAAGGCTTATTCCTAAGGCTGAAAGATAACTGCATCAACCCACAAAAAAATACTTCGACATTGGCGCCATCCGTGGGACCCGCATTCAATCTACTAGAGCTATAGGATGACGGGTTCGACACCACCAGAAACTTCCGGAGGAGAAGGAGGAAGTTCCACACCATTGACGAGGGAGCAGTTAGAAGGGTACGTAACTGCTCTCAAGTCAATGGTAAAAGAACACAATAGCCGAGAGGACACCGCTGAGCCACTACGATTGGACTTGAAGATGAAACGACTCTTGATAAGGCGAGCCGGCGAATAAGAAGAAGGAAATAGTTACGGGAACAAAGTGAAGGATTTAAGACCGCGAAACCCTTCAAGGAAGTCTCAAATCTCCATTCAAGAGAGCGAATCATCGAGTTTTCCGCCCGAACACAAGATGCCCACCCACATCAAGTCAGACGATGGGTCTACGGATCCTCAAGATCATCTCAACAGATTTACCGGAGCCGCGGGACATGGAGAGTGGCCAATGCCCGTGTGGTGCCGCATGTTTCAACAAACTTTGGACGGAAAGGCCAGGGGATGGTTTGATGGGCTCCCGCCGGGGAGTATAGACGAATGGGCAGCTTTCAAGGATCAGTTCGAGGCTCGTTTCTCCTTGCACAAAGCTTGTGTCAAGGACCCTACAGAGATCGCCAAAATAATAAGGAAGGCAAACGAAACGCGCCCGAGTTCAAAGAAAGGTGGACCACTGGGACATGATTCATACAGGGAGCTCCGGAGATCATGAGGATCTCCTCATTCATGAACGGGTGCAAATGTCCCGAGCTGGCCAAGCGGTTCGCCGATACGATCCCTAAGACTGTGGAGGAGATGATGATTAGGGTCGATGACTTTGTAAGGTCGGAGGAAGCTTTTGCCAGCACCGAATTGCCTCGAGGGGAACACTATGATACAACCAGAAGAGCCTCAACTGGGCCCTTCCGAAAGGACGAAAGGGTCGTCAGAGGTCACTACGGAGGAGATAGGAAGAATGAAGGGCGACATGCGTATTCAGGAAGAGATCGGGGAAGCTCGCACCGCCACGGTGACAGGTCGGCTCCTTATTTGCCCCATCGCGGTGATCACCTGAACCAAGGCAACCCCCGCCTAACCTTAGATTCACTTATAAAGCCACCAAAAGAAATCTTAGCCACCGAGCACCATTGCGTCTACCTCCTCCAAAGCCAATGCGTGATCCCCACGCAAGGAGAACCAAGATAAGTCTTGTGATTATCATGGAGAAAAAGGGCACTACTAATGATCGCTATCACCAAAAGACAGTTAGAGATAGCATTGGAGTCGTGAAGTGAATCATCCGTCAAGGATCTCGTGCGAAGGAAGGAGAGAACCCCCAAAGAATGACGTAGGAGCTAAAGACAAGGTCATCAACATGATCCGAACCTGGCCCCGAACGAAGGAAGGGGAAGTCATCGGAACAAGAGGAAAGATGGATGAATGTACCCATAACTTTCCCTCCTCTCCCCGACGGAGACGTGTCGGATGATCCTCTCATAGTTGAAGCCACAATGGAAGGGTACCTAGTAAGGAGAGTCTTTGTAGATGAAGGAGCTTCGGTGGAGGTAATGTTCGAACACTGCTTCAACAACTTGCCTCATGAGATAAGGACTCGAATGAAACAGACGCAGACAGATCTGCTGGGGTTTGCCGGACAGGTGACTCGTCCGCTGGGAAAAATCGAGTTAGATATGTTATTCGGAGATGAAGGGTTGTACAGGAAAGTCAGGATGAAGTTCACAGTTATTCGGGCACCGTCACCATATAATGTTATCTTAGGAAGGACCGGGTTGAAGATCCTGCGAGCCATACCTTCTACAATCCATTCCATGATGAAGTTCCCAACCCCTAAAGGAATTGCCACGTTGGTCACTCGTTCCGTCATCATTTCGGAATGTAAGAGATTGGAAAGATTGCAAACCATTGTTCCGGAGCAGGATAAGGAGGAAACAGACACAGGAGAGGTGGGTTTAACGGAGGAAGTGGCGATCAACCCAGCCTTCCCCGAACAAGCGGTGACGATAGGAGGTGCATTATCCGTGGAGGACAAAAGACGCCTCAAAGAACTGTTGCAAAAGAACCTCGATATATTCGCATGGGAGCCAGCAGATATGACGGGAGTCCCCAAAGGAATCATTGAGCACACTCTGAATACCAACCCTTCGATAGAACCGGTATGTCAAAAGCGCCGAATGTTGGTGGCGGATCAGAGCCAGGCAGTCACAAAGGAAGTACAGGAATGGATCAAGGCTGGCATTGTCAGGCCGGTGAAGTACCCTACCTGGATATCCAACCATGTTCTGGTGAAGAAGTGTGATGGAAGCTGGCGTATGTGTATTGACTTCAAGAACGTCAATTCCGCCTGTCCTAAAGACTATTACCCCTTACCGGAAATCGACTGGAAAATCGAGTCGGTCATGGGGTACAAGTACAAATGTTTCTTAGACGCTTACAAAGGATATCACCAGGTACAGATGGCAAGGGAAGACGAAGAAAAAACAGCGTTTTACACTGAACAAGGAACTTACTGTTACACCAAAATGCCATTCGGCCTGAAAAATGCAGGAGCCACCTACCAACGAATGATAGATTCGTCCTTCCAACACGAGATAGGAAGGAACCTTGAAGCATATCACGGATGATATGGTCATCAAAAGCAAGGAAGAGCGAGGGAATGCTAGCGGACATAGCGTAAACATTCGACAACCTTCTAAGATCAACATGAAGTTGAACCGAAAAAGTGCTCCTTCGGGATGGAGGAGGAAAGTTCCTAGGATATATGGTGACTTGTATGAATTCGGGCAAACCCAAAAAGACGAAGGCAATAATGGACATGCAATCACCTAGGACCACGAAATAGATGCAAAGCCTCGGCCGCAAATTGGCGGCACTCAATCATTTCTTGGCTGCTTCGGTGAAAGGTCCCCCGCCATTCTTTGAAACACTCAAGAACATCACTAAGGAGAATAAGGAGGAGTATCATTTGGACGGAAGAGGAGGAATCGGCATTCCAAGAAATGACAAGAAATGAAGAAATTGATAACGGATCTTCCTCACTAACAACACCAACAATGAAGGAAACATCAGACGTATACCTGCACGGGAAGCATCGGTAGCGGTTCTCCTCACGTAAAGAAAGGAAGACAATTACCGATCCGTTATGTGGCGGACGCTCAATGAAGCCGAAAGGAACTATGCCCGATCGAGAAGTTAGCACTATGTCTACTACACATGTCAAGAAGGCTCCGAGGTACTTGAAGCACACCCTATAAAGGTAATCACGGACCAACCTATAAGCGGATCCTCGACAAGCGGAAGCATCCGGAATTTGGCCAAATACTCGGTGGAGTTGGGTGCTTACAACATCACCCCACGAGCCCGAGCGCAATCAAAGGACAAGTATTAGTGGACTTCCGCCGAAGCTCCCATCGGAGAAAGCAGCGACAAGTACTTGAGCGATGCGTGATAAAGAGGAAAGAAGATGAGAAATGGCTTTTGTACAGACGGAGCATCCAACAACAAGGGCTCGGGCGGGTCTTGTACTAATCGGTCAAAGGAATGGAGTTCACCTATGCCATCCGACTTGAGTTCGTGACACTAATAACGAAGCGAACACGAGGCCCCTTGGCGGGGCTAAGGATGGCGAGAGTATCTGCAGTCCGTAGCCGAGGAGGTCGGGTAGACTCTAAGCTAGTGGCTAATCGGATAAATGGGGATTATGTGGCAAGTCACGAAAGTATGATCAAGTACCTAGCAAATGCAAAGGAGTACATAGCTAGTTTGAAAACTTCACCATCCGGAACATCCACAGGGGTCGAATCGAGCGAGATGTCCTTAGTAAATTGGCCACGGTTGCTTTTGATCACTTGTGAAGGAGGTCTTTGGTAGAGGTATTAAGAAAGGTCAGCGAAGGAAGGGAAGTTAACAACGTCGTTGAAGAAGAAGGGGACAACTGGATGACCCCTATCATCCGATGCCTGGAAGAAGGTATATGGCCGGACGATCCAAACAAAGCTCGTACCCTGAGAATGAAAATCAGCCAGTCTGTCATGGAAGATGGAGTACTCTACAAGAAAGCCTACTTGGTACCCATGATGAGGTGCGTGGGTCCGTTACAAGCAAACTACGTTATAAGGGAGATACACATGGGAGCTTGCGGAATGTATTCCGGCCCTCGCTCGGTCGTGGCAAAGGCCATGCGGCAAGGATACTACTGGCCTACAATGCACCGGGATGCTAGAAACAAAATAATCAAGTGTGACTCCTGCCAGATCCATTCCCCAATACCGCAACTTCCAAAAACGAAGCTAACGCCCATCATGGCTCCATGGCCCTTTTACCAATGGGGTATGGACATAGTGGGTCCCCTACCTTCATCGGTAGGAAAGGTCAAGTTCATACGGTCGCTATCGACTATTTCACTAAATGGATGGAGGCCAAACCGCTAGCAAGGATTACCGGCAAGGATGTCACTAGGTTTGTATGGGACGACATAGTGTCTTGTTCGGTCTTCCGCCATCATCGTCACGGATAATGCAAAACAATTCGTGGACAACCCCTTCAAAAGCTGGTGCGAAAAACTCAACATCAAGCAAATTAATACAGCCATGGCCCATCCGCAAGCCAACGAACTGGTAGAAAGGGCCAACAAGAGCTTGATGGAAGGAATCAAAGCAAGATTGGGGCGCGCGAAAGCAGGATGGGTGGACGAATTGCCAAATGTTCTCTGGGCACTCCGGACATCCATCAAGACGAGTAACGGAGAGACGCCTTTCAGCCTCACCTATGGTAGTGAAGTGGTAATACAGGCCAAAATAGGCATGCCGACCCACAGGGTGAGAAGGATAAGGGAAGGTCTCGAAGAAGAAGACCCTCGCCGGACGGAGGAGCAGAATGAAGAGGAAATTCGCCTCAATCTTGACCTGCTACAGGAAAGGAGGGAAGAAGCGGCAGTGATGGAAGCTAGATACAAAACAAAGATGGAAAAATACTATAACCGAAAGGCACGGCTGGTATCCTTCAAACCGGGAGAATTCGTGTACCGAAAGAATGAAGCCAGTAGAGTCGAAGATCTAGGCAAGCTGGGACCAAAATGGGAAGGTCCTTACCGGATCAAGGAGGCGGGCCTCAACGGATCCTACAAGTTAGAAACCTTGGACGAAGAGGAAGTTCCCCGGAAATGGCATGCAGTGAATCTGAAGAAGTGTTTTCTTTAAAAATATTCGCAAGAAAGATGTAAGCCTACGGGCATAAATCATTTTGTTTTCAGTATCAGTAAGCAATGATATATTCCCCTACCTATGACGGAGGAGGAAAATTTTCCATAATTACATCTCATGCAAAAGGGAAGGGTATGGTAGTGAAGATTAGCTACTCCGTCCGTACATCCGAAAACCTTCCAACTAAAATAAATTTACCCGTAAGTGCAATGACACTAGGAAGGTAACATACCATTCGGTGGCGTTGCATACCCCGAATAATGCTAAGACATTAAGGGATGAGCCAAGGCATATGTGCCCAAACAGCGCGAGATACCGGGCGTGACGGCCTTGAGGATGAGCCACGGTATATTTACCACGGTAAAACATTACCCCAAAAGAAAAAAAAATGCTAAGTCATTAGGGAAGGCCGCAGTATATTTGCTCACGGGCATAATTTAACGCCGAAAGTGCCAAGACACTAACAAAAAACACAAGGCGTACACAAGCATATACAAACCAAAAATGACCGTCCGGATATACGGACGACCCCGCCTGAGCATAGATGATGATAAACATTGTTCAACATAGCGTACAACCATAGAAGTACTAAAAAAGTATCCAAGATTACATACAAAGACAAACTAAATTGTTCAAATACATCAGTTCTAAGGCACGCAGGCCCGATAATAACGACCTTGTCCGACACTAAGATCCCCCAGAGGTGCTAGCCCCAGGAGTAGCTCCAGTTCCCTCGGGAAGAATATTAATCAAATCGCCCAAAGGGAGGTGATAAGAGCGCTTGATTTTTTCTATATATGGGTAGCTTCGGGTGAACATCTCATCATATGCCTTGGTAAAACCCTTCACCGCCTCCAAATCGAAGTCATTCTGATCGGCAACGATCCTTTCGACCTCTTCCTCGGTCCGTTCTTCCCTGACCCCGTCCAACCACCCAGAATCGATCGCAGCATTGAAAACTGCCCCTAGCTCTATTGATACTCCTTACTGCCAGAACCTCACGAACCACCGTAGGATCAACTCCTTAACATAGTTGAAGCGTAGCATCTCTTCGACCGGCTTTGATGGCAATTTCTGCACGTTCTTTCTCGGATCGAGGCATCCTCTCGACTCCTCCGACTCGAAATTTTCTTCCCAAGGTTCCTCCAACGACTTGATCTTTTCGGCTGCTCCGTGTCCTTAACCTTTAGCAACGCAACCTCAACTTCCAAACTCTCCAGCTTCGCCTTCAAATCCCCTTCCTTCTGATCGCAAACTTGGTGAGCCTCCCGAAGGGCTTGATGATCGGCGGCTAATTTCTCGTTAATAACAACTTGGGAGTAAAGACTAGCTCGAGTCTCGGAAAGTAATGGCTCAAGACCGGAGCAAGCAGAGTGGGCTCGATCCAGTTCCGCATACTGGCGACTCAACCGCTCAAACCTTCTAAAAACTTCACTAACGGCAAGAGACCCATGAGATAACTCGAACCAACCCCTGTACAGAGCCCGCTCATCAGTTTGATCCTCCTGTTCAGCGTGGAGAAAGGGGGAGCAAGATTAATCATCATGTCTCTACAGAGAACGACATCATTTAGGTTCGTGTTAGCCGTCAAACCCCAGCCGGGGATAAAGGGCTCCCCAGAGCCCCTTCGTCCAAAGAGACCTACGCAAACAAAAACAAACAATCAAGAGTGAATAAAAAAATGAAGGTGACGGATACCTCACGGTAATCTTGATTGTATGGTCTCATTGGGTGTTGGGTCGCCTCCCACATTCAATCCCGATCCTCCAGCCCCAGCTTCTGCGAAGAACAAAGTCAGGAACAACTCAATAATAGCAGTAGCAATATGTAATAACAAAGATGATACCTTGGACGGCGGCAGCAGGAGTAGGTTCCTCAGCCGAATGAGCCCCCTCCTGAAGAGACTCCCTTCCCTAATTACCTTCGTCTCTCTGCCTGGTATCACCCACAATATCTTCGGGCCTCAAGGTATTCACGGGAGAGGCCGAATGGGCATCCTGGGAGTCCTCCGGACTAGACAACACCTCAATAGAGAGAGACTCCTGCCTTCTCCTTTTCAGTAATGACGAGGGTCCCCCAGCCGGCCTCCGCTCCGCCTGTTTCCTCTTTTTCTCCTTGGCTTTAAAACCCCCGGATCGGCTTTCTCCACGATCCTTTGAACCCTGCTCACCTCAGGAATGGGTTGGTCGGTTCTCAAAGGTTGAGTCACATGTTGGGGTATTTCCTCCCCTTCAACCAACCTACGTCCCTTTCCCAACCGGGATCCCTGCTCTGACCTCAGACGAAGATACTGGGACATAGTTATGACTACACAAAAGAAAAAAAGTAGTTGTCACATAAAAAAAAGGGGGAGGGAGTTGAATGAAAGAAAGCAAAACAAACTTAGAAGGTTGCATTACCATTCTTATCAATATCCTTGAACTCCACGCGGAACCCATAATGCTTCCAAATCTTTGTCAACCCAACCTCATACAGAAGACCGGAGTGTACCGGCCGGAGCTCCACCACCCCTTCGCATAACCTCCGAACATCGGCCTCCTCAAAGCCACTAGTGGGAGGAGGGTCCGACACGTTCGAGTCCGGATGTCTCCAAGGCATTGCATCCGGAACGGCCCTCCGATCAATCAAGAAAAAACAATCCTTCCAATTCTTTAGACTAGAACATGTTTCCTTAAAAAGACGGGGACGGGCCTCCCCTCCGGTTCTTCGCTGAAAAGAAAACCAATGCCCCTGCTTATTCAAAGTGTAGAAGACCCGAAATAAATTCACACTGGGCTCAATTTCCAAGCTCCGATAATAAACCTCAAACATGACCAATCTGTTCAGTCCGATAGGCACCAGTTGTGAAATATGAACTTGGAAGTGTCGGATCACCCTCAAAAGAAAAGTAGAAAATGGAATCCGGACGCCAGAAAACGCAAAATACTGTTCGTAAAGACCGATGGCATCGGGAGGAAGGTTGTTCATGGTAAACTCCGCAGGGGGTAGACGAGGATGTAAGTCGGTCGGTATACCGTAGTCGCTGACGATCTGCTCGAGCTCCCCCTCGGAGAGTAGCGAAGAATATACATGCATATCGGCCTTAGGGGCAGTGTCGCCGGTGGGTCCCGCGGAGCTAGAAGCCATGGGATATTGACAAGGTACAACGTAATCAACGAAGGAATAGCGGGATAAAACTCACCTGAACTTGCCGAAGGATTTTGTCAAGCGGAGAACGAAAGAGTTGAAAGTAAAAAGTAAAAATTATAAATGAAGTAAAACACCTTATATAGGCGGAGAAAGTGGGGACACGAAATGTCCTATCATGTCAGGAAGCGACGCGGACAAATCTGAACCATCCACCACGACGCATCTGCCACGTGGCAGAATCCCACAGTTTCCGATAAAATTATTTTAACTCTTCCCACTCAGTGGGCTCGGGCCCATTGTAAGGGGAACAACCCACGAAGCCAAAACAAGCCTAATAAGCCGAATGGATCCGACGGACGAACAAAGTAAGTATCATGTCACTTGTCAAAAACAAATAACATGATCTTGGGGGACATGACGACGTATGTAGCCCATCGCTCCACGGACCGAAAGGCTCAAGGTATGACCGAAAGGACTCCAGACCGTACCGAAAGATGCCGGAAGACAACCACCCGGAAGGCTCATTGGTCTAACAGTACCTTTGGCATCTAACCCAGATACAACTTGTCTCATTCTCCTGGTCGTCAGAGGCGATTGTCGATCGACACCACTAGCGGTCCCGTGAAGTACGACAACCCTGGGACGAGATAGTGACATCAAGTAGTATAAATCGCATCTGAGGATTGACAAACATGTATCATTTTCTCACACACACATTTATACTATACCTTCGGTAAAACACATACTTACTCTCACGGAGTCGGGTCCGGGCAACACCCGGCGAGACTAACGTTGTTCATCTTAGCGGTATCTAGAAGGCTTATTCCTAAGGTTGAAGATAATCGCAACAACCCACAAAAAAATACTTCGACATACACAAAACCGAAACATGTGTTTAATGAATGTCTAATATAGTTTGTTTTTGGAATCAGTTGAAGTTGTTGATCATTATAACACACACAATGGGTATTTGGTTGGTTATGCTCGGCATGAGAAGAAAAGAGTTGAAATGCATCGACGCCTCTATTGTGGGTGGATCTGCGTAAGGAGATGGGCAAGGAAAAACCGATCTCCTTTCCTCTTTTCCTATAGTTTTTAGTTTTATAAAAGGATGTGTATTTGTGGGAGATATATGTCAAGATAAAAAATGATAGAATGGCGATAAAACTTCTAGTTAACAAAAATGGTTGATCAAAGTTGTGGTATCATGATGAATTTTAATTTCATAAACTATGAAAGTTGTCCTTATTTATTGGAAAATAACTAAATTTTACTCACATGTAATGAAGCCCTCACCACGTGTGAGAAGTGGTGTGTCGTGCATCAGCATTGTTACAAAGGGGTGTTTGTGCGCGTGGGTGATAACTTTTGAATCCTAGCTGTGAGCATCTTGTGATAAAGTTGAAATTTGTGTGTATGTTTGATCGGCTCCCAAACGGTCGGGTTTATTACACAAGTCAACCACTTGTGAATGGTCAACCGTAATAAAAGCCGAACTGACTTGAGAACGCAATGCAATTAAGTCGGAGGAGTATAGTGTTTCCCAGTCGTTAAGTCCCAACAGTCATGCGATTGAAGCTAAGCGCGTAGTGATCGAGTGATATTGAGCAGGAAAGGGGTAATGATGATGCTAGATGACAAAGGAAAAATGAAAGAAAATTAAAAAGCTAAATTATATTAAATAAACGCTATCACTATTTTTAAAATTGGATTTTCTTGATTTTTCTTTTATAAATTTTAATTAAAAACTAATTTTAAACTTTAAAACTAAATTAAAATACTAAAATTATGAAATTAGAGAAGAAAATTGTGAAACTATTTTTCAAAAATCTAAAATGACTAAAGAGAATTTTCAAAACTAATTTTGTATTTTTCTGATTATTTTTCGAATTTCTATGAATTAAAACTACTTAAAACTAATTAAATGGCTAAAATTACTATTTAAACTAGGAAAATTATGGAAAAATATTTTTGGCTTTTATATTTATCTTAATCTATGAAAATTGAAAACTTATTTTTTGGAGATTTTCGATTTATTTGCAATAAAGGCTAATTAAAAGTCCTAAAAGCTGCTTTTAAATAGGGAAAAATAGCAAACGATCTTGAAAAATTATGAAAAATTCAGGAAAAGTCTAAAATAATAGTCTAAATCTATGAAAAATATAAAAACTAGGGCTTATGTGAAGGATTAAGAAACTGATGTATAACTGCTTAAATAATTAAGCTCTAAAATAAGCTAAAGGGCACTATAAGCTACCAGACTTTTACAGAAGCTAATTTGTACTAAAATAAGCTAATTCCAACTAATTCCAACTAATCCTAACAAGCTACAAGCTCGGTTTATACTTAGAAGCTTAGAAGTGATTATTCGCCAACATTTCTACCTACTATGTTGCGACATATCTTGGCTTATCAAAAGAGCTTTATGGAAAGCTGAATTGTGATCCTTAAGAAGACCAACCGGTGAGCCAATAAACCAAGTGTCGGACCTAGTGATAAAAAACAAGACCCACATAAGGTGGAAGTTACTGTAACACACTCAATGTATCTTTGAGTGTGAGCAGGCAAATTGTGCCTAGTTGAGGAGGCGATTTGAAGCTTAAAGAGATTTGGAAAAATTTCACAAAATTCAGATTTCAAAACTTGACCAATTGAACTTGAAAATCCTAAAGTTTCAATGATTTTGAACCAGAAATGAAGCTATGATAAATCTATCCAGTTTGGTGAAAAACTGCTTTTCCATCTTTTGACTTTTGAAACAGAAATGAAAAGTTGACTTAAGTGAGATTTGGATCAAATTTTCTGATTGATTATGTTATTTAAGGATGTAATGGAACCTAATTAAGCTATATTATCCTAATCTAAGCCTAAATGCAACTTCTATTCTGTTCTAGCCTAACTGAGATGCATGTGAATTCAGTACAAATGCAATTTTGACTTTTAAGAAGAAAGTGGTGCAAGACTAAGTCCTAAGTGACTTAGTTGAACCTAGGTGAGACCGTGTTTGCAGAACTTATCCTCCTGTGCTAGCTTATAGCATCTATCTCGAACCTTAATCCAAACACTAGTTATAAAGACAAAGAATGCAATCAACTCGGGCGATTCCTACGCCTAATCCATAACTATCAATAGAACGAGATCTAACAATATAACAACTAAATTATGCGAAACGACAACTATATTTATAAAATCTAAGCTAATGAAGATTATGCAAAATGGAAGCGAAATGAAAACTTACAATAGTCCACCAAATTAACACCAAGCGAGAACCAATTATCACTATCCTAACCCATAACTAATTCTAAATCCACTCAACTTAACCTGATCTCGATCCGGTTCCGACTTTTCAACCCAAATCGCTTGATTGACTTTTGTTGGTGGTTTTATTTTGTTTTGAGATGAGATTGAGACAGAGAAAAGCTTACTAAAAGCTATAAGCGACTAAAATGAACCTTAATGAAACAAGAGCTTAACTTTTAATAAGCTTATAAGAAGCTTTAGAATATTTTATTTTTCAACTATTTCTTTCTGATTTTTTTTAATTTTTGATTTAATGAAGAAACAATCTGAAAATAAGGTTATAAGCAATAGATGATTCTAATAAGTAGTTTTGAAACATAAAAGAAACTGAACAATAATTTTTTAGAATTAAAAGCGAATTTCATTAATCTAGGAAATTGAGTACAAAAAGATGATTACAAAAGCTGAAATACTTAAAACGTTAAAGCGAAATTAAAAATACATTAAGCTACTAGAAAGAAAAGTGCCTCCTACATTGGCATACAATATGACTATTTATACTACTACTTTGGAAGTCTTCTCTTCCTCTATTTATTCACAAATGCTTCCCACCGCACTCGAGCATTTCCACCAATAATTTAAGCCGTTGGATGATCGACTCCATTTTAGCCGTAGATTAATTTTGGCGCCAAAACTTCTCAACCCACTTTTCGATTGCTAGGAAACCTAGACGAGGTATTAAATCGTTTTGGCTTGGGGTGTTTGAAGGGTAGGAATAAGGTGGGTGTGATGATGATGGAGTGTGGGTTGGAGTTGCGGTAGGTGATGATGAGGAAGAGGAAGACCCGTGAATGGATTTGACTTATTTCGACCGGGTGTGTTAGTAACCTGAGGGGTTGGTCGAGGAGTTCAAGGTCATGGTTCAAATTACATGGGTTGGGCTAGGGTTGCATGTTGGGCCAGCTGTATTTGGGGTCCGGTTTGGATTTAGTATTAGTAACAAGGACCATACTTGTAAATTCTGAAAATTGGAGGACCAAAGTTGTACATCTTCCAAAATAAACCAAGGGTGATTCCTGCCATGTCCCAATAATCCAGGGACCATACTTGAGATTTCCAACAATATTATTTTCCCAGGGACCATTTTTGCAAATTCTGAAAGTGCAGGGACCAAACTTGTAAATTATTGAAACTTTTCACCAAAGGATTAAATATGACAACATATGATTTCAAAAGGACCTTTGGTGACTTTTCTTACAAAACAAATGCCTAGGGACTAAATTTAACAAGTTTTGAAAGTTGAGGACCTGAAGCGCCAATTATGCAAACTTTGTTCGTTTTCATCGATTTTAAACATTTTGCATCCGAAACATATAAAATACAATTTTGGGATATTTTCGATATTTTGATGCATTTAATTGCTTTTAAATGTTTTCGATTCGGTTTGACAAAAAATGATGAGTATTACACACTCATCAATGTTTAAGTGAAGTGTGTGTAATTGGAAATAGGTAACTGTTTGTTAACAATTATAAGGAGAACGAATGAATGAGAAGAAGATGGTGTAACGCCTAATCCACACATAAACAAGTCAATTATTACTTTTTTTGTTTTATAATAAATGTTCACTGTTAACTAATCTCAGAAGGGAGTTATTTTACTTTCATTCAATAAGATCCTAATTTTACTTTTCAAAAATGTCTTGACTGATTTAAAATCTAAAAATGAACACTTATTATGAGTAAGAGCATCTCTATAGTGACTTGGAGGCTATGTGTAGTTCATGTACATAAACTTTAATTGAAGCACAAAGTTTATAAAGTTGTACCATGTACTGATTCATGCGTATGAATTAAAGAGAGAAAAACCCATTAATCAATTATATAAAATTAAATTGGTAACTTGAGACGTTTATAAACAAGGTTATAAGGGGATAACTTGGCTATAATTTTTGTAACCAATTGACTGCAATCCTTCATAAAAATACACAAGAAATGAGTCAAAGACTTACAAAAATGATTAAGAGACCCACAAAATGACTCCAGGACTCACAATTTGTAGCACAAAATTGTATCCAACCTACGCATAAAATTGTAGCTAATATATTCCCAATACTATAAACTTGGTAAACAAATATTTTCAAGATCGGATTCTACCTAGGGTTGTTTTTGTTTTACAAGATCGAAATTTTAACAACGGACCGGGATCCTAAGATCCTACTATAATGTTATTTTCTTAATATTTTGTAATATTATTCAAATCTACAAATTATTATATATCATAAACATAAATTTATATGAATATTTCATGAAAATATTGTTCTAAATTATGAATATGAAATGTTTAAGAAGACTAATATGTTATTTTTTAAATTCTATAAAACATAATTCATAACTTTGTATCCTTTTAACTTTCAATTCAAAAAAAGTAAAATCAGATCGAATTAAAATTTAAAATCGTATGATTAAGATCACAATCTTATAAAAGTTTAAGCTTGCTAAAACCTTAACAAAAAAAAAAAAAAAAAAAAAAATTGCTATGTAGTAATCTATCAACTACTCCCTAGCATTGAAGATGGGACAAGTTATCCACACCATCTCAGAGAGGGTATCCAATGATTAGGTGCATCACGACTTATACGATGTGCATCACGGGTTATCTGGTTTTGTGACAACTCGCAATTTGGTCATTTCTCAAGTTTCACTATTTCAACATTTATCGTAAACTAGGTTTGCGTGTTCCAAATCGCGTAACCTTAAGGGTTTAGCTGCTAATTCATGATCATATCATCACGAACATTTCATATGGACTAAGTTTAGTCTACATTTCATTAGTATCATTTGCATCATGATAGTTCATTCATGACATTGCATTTCACATTAAAGCGTAAATTTTATATTAAATAAACGTTATCGCGTGAGTTATTATTTTGAATATTTAATCCGATACTTCCAAAATGATCGATATATTTTTATACTTATATTTAGTTTATAAAATAATATTTTGAGTTTACCTAGTGTTCTAAATTTATTTTTATATAAATCGTTAAATTTATATTATTACGACAGGTTTAAGTAAAAACTACACGATAAATATTTATTCACTAAATACTTGTGAGAAATACATTTTATAATTTTATGACTTCATTACACTTTATTTTATTCCACTAAAATTTATTTATAAGTTAACTCAATACCCAATTAATAATACCTATACTATTATACAAATATATACATGTACACTTTAAATACTTTCCAACCAAGAGACAAGAATATTAATTACATCTCACCTCCCTCTTTTCCCCAAAATCAGCCGAACCCCCTTTGGATGAGATTGTTGAAATCTTTATGACAATCAAGTGCACATACATATTTTATAGATATTGGTTTTACTTACACATACTAATAGATAAGTCAAGGTGTAAAACAAAAACACTTTCTCTCTTTTCTTGCTCTCTAGAACCGGCCAAGCCCACAAGGAGGAAGGAAACCAAAAGTTTTTCCAAAATCAAGTGTTAAACACTCTAGTTACACTCTTAATCAAGGTTTTGAAATAAAAACCTAGGGTGTTTAGGTTAATCCTTGTTCTAATCACCTCATCATAGTAACTTGTAAGCATATCATTTTCATTTACATCTTTCATTTTTATTTCATATGTATTTCATCATTTTCTTAGCTAGCATGCAAGACTTGTGTATATTTATACCATTTTACATTGATTTTAAGTGTTTTATATATAAAGTCATCCTATAATTATTCCTTGGTATATATTGGTCTTGATGATGATTAGGAACCCATGACACCCTAAGAAGGTGTATGGTAGGATTAGAATAGCTTTGGAGTTGATTTGAAGGTATTGGAATAGGTTTAGTATGAGAAAAACTATTTTCGACAAGTATTAAAAGTGGTCTGTTCTTATTTTGTTTTTCTGGAAAATCCGACCGTAGGCACGAATTTTGGCCTTGATATTTAGAAAATATACTTTAAAAGCGAATCCGTGGCGCTTGAACGGATTAAAGCGGAGTTATAACGAAGAAGTTATGAATTTTTCAAGTTTGACGAAATATATATTTTCGAAATTTCAGCAACCTATTTTCAGTATTGTGCGGGTAAAAACGAGCCTTAAGCTTTATAAATTATTTCGACTTATCAAAAATATATTAGTATACTTTGATACGAAGCTAAGGGCGTATAAAAGCGTGAAAAGGATTTGTAACGACTAGAATATACACGTTTTCATAAATTGCCGTAACTTTATTATTTTAGAAAACTATATTATTTTTACGAGACAAGTGTTACGGTAACCAAAACGACCATGTTGAAGGTTGTTTTAACGATGATGTGGAACTTTTGTGAAATGTCTTCTAATAAAATCGAGATCACCAAGCATATTTTTCAAAATGACTAACCGTTTGAATAGCGGAGTTGTAATAAATTATTCTGATCGCTTAAACTTTGCGAAACTCACTTTTACACACATTTTAGACAAAATCACCATATTTAACCTCCATTATCTTTAGGTTCGAGACCTCTATGACGAAAACTCACGTACTAAAACTTCTAGATTTTGATACAAACTTTCCAAAACCGTCGAGTTCGTTTCCTAACGTTCGACGTACACCATTTTACGACTAGTTTTTGAAGCCATTTTGTCACTTTCATGAAATTTCCGCGACATGATTTTCTGACGAAAGTTAAAATTTCACAATAAATCATTACGAAACTATTGTAGGGTGACATTTTGGCGTAAATACTTGTAAAGTGATTTAAGATTGGTCAAGACGTCAAAAGAGTATTTTTCGACGATAAGTATTAATTTCAAAACTCGCAAATGGTATAAATAACATCTGAAATGCATGCATAACATAACATCATAACTCATTACATATCATATCATTCGTAATAGGTCCAGTTAAAGTATCACGCTATACCTCGATGTACTCACTCTTGTCATCATACCGTTTATCAAGTGAGTTTTCATAGCCCGATTTATTCAAGATTTACTTATTTCAAACCTACGGGAGAATACATTGCACAACATTTTATTACGATACCAAGTATGTTAAATTCATTTACATTGCTTAAGTTACCACGTTGCCGATTAAATGTCCCCATTTCATATGCATGAGCCGTTAATTTCCTAGAAGCGTGTGTGAGTGGATAGATCTATCGAGGGTGACGCCCATCCGGGTTGGTGAATCCCAACTAGTCATACGGATGCATTTCATTCATAAACATTATTAGAGTTGTTTGGCAAGACACTCTGTTGGGCGAACATCATCGAGCTTCGGTATCATGCGCTTAAGCAATTGTAACATTTTTATGTGACATGATTGTCATACCAGTAACATTTTTATGTGACATGATTGTCATACCTGTAACATTTTTATGTGACATGATTGTCATACCTGATCTATACTTGCGTAGTCGTATAAAACATTTACATAAACCTATGAACTCACCAACCTTGTGTTGACACTTTTAGCAATGTATTTTCAGGTAACTAAGGCATTATCATCATGGCATGGTTAAGGAACCACCTTTTGAGTCGCGGCGTCGACTTACATCATTGTACATTATGGCACTTTCTTTCAAAACCATCGTTTGGACTTGTAATATATTTATATTTCCGCAAACTTTGTAAACTGTTGGGACCTATGTTGTAACTCTGATTATTTTATTAAATCAAACGATGTATTTTCCAAACGACACTTTAGGTCGTTCAATATAACGTGATTGTGATGCTATGACGGTGATCCCGAATTCCATTCACGCAAAAGCAGTAATTTGGGGTGTGACAGATTGGCATCGAGCTTGATTATAGAGAACTAGGTTGCATCATTGACCTAGACTATAACTACATTATCATAGCATCTCATCATTTCATCATAAGTGCATGTTCACTTTACATGCGGTTTATATACATTTTTCGAGTTATTTACTTTCATTTCATATCGATTGTCACATGGATGCCTTTAAATGCCCATTCCATTATTCTTTCTTCATACTCTAATGTGGAGAATTTCTTGTCATTCCCTATCATAATTTTTTACATCAATTGACTCATCACCGATAACGTTGAATGCCGAGATAAACCTTTAAGTAGGCGAAGTCACTTTCACTCCTTTGTTTCACCACTAACATGTCGAGTTACACGTTATTCGCACATTAAGTCACTAAACCATCATACGTTTAAAGCACTTACAACACCTCATAACCCATCTTTTCGGAACCCGTCGATTATTTTAAAAAAAAAATAACCTCAAACTTATCACCTTCTATCACATCTCTTTAGAGCGCTTATTCTTAACATAGGACTTGGCTACGTCTCATTTTTCCTCTTATTTTGAAGAGTTATATACCGAAGAAAGCTGCACTAGAAATGACACCAGCTGCTATCCAAAAGTACGTAGAGGATAGTATATCCAAGGCACTAAGGAAAGAACGAGCAATGGTAACTGCTATTGCCGAGGCCACAACTGCTGCTGAAACTGCTAGACTTGCTTACATCAAAAGATTTCAAGAGTTGGCTGTTCTTTGCCCAGCTATGGTTTCGGACAATGAGAAACTATTGGAGAATTTCATTGGAGGATTTCCACAAAGTATCCAAGGAGATGTAACTCCTTTCGATCCACAAACAATTGAAGAATCTGCCCGGATAACTCAAGTACTCATGGCACAAGTAGTAAAGAGGGGCAATATCACCAACACCAACCGTAACAACAATATCAACAACCGCACCAACTACCACAATAACCAAAACAACAACAACAACGACGATAACCAAATCAACAACAACAAAAGAAAAAGGGAAAATGACCAAGGAGGTTATAACAACAACAATCAAAACCGTAACACTAACCATCACCAACAATGAATAGAAAGCGAAAGTCTGCTATGGTTTATGTTCTTTGCACCTAGAGAAGGTAGAGGTTATTTGGAACACAACCACTATGTAATCGATGTAATTTCCATCACTCGGGTCCTTGCCTCGCCAAGTGCCACAAATGCCAAAACCGGGACATCTAGCGAGGATTGTAAAGGTAAAGCCATAGTCACGTGCTCGGATGTGGGAGCAAGGACACTATAGGAATCAATGTCCTCAAAACCAAGGTCAACAGGTTGAAGGTGCTCATGGGAATGCGTACATGTTGGGAGGAGGAGGAGCTCGTCAAGGTATCAACGACGGAAGACTAAAGAAGTTCGAAACTAACAGGTCTTATTTTCCTTATGTACTATGTCGCACTTAGTTTATGTTTTCCATCGTATCCGAATCTTTATAACCTAGGATGTATTTGTTTGATAAACCATTTGTTGTAAAATATTCTCATCTATCGTACTTATTGTCTTTCCGATTTGTTATTACTTGCGAGAATTTTACTCCCTTTTACTTTAACGACCATTTTAACGACACAGATTAAATCTTTGTAAACATTGAGAGTTATAACAACTAAACCGAACGTCACGTCATCGTTCCTTAATTATACATAGCCTAGTTAACTATGTCTAATTCTGGAGGGATCATGTTATGTTGGGAGCGGTTATTTATAAATCTTAGTGCAAGCAAAATCTTCACATATTTCAAAGTCAAAGTGTTACTCATCGGAGATACTCATCCAATATTTTTCTCTACTACGATGTTTTGTACGCTCTCAATCATAGACAACCGTAACGACACTTCTCCATGTCTTCTTTCCTCGATATTAATCATAAACTCAAAATTCGATAGACCAACACGAGGCGAATTCGTGGATGAATTCCTTTTGATGGGCGAATGTGACAACTCGCAATTTCGGTCATTTCTCAAGTTTCACTATTTCAACATTTATCGTAAACTAGGTTTGCGTGTTCCAAATTCGCGTAACCTTAAGGGTTTAGCGGCGAATTCATGATCATATCATCACGAACATTTCATATGGACTAAGTTTAGTCTACATTTCATTAGTATCATTTGCATCATGATAGTTCATTCATGACATTGCATTTCACATTAAACGCGTAAATTTTATATTAAATAAACGTTATCGCGTGAGTTATTATTTTGAATATTTAATCCGATACTTCCAAAAATGATCCCGATATATTTTTATACTTATATTTAGTTTATAAAATAATATTTTGAGTTTACCTAGTGTTCTAAATTTATTTTTATATAAATCGTTAAATTTATATTATTACGACGGTTTAAGTAAAAACTACACGATAAATATTTATTCACTAAATACTGTGAGAAATACATTTTTATAATTTTATGACTTCATTACACTTTATTTTATTCCACTAAAATTTATTTATAAGTTAACTCAATACCCAATTAATAATACCTATACTATTATACAAATATATACATGTACACTTTAAATACTTTCCAACCAAGAGACAAGAATATTAATTACATCTCACCCTCCCCTTTTCCCCAAAATCAGCCGAACCCCCTTTGGATGAGATTGTTGAAATCTTTATGACATTCAAGTGCACATACATATTTTATAGATATTGGTTTTACTTACACATACTAATAGATAAGTCAAGGTGTAAAACAAAACACTTTCTCTTTTCTTGCTCTCTAGAACCGCCAAGCCCACAAGGAGGAAGGAAACCAAAAGTTTTTCAAAATCAAGTGTTAAACACTCTAGTTACACTCTTAATCAAGGTTTTGAAATAAAACCTAGGATGTTTAGGTTAATCCTTGTTCTAATCACCTCATCATAGTAACTTGTAAGCATATCATTTTCATTTACATCTTTCATTTTCATTTCATATGTATTTCATCATTTTCTTAGCTAGCATGCAAGACTTGTGTATATTTATACCATTTTTACATTGATTTTAAGTGTTTTATATATATAAAGTCATCCTATAATTATTCCCTTGGTATATATTGGTCTTGATGATGATTAGGAACCCATGACACCCTAAGAAGGTGTATGGTAGGATTAGAATAGCTTTGGAGTTGATTTGAAGGGATTGGAATAGGTTTAGTACGAGAAAAACTATTTTCGACAAGTATTAAAAGTGGTCTGTTCTTATTTTGTTTTTCCGAAAATCCGACCGTAGGCAAGAATTTTGGCCTTGATATTTAGAAAATATACTTTAAAACGAATCCGTGGCCGCTGAACGGATTAAAGCGGAGTTATAACGAAGAAGTTATGAATTTTTCAAGTTTGACGACGAAATATATATTTTCTCGAAATTTCAAAGAACCTATTTTCGTATTATGCGGGTCAAAACGAGCCTTAAGATTTATAAATTATTTGACTTATCAAAACATATTAGTATACTTTGATACGAAGCTAAGGACGTTTAAAACGTAGAAAACGGATTTGTAACGACTAGAATATACGTTTTCATAAATTGTCGAACTTTATTATTTTAGAAAAACTATATTATTTTTACGAGACAAGTGTTACGGTAACCAAAACGACCATGTTGAAGGCTGTTTTTAACGATGATGTGGAACTTTTTGTAACGAAATGTCTTCTAATAAAATCGAGATCACCAAGCATATTTTTCAAAATGACTAACCGTTTGAATAGCGGAGTTGTAATAAATTATTTACGGTCGCTTAAACTTTGCCGAAACTCACTTTTTACACACATTTTAGACAAAATCACCATATTTAACCTCCATTATCTTTAGGTTCGAGACCTCTATGACGAAAACTCCTGTACTAAAACTTCTAGATTTTGATACAAACTTTCCAAAACCGTCGAGTTCGTTTCCTAACGTTCGACGTACACCATTTTACGACTAGTTTTTCGAAGCCATTTTTGTCACTTTCATGAAATTTCCGACGACATGATTTTACGACGAAAGTTAAAATTTCACAATAAATCATTACGAAACTATTGTAGGGTGACATTTTGACGTAAATACTTGTAAAGTGATTTAAGATTGGTCAAGACGTCAAAAGAGTATTTTTCGACGATAAGTATTAATTTCAAAACTCGCAAATGGTATAAATAACATACGAAATGCATGCATAACATAACATCATAACTCATTACATATCATATCATTCGTAATAGGTCCAGATTAAAGTATCACGCTATACCTCAGTGTACTCACTCTTGTCATCATACCAGTTTATCAAGTGAGTTTTCATAGCCCCGATTTATTCAAGATTTACTTATTTCAAACCTACGGGGGAGAATACATTGCACAACATTTTTATTACGATACCAAGTATGTTAAATTCATTTACATTGCTTAAGTTACCACGTTGCCGTTAAATGTCCCCATTTCATATGCATGAGCCGTTAATTTCCTAGAAGCGTGTGTGGTGGATAGATCTATCGGTGACGCCTCCATCCGGGTTGGTGAATCCCAACTAGTCATACGGATGCATTTCATTCATAAACATTATTAGAGTTGTTTGGCAAGACACTGTCTGGGGCTAACATCGATTGAGACTTCGGTATCATGCGCTTAAGCAATTGTAACATTTTATGTGACATGATTGTCATACCGATAACATTTTATGTGACATGATTGTCATACACTTAACATTTTATGTGACATGATTGTCATACGATCTATACTTGCGTAGTCGTATAAAACATTTACATAAACCTATGAACTCACCAACCTTGTGTTGACACTTTTAGCAATGTATTTTCGGTAACTAAGGCATTATCATCATGGCATGGTTAAGGAACCACCTTTTGAGTCGCCGCCGACTTACATCATTGTACATTATGGCACTTTCTTTCAAAACCATCGTTTGGACTTGTAATATATTTATATTTCCGCAAACTTTGTAAACTGTTGGGACCTATGTTGTAACTCGATTATTTTATTAAATCAAACGATGTATTTTCCAAACGACACTTTAGGTCGTTCAATATAACTTATGATTGTGATGCTATGACAATCAATCCCGAGAATTCCATTCGGCGCAAAAGCAGTAATTTGGGGTGACAGTTTGATCAAAACCCTCTGATGTGATAACATAGGGAAGGTATCTATAACACATCCCTTGAAGATATATACCCAGTAGGGGTGTGCAGGGTTCGGTTTGGGTCGGTTTTTGGCTAAAACCGAAACCGAACCACAATGTTCGGTTTTTATAGAACCCAAAACCGAAATCGTTCGGTTTTTGGCGGTTCGGTTTTTTAGGTTTCTAACCGTTAATATTTGGGTATGGCCAAATTATACCAACAAATTTGTTTTACGTAAAAAATAGTTATTCTTCTTTACTTTTTTCAATCTAAGCATAATAATGTTTATTGCATAATTCTACAATTACAAACACATAAATGAGACATACACATACAAGTGAACATACACGTAGTATAATCATTATCCAATACTTATTGATATATTCACACAAAACAAGCGACACGACAAACACACATATAAATATAAATGTTAAGATAAATATATTATAAATCCACTCACAAAATGAATATGAATTTATAAATTTGATTTATTTAGTTATTTAATCATATTATATTAATTAGATATTATTATATAATAAAAGCGGTTCGGTTCGGTTCGGTTTTGAGCGAAAACGAAACCGAACCGCCTTCGGTTTACGAAAAAGTAAAACCAAACCATCGGTTTTAGTTTTAGTCGGTTTTGGTTCGGTTCGGTTTCTTGGTTTGTTTTGCTCACCCTAAGGGGGTGCAATGGAGCTCGGTTTGGGATCGGTTTGGACCACACCGATCGGCAATACCGCCGCCTCTAAATCGGTGTGGTGTGGTTTGTGTTGAATTCGGTATAAAACACCGAATTAGTGTCGAGTTTGGGGAAGCAAAATATAGCCGTTGCATTATTAAAAAGAAAAAGACGTTGCATTAAAAAAAAAAAGAGCCGTTGCATACAATAAAAAAAAAATACTCCCCGTCTATAAATAAACAAATCCAATACTATTTTTTTACCACAAATTCAATCGCAACTATTTACAATTCTTTACACTTTTAAAAAAAAGTCTCATGGATCCAAGAAAATCAAAAAGGTGGTTCGTCGTCATCCAAAGGCCGTGGACGAGGTTCTCGTTCCATTCGTCCACAAATTCAATCACAACCCGCTCCCTACATTCCTCAAATGAGTCCCCCTCAATATTATCCTCAAATGACTTCTCCACCGTACTTTCAACCCCAATATTTTCACCAACCACCACCAATGAATCCAAATCAATACACGATGTCCCTACAGTGAGTTTGACCCGTTCGTCGACTCACCGTAGCGACGCTCCTTGGCGTGAACCAAGTGTCGAACGAGAGCTACCGCTATATGACTTGGATGATGATGAAGATGAAGTAGTTCCCGAAACGCAACCACCAACTCCGATGGGTATAATTTTATTTGTTACACTTTTATTTGTTATATTTTTATTTGTTAAAATTTTGTTTGTTAGAATTTTTATTTGTTAAAATTTTGTTTGTTAGAAAATGAAGAAGACGTTCAAGAAGTCCAAGAAGTGCAAAAAAAAAAACACCCGAATAAAGCGGAAAAAAAATCTTGGACGCCGGTCGAAGAGGCGGCTTTGGCTAAAGCATGGGTTCATATCTCTACATGTAGAGTCGTCGGGAATGAACAAACTAGAGATAGTTTTTGGAAAAGAATTCTTGAGCATTTCAAGCAAAACGTGAAAGACACTACTCGAACTTTTCATGGCTTGAACACAAAGTGGAAAACTATGCACGGCGAAATGAGTGTCTTTAGTGGGCTTTTCATCCAACAAGTAATTTTTAAACCTTTTACTTTTATAATTGTATACTTTTATTAATCTATACTTTTTAGTTTTATAATTGTATACTTTTATTAATTTATACTTTTTAGTTTTATAATTGCATACTTTTATTAATTTATACTTTTTACTTTTATAATTGTAGAAACGTCTTCGTGAGAGTGGGTGTAGCGATGTTAACGTGATGACAAATGCCTTGGCCGATTACAAGAAGAAAAGCGGCAAGTCGTTTACTCATATTGATGCTCGACATTGTTAAGCAAGAAGACAAATGGTTGGAACAATAGGATGTATTCACAAGGATCTTCGTCTCATTCGACAACGAAGAAAGTCGTTGAATCCGCCGCTACGAGTCCGCAAGCAATGACAACAACGTGCTTCGGATCGAATGACGACAACACTCCTATGTGGAAAAGAAAAGGCAAAAGGCCGAAGCGAGTCGTCGACAATGCATAGTGTAGCTATGACTTCGACACATACACATCAAATAAAACACAACTATTGCAGACGGTGGCGAAAAAAGCGCAAAGGATGAAATGGCGAAAAGTTCTTGGCGACAAAAATCCGTATCATTGAAGAAAAACATATGTTTAGGCGATGAAATTTATAGTGAATCGCATGCGATAACATAACCGATCCAAATATACTAAAGTTCACTCTTGACAAAAACGTGAAATTCATGGCGAAATATGAATGGACTTGCGATTTTTAGATATGTGTTTTAGTTCGTTTTTTATTAATGTGATTTTAGGATGTAATTTTCTTTAAGTATTAATAAAATATTATGTTTTTATTAAATTGTTTAATATAATTATAAAAAAAAAAAAAAGATGAGATATGGATTAGACATGGTTGCCATTAAAAATTTATTGTTAGTTATGAGATAGGTATGAGATGAGATTTGAAGGATATTATTGGTGGGTATAAGTAATTAGGTATGAAATATTTTGTTAGGCAAGGTTGCCACCGACTAACACCCAGCTAGAAAGAGTAGTATACAAATTGATCACGGTTCCTCTGACACACACGTGGCCCAACTCTTTGTTCCTCGTGTTAAAAAACAAAAATCAAACCAAACTAAAGATATTTATATATTCACAGCCAGTCGGCGCACAAATCAACAGCAGACACGCAGCTCAACTCACACTCACTCAAACCAAAAAAAAAAAAAGAACCATTTTGACCCATTTTCAACTAATGCACCCATCTCCAAAAACATAACACCAAAAAACATGCACTCACCCAAATGGGCTCTCCTTCTAATCATCATTTCCTCACTTTTCTCATCTGGGCTGTGCTTAGATTTTCTAAAAACTGCTAAAAGTGATGAGTTTTTTAGCTGGATGGTTGGTATAAGAAGGAAGATACATGAAAACCCTGAGTTGGGCTATGAAGAGTATGCAACTAGTGAGATTATTAGAAATGAGTTGGGTAGATTAGGTATTGAGTATAAGTATCCTGTTGCTGTTACTGGTGTTGTTGGTTATGTTGGGACTGGTGCTCCTCCTTTTGTTGCTGTTAGAGCTGATATGGATGCTCTTGCTATGCAGGTTTGGATAAAATTTTGATCTTGTGTTTTGGTTGTTAAGGCTGTTAGGATTTGATGTTTGACTTTTGTGTGCTTTAGGTTATTGCTAGTGATCATTTAGGGATCTGTTGACTTGTATAGTAACTTAGGATTTTGTTGTGTGTTTGACTTTTTGTTGACTATATGAAGTTATGAACTGTTGCAGATTGATATACAGTTTTAGTTGCTCCTGTAGAATTGTTAAGATGTGTTTCAGGTTATTGCTAGTGATAAGGGAGACTCCAATGCATGCATTAGATACTTGTAAAATATTGATATTTTGCTTTAACTGTTTGTACGTTCTAGTGTGCAAATAATAAGTTGATATTTTGCTTTAACTGTTTGTACGTTCTAGTGTGCAAATAATAAGTTGGAGTGTGCAAATCATCTCATAAGTAGTAGGGGTCTATTGAGTTTGGAATAGTAGATTAGATTTGTGTTGTATGTTTGACTTTATGCTGACTATATGAACAGTTGCAAGAGAGATAAAGATTTGTATTAGTAGTCTAAGATTGTTTTTGTTTGGGATTACTGATAGTGATTTGTAGGGAATCTATTGACTTTCAACCCAAAGGAAGACTTTTGTTGTTTCTTTAAGAGTTGCACAATGATACAGCGATACAGTTTTGACTATAGGAATAGTTGCTCAATGATAACCACTTTGGGTGTTTCTTAGTGGCAAAAGCATGACTATCATCACAAAAATGTGAGTGGTCTCAAGTTGATTCTGCTTAGGTGCAACGCGCAAACAACCCTAAGGTGGACACGGACCTATTGAAAAGGAGGCTTTACCTACTTTCAGTATGTTTGGCAGTGGGTTCAAACTCCGTGGACTAGCCTGGCAAAAGGTCGGAAACCATGGTGTACCCGGAAAAAGAGGTTGTACTTGAGATTGTTACAACTAACAAGTGATAATTAGGGAAATATGTTGACTTTTGATATAAACTTAACCGCGTGTTGTATGTTAAAATTTCATTTGGGATCTGTTGACTTTAAATAGATATTTGTTTTAATAAACTAAACAGCTGTATGTTTGACTTGCATTTTGAATATACAGTATGTATAGTTGTAGAGAAATTTCGTTTTGTTACCTAAAATTGTTAAGGTGTTGTGTTTGAGGTTATCGATATTGCTTGTTAGTGAGTCTGTTGATTTTCAATTGGAAAAAGTATTTTTTGTATGTTTAAGAAGAGTTGCACACAATGATTATTAAGTTGTACTTGAGATTGTGACAACTAACAAGTGATAATCAAGGAAATATCTTGACTTTCGATATAAGCATAACCTTTTATTGTATGTTTGATTTTCATGTTGATTATGAGAACTTTTATTTTTCATGATTAGGAAATGGTGGAATGGGAACACAAAAGTAAAGTTCCTGGAAAGATGCATGCGTGTGGGCATGATGCTCATGTTACCATGCTTCTTGGTGCAGCCAAGATTCTAAAAGACAACAGCCATCTTTTAAAGGTTTGTTGAATTAATTTAATCAGCATGCTCCCGTTTAAATCTTTTCTTCATTTCATAGATTGTAAATCGGTATTCTTGATATATTCCATCTAATAACCTATTTGGAAAGCAGTTTGCTTAACTTATCAAGTGAAAGAGGGACTTCTCTCTCAACGTTAGTATTTAATATTCATATTTGTAGAACCTAAATTATGCAATCTTCCTAAATAAAAGCAATTATGTTTCGACACGTTTTGGATATGGAGCCTAGTTTGGATTGTAAACAAGACTAGAGTTTGATAGCAGTAATTTATGAGGGAATTTTTTGATGTACACTTAAAATGCTAATAAAGACTCAGTTTCAATTGCCCCGGATCACAATCCTAATTATTTAGGGTCAAGATAATCAGTTTCGGAGAAACAAGAGACTACCCTGAGAAACTGATTTTTGAGATACATGTAAAATCACCAATTCTTCCTCAGCTTTTATGAATTGATTTATCTTAGTATTTTGATTCTGGAAGTTGCAATAATTACTTTCAAGATGCACAGCCAAACACCTCCGGAATTTTAGAATGACCATGGATGTTAGCAAAATGGGGAACCATCTAATATATTGTATATGTTTGTCGTGTTTCTTGCAACTATTGTAGCGCATATGTGAGTATAATTCCAATCCAGACACGTTATTGATTCTTACTTTAAAAATAGAGTTGAAGAAATGTTGGGTTTGGACCGTTTGGTATTGGGTCATTTTGGCATGAGTCGGATTAGGTTGACCCGGAACAATTTTTACTATATTTCTACAAAACAGTTGGTGTGTCAAACACGATTACAAGCTATATTATTTCAGTTATTCACAGGTTTTATGCTTAAAATATACACTTCAAATGATTGTGACCCGTTTGGCTCATTTGATCTGTTTCCCTTGCTAAGTAAAGGAAGGTGATTTGCAAAACCAAATTGAATAAGATCAAAGTTATTGGTGTGAAAAATCAACTGCCATAAGTAAATGGGTCAATATTGCCACCTATACTAAACTGGTTACATATTCCCTGGTTTACGCAGGGGACGGTTCTCCTTGTTTTCCAACCAGCCGAAGAAGGCGGGGGAGGGGCAATACAGGTGGTAGAAAGTGGAGTTCTTGAGAACGTGAGAGCAATATTTGGTCTACATGTATCTCCAGATTTACCTTTAGGTCAAGTGTCATCTAGATCAGGTACTCTATTGGCTGGTAGTGGCTTCTTTGAAGCTGTCATAACCGGAAAGGGTGGTCATGCAGCCATTCCTCAACATTCTATAGACCCTATATTAGCCGCTTCAAACGTTGTCCTTAGTCTGCAACAACTAATTTCACGAGAAGCTGATCCTCTTGATTCTCGGGTTAGTTAAAAGTTCATTGTTTTACTAATTAAATAACTTAACACATGATAAGCATTGTGTTAATGAGTACTAAAAGATGAACACATGCAGGTAGTCACAGTTGCTAAGTTTCAAGGAGGTGGCGCTTTTAATGTTATTCCAGATTCAGTCACAATTGGTGGTACCTTTCGAGCTTTTCTAAAGAAACTTTCTTGCAACTTAAGCGGAGGATTCAGGAGGTAATAACATAAATGGCTAATAGTATAAAAGGTAACTAACTACGGTCCAATTTCTAATTGGGTTTGTTTAACATGTGCCTAAAACATGAGTTAAACATTAGATTGGTCGCGAGAAAAGGACACGGGGATCCACAAAAATGTCTTTTATGTGGATTCCTGTCTTTTCTCGGACCAATATCTTCTTTTAATAAGTTAACTCATGAAGGCATGAGTTAAAAAATCCTTTCTAATTTTGGTTACCAACTATTTCTAGGCCAGAAAAAACCATCCAAGTTAACAAAATAGACATTTAGATACCAACTTCTAATTTTTTATTTTATTTAAGGTGATATGATTTGGTAACTAGTCAAAATGATAATGTGGCAGCTTATTTGTCGGTAACTTTTGACTATGTTGATATCTTTTTCTGACTTGACGTGGTATCTTAGACCTGGTGTAGTCAGGTGAGGTGAGCCTCTGACGCATGAATTAAATGCAGTCTTAGATAATCACTTAAATCAAAAAGTATAAAACTTCCGATGGTTTTTTCCTGACAAGAATATGTTGCATAGTCAAAACAGAAATTAGACTAAAATTAGTTACTTTGTTATGCTATCCGCACTAATTTTATGTATAATGCACAAATGACCAAATTTTATTCTGATAACTATATAACAAAGTTAAATTTATATTAAAAATAGGTCATAATAGGGCAAGCGACAGTACAAAGGTGTAGTGCAACTGTGGAGTTTTCCTCAAAAGACAAACCTTTTTTCCCGGCTGCTATAAATGATAACGGGTTGCACGAGTTTTTCCAAGATGTTGCAGGGGACGTTCTTGGCCCTTCTAACGTTAAAACCATGCTACCATTAATGGGATCAGAGGATTTTTCAGTGTATCAAGAGGTGCTACCTGGTTATTTTTACTTTCTTGGCATGAAGAATGAATCAAATAAAAACCCTGCATCGGTCCATTCCCCATTTTTTGAAGTTAATGAAGATATTCTTCCTTTTGGTGCTGCAATGCATGCTTCCCTTGTTGCTAACTACCTCACTGAAATTCAAAAGTTGGACGAAAAAACCATGATGAACTGTAAAGTTTTTTTTCTTCATATATCGTACTTCCTACCATGTGCCATTGTTTTCTCAGGTGGCATAATTTGCAGAAAATTTATCTCACCTGCAAATGATAAGGATGCACTATTACAATTATGGAATCTGTTTATATTTGACGTCATAAATCATGTATCCATATACTGTGTAATAAGATATCCCGTTTGCTATGGTTTATTGCAAAGTTAACATATCTTTAGTGTAAGCAGTTTGCTTTTTCGTCGGCAGTAACATCAGCTGGTCAAAACGGGTTTGGGTAAAATGGGTCAAAACGAGTTGATGTTGACCTGGGTCCTTTTTTTGTATGGTTTGAAAAGGGCCACGGAGGGTTGGATTGAACCATAAACACTTGTTTGTCTGTACTTTCAGTAAATAGTGAATGTGTTTTATCGTGTTTGCAAAAACAACAGTATTACAATAATAATCCAAACTTTGATAAAGACGATAGATGAGGTTGTATGCATTATATATAAACTTTCAGCCAATTCAGCCTGTTCCCCCATTTTAACCAAGTCTTTTAGTTGAACTAATTGAGATAAAGCACATATTGACACGTTCACAAGTAAATGGATCGAGATTGTCACATTAGTTTTGAAAGGTTTATGATAATTATTAATATATGTATGGGATTCGAACTCGAGGCTTGGATCGCATTACATATGAGAATCGATGTAAAATAATTAATATATAAAATGTTATATTTAATTATTTGATCACGAAATAAATCTTAATGATATTTAATATTTGACGAGTTTTGATTATCGGTCGTTAAATGTCAACGAGATATGAAGAAAAGTTAATGTCGAGAAGGTTTTAGGAATCATATTTTGGGTTTGTGTTTTTAAAACTATAGAATCACATCGGATCTTATAGTGATCTCGACTTGTCTCATAATAAAATAAATCATCCTCACGTATTCATCCTTTGGACACTAGATTTCAATAGAAAGCCCAAACTTCTTTCTTCCTCTTGTTCTTAGGTCGTGAGCAAAACCCATGTAAGGATTTGCGGTGACCTCGGCATAACAAAGGTGTTTGGTTAATCTATTGTGATCGAGAACCAAGTTTTCTCGTTGATTCGTTCTTAATACGTGTGTCTAAGAAGCGAAGAGAAATACACTTGTGTTTGCATATCTTGGGTATTCGACTTTTGATGTGGTCGATTATATAAACCCTAATTTATTGGGTTTAGGGTTTCTTAGTCGTTGATCTTAATTTGGGGCTTTCATGAACCCTAATTGCATTGATTCATGAAAAGTACGCGTATCTTTTAATTCGGTTAATTAATTTACAAATATTATTCCTATTACTTGCATTGCATGCTTTGATGATGTTTACTTGTTTTATATAATTGTTATGATTAGTAAAACCCAACGATGGCATCACGGCGGTTAATATGTTGTAATTAATTACCGAAAAACATAAAATTGAATCTTTTGATTATTACATGTTTTTATTGGTTTCTAGGGTTTTGAAAATTGGAACCCTAATTGTTTATTATAAGGGTCGATTACCCTTTAATTTTTAATTAGGTTTTATTTTTGTAAAACTTGTAGAAACCCTAGGATTCATGTATATTTTATGTGGTTTTAATGAATAATTGTTATGTGCCATGTATTATCGTATCTTGGGAATTCTTGAATAATTGTTATGTGGAATCCATGGTAAATACATGCATGTTTTATCATGGATTATTGATTATATGATTAAATTGTTAAGTATATATTTATCGTTAATTGTTAAGTTTATTCACATGTATTTTGTTTTGATAAATATTGAATTGGGAAAACCTCAATATATCTAATGAATCAATTATGTGCTATGTGGTATGTGTTTTAGCCAAGACTACTTGAATCGATTCATCGATGTATGTGGCTCGCGTTGTACTTGATGAAACACGTGGAAGTCTTGGTTAAATATATGCATTCTTAAACCTAGAATTGATTATTAGGTTTTATCGAATAATTATGCATGTGGCTAATTCTTTTACATATGTTAAAATTGTTTAGTTATATGTATATTATTTGAGTTCGTTTTAATTTTTATTAAAGTGCTTTTTGTTTATATTGTATGACACGTTAGTAAGCAAAAAGGGTTTTTTTGAGAATAGAAAATTAAATGAACTAAATAATGGCGAAATTTGATTTGTTTTCTAAGTATTAATTCTTGAACTTTTAATCGATTGATGCGACTGTACTAAATGGTTAGAACGGCTCACCCAATAGAACAAACTAGAAAGTAAAGAAGTGCATGACAATAATCGAAAGGATGTCTAAGGTTATGCTTTTGCGTTTACACGGTCCTCTGCCTCCACGTATGCTCGATTGAGCTACCTAGTATAACTATTCTATGTAACGAAGAATCTTAGTGCAAAGTTGTAAGTTTCTCAACGATCGATTAAAACTTTGTAGAATTTAATCTTAGCAATTTAAAACTATGAGTAAGGTTTTGAAATTTGTTGTGTTATGAAGATGTATGCATGCTTCTTCATACATAAGTTTTGATTACACATCAAAAATTGTACCTTTTAAATTTAAGTTTATGCCATCTAATGATATGAAACACTTGAAGTTGTAATTTAGTTATGTGAGACCTGATCTAGATTACAATGACAAGGTGAATTATTTTGTTGTGTGAGACCTCGACAATGATTTGCGGTTTCTAAATTAGACAACTTAATTAAGTTAGTTAGTGAGACCTATGACTTAAGGCATAAGATGGGATAAAACATGCTTACATTTTGCATTAATTGTTTTGGCAAAATTGTAAATCCCATATTTTCTAGGAATTGAAAACTTGTTTGTCAATTATTGTTCTTCGACAATTACATATTCTATACTTTCATCACTAGCAGATCAACTGATGTGGTGAAACTATGATAATGAGGGTCCTAGATTCAAGGAAAATTCTATGGTTAATATGAATATTGACCTAAGGGTATTTTATTTTCTTGAAAGATTTAAATTATCGAAAATATTAAAATTGAATTTTGTTAATTCTTTTGATTGTATTTAATGCAACATTAAACCGTAAACGTGGTTTGGGCTTTGGTAAATTAATCTAGTTCTGTTTTCAAACAAATGTTTGATCAAGAAAAATTTACTAAAAGACAAACATAAACTCTTTTCCATGGAAGAAGAGTGAGACTCAATCCTATTCCTTTTCATGATTGAGAAAGGAATGTTAGGAACATTAGAATTGTCTAAATTCTAATATGACTCATAGCAACTTTAATAGTTAAGAAAATTGCACACCATGTTTTCCTTAAGAGATTTCATTACCCTCTGTTGGTGATTGAATTCTTATATGACATTTTGGTCAACTAGAAAACATGTTTGACATTTTATGAGTTATTAGAATCTAGACTAATTACTGCAAAATTGGTAAAAGACAAACTAGTATAGTTTATCTAGTTGTTTTGCTTTGACCAAATTAAAATGTGCTATACATCATTATGGCGATGGTAGACCCATGAAGGAAGAAATTGCATGCTCAATTTTTCAAGTTAATAGCATTGATGGATGATCCATCATCTACAGAGTAGAATACACTCTTTTAGTACCTAAGTAATTGTTACGAATGGTCTTACAAAGGGGTAGCAACGTAATAGCACGCTATCAATCGGGTTAATGAAACACTAACAATGTTGTCAAATCCAGTGGGAGTATGATGTATTACTGAAACACTAACAATGTTGTCAAATCCAGTGGGAGTATGGTGTATTACTGAATAACACATTATTGTAACGTTGTCTAATTCAGTGGGAGTTACAAGATATACATCTACTTGTAATGCTTATATATATCTATGACACTATCATATTGTTCACATAAACAAAATGCAAGTCGTGTTGTTTGTGTGCTATATGGTGTTGTTCTATGCACAAGTGGGAGAAGTATTTATTGTGTGCAAAGAAACAACACATACAAATATGATTAATGGATTCTCTTGATCGTAAGATAAGAGATTAACGTTCTAATAAGATTGACTTGTTTAGAACATGTGTCAAGATTATAGCATAGACTACTTTTATGTCTTATGTCATTCAAGTTATAGAAACACTTGAAGTTACATTTTAGGTTAAGTGAGATCTTGGCTAGATTGTAATCTCAAGGTAAATCTCTACTTGTTGTGAGATCGGGCGTGGATGCTTTACAGTTTCTTAAGTTGGACACTTCTTGGAATGACATAAAATAAATAGAGTAATAATATCTTAAATATTTATGTATTTTTAGAATGACATAAATAGATAGAGTAGTATATTAACTTGAAAATTAATTAATTGAAACCATGGTGTGGTGTTCATAATAACTTTAAATTATACATGGTTATGTGTTTTTGTATAAACTCACAAACATGTGGTCTTTTAAAGACTTATAATATGAAGTAAAATATTATAACTGTTATGTCTTTTGACTTAGTCAAAGAATACTTATGTTATAAAACATGCAATTGGCTTGGATATTCTATTATACCATTAAGTTGACTTAGTTGGTAAATAGGTAGGCCAAAAGGAATATGTTTATCTTAAATATTGTTAGATTGTCTTACAATATTAATTCTAATGAAATACTGTATGTATATGGAATGTTCAGTTAGAAGAACAAACATTTGTTATATTGTTTGATTCAAGATAACAATATCTTCTTTTCTTCCAAAAGCTATCAAGGTTAGAAATTGAATATTGATTGGATATACTTAATAAAACTCAAACCTAGAAGATTATTAAGACATCATTTTAGAATGGAATGTGATGAATCACATTGAGTCTTATATTGAAGTTCTGATTTGTTAAAACTACTTATGGAGTAGGTTATTAACGAAAAAGATTTACGAACTGTTAATGTGATTTGTAATATCCCACAAGAAAACAATTTAGTGTTGTTCTAAATTGCTAAAGTATTTATAGATAGTCTTTAAATTACAAAAGCAAGTGGGAGTTTTGTTTAGATCTTGAAGAGATTAAATTATAATTACAAAACACATAATCTTCTAAAATACACTAGTAAATATCATGATGAGGTCAAATATGATAGACCTCAAGATGATGGAATTCTCATTCATAGATCTGCAAGGATTCTCGAGATAATTGATTGATGTCTTTGAGATATGAGTTGCGGGATCATGTTAAACTCGTTAATCATGATGATGCATTTACCTAATATTGAATTGTGGTAAATTATTCATACTATGAATGTTAAGATGCTGTCCATAAAGATAATCAACTCTGAAACTTGGTTTATCTTAATAGTAATGAGTTTCTTCAAAAAGAAGGAAAACCCTAGTGGTTTAAATCTTTGTGTAGAAATCATATGGACAAAATTGTACATGTGTTTAATGCATGACTTGTGACAAGATTATTAATCACACTTAAGCAATTAACTGTGATTGAATATTTTTTCCTTGGCACATTAAATATATAATGATTATAAATGTAATAATTATTTTCATTGATATGAAAAATGACAATGGAATATTAAAACTATTTCTTGTATGATTGCTTTTTGAGAGGGCGATAAGCAATCGAAAGGAGTTTTATGAATTACATAATTTTTGAAAATGTACAAGCGCAAGAATCCATAAATGGATATATGCATGCATCTAGGAGATGATTCTTATGTTTAACTATTAAATCCAAGTTTTGGTTTAAAATTAAAATAAGATAATTTTTAAGTATTCTTGAAAGCTAGTGGGAGTATTATGTTTATTTTCTTTAAAATCTTAACTGTTGTGAGTAGTAACATTCCATCTAAGATAAATATTAGTTTAATTTGGAATGGAAGTTCACTTGAAAGATTTAGAAAATAAGACATGCAACCTTGGAATATATGTTTATTATTAATAAACATGTGCGGTAAAATAAATGAGTCTAATAGAACATGATATATCATTTGGAAAATGGATATGTAGAACATGAATTAAATATTTGTTTAACACAAGGATTTTTCATGTACATCATGTTATTGTTGTATCATGCTTGAATGCAAGATGATTTGACAACATTGATATCTAATGAAGTTATTAAATAACTAGTGTAATGAATATTCTAATGGAATATGTTTGAATCTAGAATTACATTCCTCAGCCTGGATTTGCTCTCAAAATTCTATGGATGAGCAATACAACAATTGTTGTGAAATTGTCATAGCTAACAAACTTGAAAGTTTGAAGGCATCAAACATTACACTGTAGATATTGAAGTTTACGAAATTTTTTAAGAGCATATTGTTGTTTGTATACAATGATGCTGGTATAATTGAGATGACACTCAATACTAGTCATGGGAGGATTTCATCCTTGTTGATGGTCATGCGAACTAGTTGTGCTCAACTAAGAGCATAGTTGCATTATACAATAAAGAATAAGAATACTTTAAACTTTAAAATGTTTGAAAGTTTGATTGTCATAAATTAGTGGTTGAGGATGTCACACACTTTATGAAATATTATGTGGCAATATCAAGATATTTTGAATGCACACATACAAGAACTTCACTAGTTGAATTCTTGAAATAAGTATTCTCAAAATTTCAATAGATCAAAGTTAGTTGAAATTATGCCTTGTCAACAAGTATGATTGTCATTACTTGAGACATATTCATTAACAAGTATTATCATGCATTGATCTATTTAGTATTTGGATAAGGGATGTTATGAACAAATATTATTTAAATGAAATAAAATATTGGTTATGTTTATTTTTCATTTTCTTAATATTATATCCTATGTTTGCATGTTTAATCCGTGAATAACTTATGTTATTCTAAAAGTCCGTTGTCGATCAATGATGTAGGAATGTCATTGAATTAAGAAAAATCGAGTTTGGTAGAATATACTTTAAGTATATTGATCGTGGGACATGCCAAATTACATGATATTCAATGAATTGAATATAGGACAAATCAACTTTACATGATGATACTTTATGGATCTTTGTCATTAAGTATATCATGAAGTGTTTATCCTCGACTTGAGATACCGATAACTGTTATGAATGTAGTACACTTGTGTAAGATAGTCTAACGCTATCCGTAACTGGTAGTTATAAGGGCTATTTTCAAAAGTGTTACAAAGTTCATGAGTTATGTTTGTAGTCAAGAGAATTTGTTCCTTTGAATTTGTTTCAAAGCATAATCTATATTTGGGCCCCTCGTAGGATTGACAAGATGTTTGTAAGGCCTTACCCAAGATCTATCTGGAATACGTTCAGATGATTTGGTAATCTTGTTCAATCAAATACAACGAGAAATAGAATATTAACTTATGAAATGACTTGATCCATATTCATAGTTAATGTAGTATTAGTAACAAAGGATAAGTAAAATGATGAATCATTAAATGGTTTTTCGGGAGACCATGCTCGATTCGATCCGGGGCATTGGCGTGTTAAAGCTAGACTAACCAATGTCATTACTATATTAAGTAATATCCAAGTGGGAGTGAAAGGTTTATGGATAATTATTAATATATGTATGACCGATTCAACTCGAGACTTCGGATTGCACATTATTACGATGAGAATCAATGTATAAATAATTAATATATAAAATGTTATATTTAATTATTTGATCACAAATAAATACTTAATGATATTTAATATTTGACGAGTTTTGATTATCGGTCGTTAAATGTCAACGAGATATGAAGAAAAGTTAACAAGTCAAGGAAGGTTTTAGGAATCCTCTTTTGGGTTTGTGTTTGGCCAAAAACTATAGAATCCCACATCGGATACTATAGCAATCTTGACATCTACCATAAGGCTATAAATACATCCTCATGTATTCATCCTTTGGTACACTAGATTTCAATAGAAGGCCAAACTTCTTCTTTCTTCCTCTTGTTCTTAGGTTTTATGAGCAAAACCCCATGTAAGGGATTTGCAGTGACCTTGAGCATAACAAAGGTGTTTGGTTAATCTATTGTGATCAAGAACCTAGCTTTTCTCATTGATTCGTTACTAATACGTGTACAAGAACGAAGAGCAAATACACTTGTGTTTGCATATCTTGGGTATTCAACTTTGATGTGGTCGAATTATATAAACCCTAATTTATTAGGGTTTAGGGTTTCTTGGTCGTTGATCTTAATTTGGGGCTTTCATGAACCCTAATTGCATTGATTCAAAGGTGCATAT